>CM037786.1:21230315-21280315 GCA_021229015.1 Solen grandis
TTTTAATAAAAAGTCACATGAATGTAAATCTTGCACAGTATATTTGTTTTCATATGATACCAAGAATTTTCATAGATTAAAGACCATGGTATGGATATGTATTACATATTTCCTAAGTTATTAAGTAATCTATAGAATGAATGCATTTATCAGGATTAAGTAATCTTAATTTATCAATTACAATGAAAGCATATAACAGGATTATGTAATCTATCAGTTCAAAAGAATTCATTTAACAGGATTAAGTAATCTATCAGTTCAAAAGAATTCATTTAACAGGATTAAGTAATCTATCAATTCAAAAGAATTAATTTAACAGGATTAAGTAATCTATCAATTCAAAAGAATAAATTTAACAGGATTAAGTAATCTATCAATTCAAAAGAATTCATTTAACAGGATTAAGTAATCTATAGAATGAATGCATTTATCAGGATTAAGTAATCTTTTGAAATGAATGCATTTAAAAGGGTTTATTCAGGGTTAGAATTTTCATGGAAGGAAGCCTTCCAGTTGGCTTGTGGTAGGTTGGTGGTTCTACCCGGGTGCCTCAGTGCATTCGGGGTCTTCCTCCACCTGGTATTAGCTAGACATCACCATATGACTGAAATACTGTCGAAGTGACGGTTAACTAAAAAAAAATCAATCAGTCAAGGTTAGACATTCGCTACACATATATTTTTGGAAAAAATCTCACTGAAATCTGTAAAATGAGATAAAATTGTAAACTAGTCATACATAAATCAACATAAAATTGTAAACCAGTCATACATAAATCCAAATAAAATTGTAAACCGATCATACAAAGGACTTAACTCTCTCACTAGACATGGACCAGTTGTCAATCGTTTTTTTTTTTTCAAAATGATAGCTTTTTTCTCATGTCATTTGTCAGATAGGATTATCCCATGTTTAAGAATAACCATTGGATCCTCACTCTATGAGTGTCATCATTCTTACAAGTTATTCAAACTAGAACAGCCTGCATGAAATATAAAATATATATCATACAGCTTTGTTCTGATTTCTTCTGCTAGTATGTGTACTTCAAAAAAAAATTTATGTATTTTCTTATATTTAACATGTATACTATAAAAAACATCATGACTTCTTTTAACCCTATACAATTCATAGGATAAAAACAATGTGCAAAAACGCGCACGAAGCGTCAAATATTATTATTCCGTTAAATCTCAGCATTTAAAGTCATGTGATAAAAAAAATCTCGCCAGAGATTCATTTTTACCATTTTCTTTAACTCGTTTAATAAATTCTATAGTATATGACAACTCATGTGAGATCCTATATGTACCAGGCTGTTTTTGTGTCACCTGCTGTAAGCAGAGGGGACATATAGGAATCACTTTTCTGTCATCTGTCCGTCCATCTGTCTGTCCATCACATTTTTTCTATCATGCTTCAGCAGGTGACACAGAGAACACTCTTGTGTTTTATTTAACATAGTTTAGAATATTAAATTACACATTTTAAGTTTCATTTTGAAATTGTTTTTGAATTTTAAAGCAAAATGCTTGTCTTTGGAAAAATAGGACATTTCTATGGAAATGATCAGATTTATAGAAATAAAATGCATTTTCTTGAAGATTTTTTCTCTAATGAACAGATTTGAAGCAGATTGTATGTTAGTAGAACAAAAGGAACTTCATTCTAGATTTAGTGCATGTTGCTCATATCTAACGGCATTATTTCTTTTCCTTTGACTGTTTTGTATGTGTTCTGTTGCATTTATCTACTAACACACTAAATGTAATATTCCAGAAAGGTCTTGAAATACATTTACCGGTAGTAACATTATTTCTGCCCGTATTTTGGGAGTAGGGCAAATTAACCTTCTATATCAAGGGCTCCATGTAGGCATCTTCCATTCAATTATTTTTTAAATTTATGAAGATTTCCCTTTAATTGATTTTTCACCAGCAGTTTTCTTTACCCAAATAAATATAAAGTGCTTTTTTTAGCTCACCTGAGCATGCTCAGGGTGAGCTTTTGGGATACTTGATTGTCCGTCTGCCGTCGTCCGTCGTCCGTCAACAATTTGATGTTTACACACTAGAGGCCACAATTTTGATCCAATCTTCCTCAAACTTGGTCAGAATGTTTGTCTTGATGATATCTTGAACCCTTTTGAAAATGGGTCAGGTTGGATCAAAAAGTAGGTCAGTAGGTCAAATCTTAGAAAAATCTTGTTTACACACTAGAGGCCACAATTTTGATCCAATCTTCCTCAAACTTGGTCAGTTTGTTTGTCTTGATGATATCTTGAACCCTTTGGAAAATGGGTCAGGTTGGATCAAAAAGTAGGTCAGTAGGTCAAATCTTAGAAAAATCTTGTTTACACACTAGAGGCCACAATTTTGATCCAATCTTCCTCAAACTTGGTCAGAATGTTTGTCTTGATGATATCTTGAACCCTTTCGAAAATGGGTCAGGTTGGATCAAAAAGTAGGTCAGTAGGTCAAATCTTAGAAAAATCTTGTTTACACACTAGAGGCCACAATTTTGATCCAATCTTCCTCAATCTTGGTCAGAATGTTTGTCTTGATGATATCTTGAACCCTTTCGAAAATGGGTCAGGTTGGATCAAAAAGTAGGTCAGTAGGTCAAATCTTAGAAAAATCTTGTTTACACACTAGAGGCCACAATTCTGATCCAATCTTCCTCAAACTTGTCAGAATGTTTGTCTTGATGATATCTTGAACCCTTTCGAAAATGGGTCAGGTTGGATCAAAAAGTAGGTCAGTAGGTCAAATCTTAGAAAAATCTTGTTTACACACTAGAGGCCACAATTTTGATCCAATCTTCCTCAAACTTGGTCAGAATGTTTGTCTTGATGATATCTTGAACCCTTTCGAAAATGGGTCAGGTTGGATCAAAAAAGTAGGTCAGTAGGTCAAATCTTAGAAAAATCTTGTTTACACACTAGAGGCCACAATTTTGATCCAATCTTCTCAAACTTGGTCAGAATGTTTGTCTTGATGATATCTTGAACCCTTTCGAAAATGGGTCAGGTTGGATCAAAAAGTAGGTCAGTAGGTCAAATCTTAGAAAAATCTTGTTTACACACTAGAGGCCACAATTTTGATCCAATCTTCTTCAAACTTGGTCAGAATGTTTGTCTTGATGATATCTTGAACCCTTTCGAAAATGGGTCAGGTTGGATCAAAAAGTAGGTCAATAGGTCAGATCTTAGAAAAATCTTGTTTACACACTAAAGGCCACAGTTTTGATGCAATCTTCCTCAAACTTGGTCAGTTTGTTTGTCATGATGATATCTCGAACCAGTTTAAAAATGGGTGGGGCTGGATAGAAATGTAGGTCAGTAGGTCAAATCTTAGAAAAATCTTGTTTATACTCTGAGGGCAACATTTTTGGTCCAATCATCCTCAAACTTTGGCAGAACGTTTGTCATGATGATATCTTTTGTGGATGGGGTCAGAAAATTCCTGAACATTGTTTCACCTCATCATCTTAATTCTAAAGCAATCTGTTTTGTATAGGCAATGAATGATACTTTTCTCAGGTGAGCGATCTAGGGCCATCTTGGCCCTCTTGTTTTGTCTTATGAATGATGAATTTTCTATTTGTCTGAGCTGAAATGAACCTTTTTAAGCTCCCCAGAGTACAAGGTGTCGGGATAAGCTATTGGGATCACCCTCAGTCTGTCGTCCATCATCGTATGTCGTCTGTCATGCAGTGTCAACATCTTCTTTAAAATACATCTCTTCTGAAACTGCTTTTTAGAAATTGATGAAACTGGGCATGAATGATCCTCAGGTGACCCTACACAAAAGTTGCTAAAATAAACTTGATCCATGCAGAACACTGGTTGCCATGGCAACCAACATTTTTTTAAAGAAACTTTAAAAATCTTCTTCTTAGAAACCAATGGTCAGCATTTAATTCAATTTTGTACAAATGGTCACCTCATGGCAGTCTGCCATAATTGCTAAAATAAAGTTGATTCCTTGAGAAATGGGGCCCTAGGGGGGTCACCTGGTTTCCTTATGTACTCTATAAAGAAAGTTTCAAAATTCTTCTTCTGTGAAATCAATGGTCAGAATTTAATTTCATTTGGCACATGAGTTCCTCATGTTTCGAAGATATTTGTCTATTACTCTAGACTTTTATTTTTTATAGACTCATTTTGATGCATTGGCAAACAGAGCAGACCCAGATCAGACACACCTCTTATAGGAGCTGACTGATCAGGGTCTCCTCTGTTTGCTCAAACAAAATTGTAGCTCATATTCTACAGTCTGCAAACCACTAGAAAAATCCACTGTAAAGTTCAGTCAATGAATATTCATTAGGTCATTTATACATGTATATTCATGAGGTAAAGGGTGAAGAAAGGAAAGCATGAATGCTTACAGTTTCGCATGCTTATTTTGTTGTATCTAATATTTTAACCCTTTCCCTCATATAGACTCATTTTGACGCACTCAGTAGGTACCACATAAAGCCTGATCTGCAGAAAACCGCAGTTAAACCGTACCAAATTTAATTACAAAATCCTCATTTCCAGACCACTGAGGAGCAGCGAACAGCATAAAACCTGATCAGCCTGTGAGTTACTCGCAGGCTGATCTGGTTTTATGCTGTTCGCATAGGTCTTTTCATGGTGTCCTTTATGAGGGAAAGAGTTAATTATGGGAAAAGGTTAAAGTGTAAGAAATGCCTCAAACTAACCAATATCTCATAGAAAAAACGCATCTCAGCCATACAAGCCTGGATGTGTCCTGTTTATGAATAATGGGCAGCTTTCAGCCTTTCTCCCCTACTTCATCACATTCAGTGACAGATCATTTCATTAGAACAGCAGGTTTTGACTCTGTGTATCATTTATAATCTAATTGGTACAGGTTTGTATCAGGAATCTATTAAAACTATCTTTAAAATAAGCATAGATTCTAAGATAATTTAATAGGTTTGCAGATAGTTTTAATAGGTTTCTTATTTAACCTTTTTCTTCTTATAGACACTGGGGCCTCTGTGGCTGAGAGTGTAAAGTTGCTGACTTTAACACTCACTCAGCCCTTAACCGCGTGGGTTCAAATCCCGGCAGGGTCATTCGGATTTTCATGTGAGGAAGCCTTCCAGCTGGCTTGCGGTAGATCGGTGGTTCTACCCGGATGCCTCTGTGCATTCCGGGCTGGTCTTCATCCACCTGTAATTAGCTGGATGCCACTATATTACTGAAATACTGTCGAAGCGACGGTAATCTCAAATAGTCAAGTCTTATAGACACATTTTGCAACATTGGGAAACAAAGGAGACCCTGTAGCTACCAGGCAAATAGAGTAACTCTTTTATCTCATATTGACATGTTTAAATGCCATGACAAACAGCAGCCCCAAAACAAACAGCTTCCTGATTGGGGTTGCCTCTTCTTGCGCAATACTATAAATTCTACATAATCTGCTCAGCAAAGAAATATCAATTGTTTCAAATATAATTTAGATTTCAGTAAATTAGTTATGTATTCATCAAAGATTTGAACATTAAATGGATCACTCATGGCCAAACCTGCCCTATTTTCTATTTCTTACAGACTTACTGGTAAGATTTTCTAGTTGTTTTAAGTGTAGTATCTATTCAATGATTGGTAATAATGCAGATATTCAAAATTTATTTAATTTATATTCAGGAAAAAAAAGATGTTTGCTGAGGTTGTAATGAGGTTATTTATACAAAATGAAAATTTTGTCTGCATTCTATGTGAATACAAGATGCTGAAGTTTATTTGTATAAACCTTGTGTCAGCTCAAGTTTAAACATAACTCATATATCTCATTTCATTCTTTATTACACCTGGCAATTAAATTTGAATTTCATGCTTACATTCTAGCATAGGTACACTGTCACTTATTTATGTTGTAACTCCGATCAAAAGATAGTTGTTTTTTTTATATTATTATTCTGTTTTCAAAAGGAAAGCATTCATGCAGTTTTATAAACCTTGAAATTCATATCAACAAAGCAAGAAATATCATTTGGTATTATTCTGCACTTTAAGAGAGGCTAATATATAAGATAATGATCTATACAAGCAGTTTGAAACTGGTTAAGACTGAGTCAGACAGACTGGTCTGATTTTAAAATGCTGAATTTCAGTATTTACAAGTGTGACTAGTACACACTAATCTGACTGAGGAGTTAACTGAGGTTGATCTATGTTGAGCATCAATACACGTTTAATATGTTCATTCTAAGAAGCTTATATACATATAATGGTATTAATTGATATACATGTTTCTGTTTCAGCCCCTGGAGCCGCGCCTCCTGCTCCACCTCCTGCCCCTGTTGCTCCACCCCCTCCTCCTGCCCCCGGCATTCCAGCCCCTCCTCCTCCCATGGGTGGTGCTCCGCCCCCTCCTGGAGCCCCGCCTGCAGCCCCACCCCCTTCCAGTTCAGGACGTGGAGCCTTGCTGAGTTCTATCACAGGATTCAAAAAGGGAGGTCTTAAGAAGGCTGTGACTGTCGACAAGAGCGGTCCCAAACTTTAGGTCACAGTCTCAGGGGTCAGTCTACGCTGGAAAACATCAGAATTGACCTCAAGCAAAAATAGACAGATTGTTGCTTTTATTTTAGCAACACTCCCAAGGTTTTGAAGATGTGTGTATTAAAGAATTTATAAACTACATGTAAAAAGGTTGTTGCACATATTTTTATTGTGTTTATCATCTATGAATATACAGTAAAATTGCACTAATTTTGCAGACTGATGTGAGATGAAAATTTTCGGAATATCACAAGGCTCAGACTATCACCATTTTACTGTGCATTAGAAGGTATTTCAACAATTGGTTGGTCAGAGTGTCAGTGTCTGCAAGTGTGACAGGTCTTAAATGCATTTGTTTGATTACTGCATGTGCATATCTTTATCGATGAATTTTGAAACTGGTTTTGAATTCATTTTCGTGCCATCATCATTACTGTTTTTAATTTGCTACACACACAGTAACCCAGCTATAACGCTCCCCAGAATAATTCTGATCTGGGTATAACGCAGGGCCTGTGTAGACCCCACAGTAAAGGAGTATATTTTGGGTAGCCATGTTATTTGCTGTTACATGATCATCCAATGAAACGAAGACAGTTGTTATTAAAATTGGTTTTAAGTAAATAAAATTAAATAAGTTGTCCTCATTGGTCTGACATTAATGATTTTGTGTATGAGAGAAAGTTTTTTGTTAATGATGACCTTTAAGTTTTTTCCTTAAGTACAATAGGAGGAAGTGTACTGTATAATAATTAATTTTCGTGGCATTTAATTTCGTGGAATTTGTAATGTAATCGATTTTGTTGGTATTTATATTCATGGATTCACGTTCTAGGAAACATGAGATCTATTAAATAAATATTTTTCATGGGGATTAATATTCATGGATAAAGTCATCCTCAAAATCAACAAAAATTACTGGTAGTCCCACATGAAAATTAATGATTTTGCAGTAATTTGAAAAGCTGGTTAAATGTAAATCAGCAAGCAAAGGGGGCCATGAAGACCTTTAACTCTGTATACAATAAAAGATACTCACAAAAAATTGGCACAAAGCATTGGCATGTGTACTATTATTATATTCTTGTGTGTGAAAATATAACTGCAATCTTTTGTCAGATAATGCAGATTTGGAATACTGTGGATTAATCCATTCAGAAGTAAAGCTTGGGGTTAAGGGCTTAAGCCCCTGAGAAAAATAGATGTCATGCAGTCAGGGAATATTAAAGTTCATGAGAAATTAATTAGAGTAAAAACACATACAGTTACTTTTGATTTACATTTAATAAATATGTTTAAATGCACAATTTCTAGTCATGTTTAGGATATCAGCTTAGACACACTCTGTGTAAGATAGATGATATCTAGCTTTTTTCTGTATTTTGTACCCTTTCAATTTAATCTATTTGTCTGACAGCTGCCATTTTCTCCCTGCCACTGTCATCAGAGGGATCAGTGAGAAGTACAAAAGTGTGACACAGGTCATACCATGGACCCCTAGTCATTAATCTAATTAATTGATATAATCATAGAATCGAAACTCGGGCCATGATAACTCAGTAACCAGATTTGGGCGCTGAAATAGGTTATAATGGTTTTGCTCTGTAATTTATAACACGTTTGTGAGAATATCATGTGATAAAACCGGTTTATCTTCTTAGTTTGTTATTTGAATATGTTACGGTTGTTGAAATACAACTTATTTGTAGCAGTTTCCCATTATTCACTTTATTATTCCTTTTAATTTAGTACAATCATGATGTTAGTCATTTTATGTTCTAAAGATCAAAATGTCTTGGAGAGAGATATTTTTTAGTTGAGGGAGTGAGAAAGAGAGTGAGGTAGATGCAAAGAGGAGATGTATTTAGTAGAGATTTTTTTTTGTTTGCATGGCTGAAAAATGGTTTTTGGATATATTGCACCTTGTATATCCCTTTCCCTCATAGAGGAAACCATGAAAAGACTTATGCGAACAGCATAAAACCAGATCAGCCTGCGAGTAACTCACAGGATGATCAGGTTTTATGCTGTTCGCTGCTCCTCAGTGGTCTGGAAATGAGGACTTTATAATTAAATTTGGTAAGGTTTAACTGTGGTTTTCTGCAGATCAGGCTTTATGTGTACCTATGAGTGCGTCAAAATGAGTCTATATGAGGGAAAGGGTTAAACTGGGATTTTATCAGTTTTACATTGAAAGGATAACTAACTAATTCAGTTGTTATCTACAACATGCAGAATGTCATTAAGAGTTTCCTGTTATATATCGTTATCATTTGACATGACATTCATCCTTTTCACCATGCCTGTCTGTTTCGAGGGAAAGCTGCAGAGTAAGTGGCGACAGGATATTTAACAGAGAAATTTCTTAAAACCTTTATCACAAAAACCTATGAAGGAAAATACTTTTCTTTCCAGTATAAAACCAGATTAATCTGTGAATTACACTGGCTGATTTGACCCCATGTACTAGAAAATAAATATCATAACTAATAAAGATTTTAATACCAATATTTGTAGGAAAGAAAAGAGTGGAAACACTTTCAAATTCTTTTCAGACTAAAAATATTTCTGCTTGGTCTGGTTTTTCTGTTAATTCCTTGTGTACAGTCAGGGGTCCTGTCATGTGAGTAATCAAACTGCCTTCCAGCCTTCCAAATATTTCATGGAGAGAAGCATATTCAACCAGAATGGGATTCAACTTGGAACTCTTCGCTTACAGGAGATTGTTTATGCAAGTTTTTCTCCTGTTGTGAGTTGATGCAAGTTTTTCTCCTGTTGTGAGTTGTCAGTACCATGATGTATATGTACAGAGGCCTGCTTCTTTAGATTCTGTATAAAAACATATTTGTATATCCTCCAGTGCCCAAACTGTGCCCCTCTAAGATTTAATTAGGAAATGCATCATAAATAAAATACATATATTAGAAACTCTTTAGGTACCAATTAATTCTATCAAATTCACTTGATACCCCCTAAATAATTCTTTTATAAATAATTATTCACTCGGAAATAACATTTAATACATTATGAGTCAAATATTATGCCATCATTTTGTGTGGTCCTAACTCCGCCCCCTAGGTGACATCATAGCAGTTGCAAATTGCACACATATGACTTCCATTTATAAATGTGTAAACACAGCAGATGGAATTTCCGAGATACTTTTATTTTGAAAATTTGAATGTAAAAGGGCCATTCTGCGTGGAAATCATTGTGTTTTAAGTAAAAACACATAAAAAAAGTGGTGCGAGATAAAATTTGCAATATTTATCTGTTTGAAAAAAAATTTCGGACAAAAATCATCTAAGTTTATTTACAGAAACATAGTAAAAACGTGTGTGATAAAATCTAGCGAGATTACGATAAAAAAAAAAAAGGAAGGTGGTGGAGTTAGGACAGGGGCGCAGTTAGGACCTCCGACTATAATTATGGTGTACATTCACAGAAGTAAAATAGTTTTATTCTTGTGATTTTTTCTTCACACAAAAAGTGATGAGTGTGTTTGTTGCAATAAAATGGGTCACCTTTCATTGTCTTTATTGAAAAAGAAACCTCATTGACAACATTCTTACAACATTGTTCAAGTTTGTTTCCCTGGTTTGTAATTACAGAACCACTGTTTCACTGAGTATACCTTGCTGATCATAGCTTAATCTTGAATTTGAGTAGATGTATTAATATGCAAATTACATTGTTTAGTAAATTATATAAACTGGAGGGAAAGAGATACACAGGATAACAAAAGCGCAATATTTACTTCAGTAGCAAGGTTCAGGATTTTACCATCTGCTTTTGTTGTTGACCACATATGACCAGTCCACCTCACTTTAAAACATTATATGTGTCTTTCCATATCTTTTCCAACATAAATTAAATTCCATCTTATATATTCCTCCAAAAAAACACAAGGGTTTACCCTGCATTTCTTTTTTCCTTCAGTTTATATCAAAGAACTCCTGATGCTATTTTTGTCTTTTTAAAAGTTCATTCATTTTGTCAAGTTCAGAAATAGGGAACCTTGATTGAATTATATGCATTAAATTTTCAGAAGTAAATGTAATAAACAGCAGACAAAATCATGTTCATGATCATGTAAAATCAGCCATCCAATCAAATCTTGACATGTGCAATATTTTGTGTTCACCCTTTACCTCATGAATATTCATGTACAAATTTATGACATAATGAATATTGATAAATTGAACTTAAAAATGGATATTTCTTTTTCATGCAGACTATGTAGAATCTGTTCTATAATTTGTATGAACAAACAGAGAAGCCCTGATCAGAGAGTTTCCTGACATTTGCCAATGCATCAAAATGAGTCTATTATGAAGTAAGCATAGTTCTCACTGTCCCAGATCCGGTTGCCATGGCGTCAAAACGTGTATATGAGGTAAAGGGTTAGTTACTTTATTAATTTGTATCTTTAGTTTACTTATACCCTCTAACATTGTAAGCCAACCCTGGTTTTCTTTCTACCAACCATACTGAATACCAAGAAATACCTTAAATAGAAAAGTACCCAATATCGGAACTGGTATTTCAGAATTCATCCCACCATTCTT
Organism: Solen grandis; assembly: GCA_021229015.1. NCBI lineage: Eukaryota > Metazoa > Mollusca > Bivalvia > Adapedonta > Solenidae > Solen > Solen grandis. The sequence goes on from CM037786.1 coordinate 21,241,407, forward strand.
GGTTCTGAAGGATAAAAAGAAAACAGTCTTAAAAATCATAATTTCTTAAGAAGAAAAAAAGGTTACCATAATTATTGTTTTTAATTAAGGTTCTAGTGATTGTACTTAACGTTACTTTGTGCTAAGGTAAGTTACTGTGTTCTAAATTAGCCACGGTTACTTTCTACTTAATTTACTGTGTCCTTAATTATGGTTACTTTGTACTCAACTGATTATGGTCAATTTTATTTTAACATGTGCAACAAGATTTTTGGCAATTTAAAAGCAGGTCAGTCAATTACTGAAGTATTACTTAGTGTTATGTATGGTTGATGTCATTGGATTCCTGTCTTGAAAATACTCGAGTATTAACTCCATCTCATACTCAGTTATTGCATTTTCATTTATATGGATTTGTGTATGATAAAAATAAAAATGGGGAAAACTAATGGGATGTGAAGCAACCACTGCCTTTTCTCAGTAATATTCACTCTTTGACCATTGATTTGCTAAATAAAGCCTTGCAATGTGCTTTTAACCTGATCAGCTATCAAGTTATATGCTGACTGGTTAGGTTTTACTCTTTTTGCTTCTCATCAGTAACCAAAACCAAAAATGTTCATCTTTTTCTATATTTTTATTTTTCAATTTCATTATCTTTGCTCATGTCATTTTAATGTCATGCTTTAAAATCAAAAAGTCTCTAATCTGACATTAAGAGATAACATTGGTGTTACAGTGGATATTTAATAAATGTTAGTTTAAAAAAGTAAGTAACAAAATTGATGTTTTAGTTATGTTTACATCTTATTTACTTGTTTTTATGTGATGCTTTAACTGATTGTATTAGACCTAAGACTTTTTAATGGCCATTAAATTTTTGAGACAGGGTCCAGAATTGTCTGTTGATTTTTGCCAAATACATCAGTTTTTACTTGGTTGTATGGTTGTAAATTTTAACATGCATATAATGTAAGTATAATGTAATAAGTATTAAAGATGCTGAAAAAAAAAGTAAAATAAGAAAAAAAAGCAGTTATCAAAGATGATGGTTAAATGATTGTTGACACTGTTATTGTTATATGATAGCAATTGTTTCTTTATGGTTTGGTGATCTATTTTTGTCAGTATGCATTAATTCAATAAAGTACTCAGAAAAAATACATTGTTTTGTTAATGGCATTAAATAATATGACATATATATACAACTATTATATATCTGTTGAATATTAGCAAACAATTTGGAAACATAATTCTCTCCCTTTTTGCCTTCACATATATAAGATAAGCAGGTTGCTGAGTGGGTACCAAGGCACAGTATTTTGGGCAAGTTTGATTACTTGCCAGAATTCCCTAGTCTCTCCATAGTTATTACACTTAAGATTCTGCCATTTGACTTTGCTAAGTGTAGTCCAAATATTTTCAAACTTTATCATCCCTGCCAGGTTAAAACCAGTCAATGCAACCATTCTTTGTCAAAAAAAAAAAAAAAAGACTTTGCTATTTTGTTGGCCAGTCATCACAAAATTTTAGCTACATTGTCAATGGTTCAAACAACTAGCCAGGACATCTCAATCATTCCAGAGACCTGGATCTTATTAGAGAAAATAGTTTACCTATTCAACAGTACTCACTCTCTTTTGTTAGTAAATGTAGACCAATCATCACAAAAAATTCACAATTAGGTGAATAAAGAATCACAAGGCATAACATTAAATGTAAGTACTTTAGCATTCTTATGAGTATTTTTTATTGCTGATGGTTGTTTCATAAGTGTTCATGAAATAAGCACACCTGTGCTAATGATAAGTTTTTAGCTCGACTATTCTAAGAATCGCATGAGCTGTAGTAGTCACCCCGGTATCCATGTCAGTGTCGGCTTCCCAAGAAATGTTATGGTTTTGTTTAACATTGTCATTATTTCCCCTATTCTTCAATGGATGTCCCTCAAACTTCACACGTGTTGATCAACTAGTAGAAACAGGAACTGTAACTCTTCCAAATATTTTTAGCTCACCTGAGCACAACATTCTCATGGTGAACTTTTGTGATCACCTTTTGTCTGTCGTCCATCGGTGTGTCCGGCATCAACAATTTCCTTTAAACAACATCTACTCCTAAACTGCTAAATGGATTTTGACCAAACTCCAAAGGGATCATCCTTATGATGCCCTCTGTCAAGATTGTTCAAATTATTTTGATTAATGGAAAAAGTATATCACAGGAGCTAAAAATAGATTTCTTCAAAAATTCAAACTTTGAAAATCTTCTTCTGCAAAACTGCAAGGCCTAGAGCTGAGATATTTGGTGTGTAGCATGGTCTAGTGCACCTCTACCAAGTTTGTTCAAATTATGACCCCGGGGTCTAAATTGGCCCCGCCCCAAGGTTCACTTGATTTTATGCAGGCTTATATAGGGAAAAAAAAACTAGAAAAGTTTTCTTCTCAGAAACCACAAGGCCTGGAGTTTAGATATTTGGTGTGTAGCATTGTCTAGTGGATCTCTACCAAGTTTGGTCAAATCATGGCCCTGGGGTCTAAATTGGCCCCCCAAACCACAAGGCCTGGAGTTTAGATATTTGGTGTGTAACATTGCCTTATGGACATCTACCAAGTTACTCAAATCATGGCCCTTAGGTCAAAATTGGCCCCGCCCCAGTGGTCACTTGATTTAACAAAGACTAACAAAGGAAAGATTTTTAAAAAAATATCTTTGTTAGAAATCAAAAGATTATGGGTTCAGGTATTTGGTATGTAACATGGCCTAGTGGGTCAAAATTGGTCCCATGCTAGGATTAACTTGGGTTTTTGAACCACTTTTGTGTGGAATTTAGATTATATTGCTGTTCCTCTGCATGGATTTTGTATTCAGTATGATTATGTTGTAAAAGGCAATGAAAGCAATATTTCTCAGGTGAGCAATTCAGGGCCATCTTGGCCTCCTTGTTGCATATTTATGGCCCTTTTTGGACTTAAAAAATGTTTAAGTTTTGTTAAACATTGCCATTATCTTTACTTTAACTAGATGGATGTCCCTCAAACTTCCAGCAGTAACGGGAATAGTAACTCTTCAAAATATTTTTGCATATTGATGGGTCTTTTTGGACTGAGGAAAAATGTTAAACTTTTGTTTAACATTTGCTATTATCTCCAATTTCTTACCATGGATGTCAATCATAATTCACACATCAAATTGCATACCTGTATTGTGGGGTAAGGCTCTGTCATGAATTTTAAAATAGGAATGCCCCTTTTTAGCTTACCTTGAGCCGTTCGTGGTCAGTCAATGTCAGTCATACGTCAGAACGTCTGTCCGTCCCTCAACATTTTCTTGTGTACGCTCTAGCATCGTCATTTCTTCAGCTTTATGACAATGTTTATAGCCATAACGTATCGGCTAAGTTCGATAATGGCTGATATCTTTCCATAAGGTCAGGAGTTACGGCCCTTGAATGATAAAAAATGCCAGATTTTACATGTGTACACTCATTTCTGAAGCAATCTTCTTCCATTTTTATGACAATGTTTATAGTCATTATGTCTCGTCTAAACTTGATTATGGCTGATATCTTCCCTTTAGGTCAGGAGTTATGGCCCTTGTAGGACTATGTTAAAAAAAAATAATGAAAGCAATATATGTAAGGTGAGCGATTCAGGGCCATCTTGGCCCTCTTGTTAGATCACCAGAGCTTTTGTGATCACCATGCATCCATCGTCCGTCGTGGGTCGTCAACGTTTAGCTTTAAACGACATCTCCTCTGAAACCACTTGACAGAATTAGATTAAACTTGGCAGGGATGATCCTTGAGTGAACCTTCGCAAAAAGTGCTTAAATAAACTTGATCCATGTAGAACTCTCATGGCAACGGAAAGAAAAAAAAATATGTGAAAACTTTGAAATCATCTGCTCCAAAACTACTGGTCAGATTTCAAAATGTTTTAGTACAAATGTTCCTTGGGTAACCCTCTACCAAGATTGCTAACATTATTACGATCCGTAAAAAACATGGCCGCCATTTGCCTTAAATGTACATCGTGAAAACTTTAAACGACATCTTCTCTCAAACCTCTGGACAGAGTTTGATTAAACTTGGCAGGGATGATCCATAGGTGAACCTTCACAAAATTTGCTTAAATGAACTTGATCCATGCTCGTAGAACTCTGGTTGCCATGGTAACGAGAAGAAAAAAAGAAAACTTTTAAAAATCATCTCCTTCAAAACTACTGGCCAGATTTCAAAATGTTTTGGTACAGATGCACCATGGGTAACCCTCTACCAAGATTGCCAAAATTATTCCGATCCGTAAAAAAAAAAACATGGCCGCCGGCGGCTGGACGAATTTATTTGCCTTAAATGTATTTAGTGAAAACTTAAGACTTCTGTTCCAAAGCTACTGGCCAGATTTTAAAATGTTCTATGGGTAACCCTCTACCAAGATTTGCTAAAAAAATTCCGATCCGAAAAAAACAATCATGGCCACCAGGGTCGGGGCTTATTTTATTTTATTGTAGGGGCTAAAAATTTTGAACACACTAGAGGTCACACTTTTGGCCCAGACATAAAACTTGCTCAGAATGTTAATCGATGATGTTGAAATTTAGGATCAAACATAATGTCACTAGGAAATTCTCAGGGGAAAAACACTTTTTGAACACTATATGTTGCATTTCTGACTTGGAATATTTGTCTACATTAAATTTCAGATAAGGTTGAAGCGGGAATATGTGGGATGACAAAATAGGTCACCAGGTCTTATATGAGGCAGACTTTTTGGAAACTCAAGATTTTTCTTCTAAACTCCATTAAACCTGACCAGAAAGCTGAAAACTGAGATACGCACGCACAAGCGCATATCCCCGGAGCTCAACACAAAGACCTTTCCATACATACAATAAAATATGCACCAGAAATACAGAGTAAAGTGTTGAGTCAGCGTCAGAAACCCACGAGCGCTCATTCCGTTACTTCATTCATCACCATGACAGATGTAATAGGCAGTCGTGGGTATCCGACGATGGTGTTGAGTGAGAAGGTGACACAATATATAATAAAGCATTTTTTTTCTGATGCACAGGGAAGAGAAAATTATTGAAATAAATATATGCAAACAAACTAGTTACACATATGTTAAGAGTCAAGCCTAAAGCTAATATATAGATCTGGCGTCTACCTGTATCGTTATCTTGCTGCTGTTTTTTTTTTTTTTTGGTTGAGTCCCAATTAATAATTTATTTCATATCAATCGTTACTTTAATCTTGCAGCCTAGAGTCAACGTGCATTTGAATTTACAGACTGCAAATTACAACGTTTGGAATGCATGCTGAATTTACAGACTGCATTGACACAGTGTCATTATTGTGCTTTTCATTTACGTCTGTTATTTAGTAGGCATTAAGGTATTTATGCTAATTGTCGGCCTTAACTTACTATATCTGATTATATGCTGGAATATCTTATGCCTACTCTTTCGTATCCAGATAGTTTTACTGTAATTAATCTTTCACGTAGTATATTATAATATGTTCTTGTATCTTAGATGATTGTCTCCTGGGTACTAATGGACTTTTCCAGTGTTTCTATGTATTTATTAAAATTGACTTACGTACACTGGGAAAATAGGTAGTCAACGTTTGGCCTTGTGTACACAAAACAATACATTACTTTATGTGGCAGTGTTTGTGAGGAACTGACACAGCCATGAGTGGGAAAGGCATGGCTTAATTGTCGCTGCTAAAATCTAGAAAGCCATAAAATCCGCGTCTGTATAGTATACCCAGACTCAGGAATCTGAACTTTTGAAAAGTCCATTTTTTCTTTAGTAACGAATGATTTTATAACATAAAAAATATTCTCAGGTAATTTTACCATTTAATACAAAGAAAACTAATTATAGTCTCTGAAAAATGTCAAGAAATGAATCGACATCGACATTACATTACAGCATTCGATGTCGTTTTTAAAAAAAGTAGTAATGATAAACAACACCTTTCCTTGGTATCAGGATATTGTAACAGGATGATACTTCAGTGAGGCAGTACTATATTTCATCAAAACTAAAGCCCAAAATTAATGTTTGACACTACCCCGCCCCCTTAAAAATACACACCCCAACACCAAAAGAAAAACCTATAAAAAAAAAACGGTTGGGTCAGATCATGTAATTAAATTTAGATATTGCATTTTAATCATTCCTTGCTTTCCTTACATCTCTTCAATGATATCATGTTCTTATCACTCAAAGAAGTTTACCGTATCTAACGACCAGGGAATCTTATCATCAAACTATGTTTATATTTAAAGCCATTGTCAGGTCTTACGACCATGCATGTAAAATTTAACCGTAGCTCATGTGAACGTAGTTTACCGTAGTGCCACTATGATTAACTAGGTTGATTTAGGTCAAGTTCGGAGAAGGTTAAAACTGGTCATAGGAAATATAAAGACAGTTTGTGAATTACGTGTTAATGCAGCCAACTACATTGAACTAAGAGCAAAATGGACTAAGATCGCATTACGTCTTACCACAGGCAACACGGTTGAACTAGTATACGCGCGACCTATGTCCATTGCGCTTTTGGATCTTAACTAGGCAAATTTACTCCTGCAGATTTTTTTTCCCTTATTCTACCATGCCGCCAAGGAAGAAGAAATAAATTTTTCGAAAAACTGCAACTACTACTGCTGCTGCTCCTGCCGTGAGTGCTCAGGATGAGGAGCAAGAAAGGGATGGACCCTTATTTCAAGAAAGATATTGATAAAATTGAATCCATTCAGAAACGTGCGGCTAAATTTGTTACAAATGATAACTCTAAAACCCCAGGGTTACTGCATCGTTAAATACCCCGGCTACCGCCATTATATAGCTATTGATTAAATTATCAACCAATGAAAACGCGACTTATAAATGCAACACTCTTCGGCGTGGAGGCTTGAAAGGTTCGTTAGCATTGTTAATTAAGTATGGTAAACAAGGGTTATCTAGGATGAAATAAGGACACTTAGGGTTGATCAATGTTGAATTAGCATTTGTTTGGTGGAAACTTCCTTTCCTCTTCCTCGGAGGCATAACATATTAAAGAAGGTCCAAAAATGGAGAGAGAAAAAAGGATTTTGTAGCAAGCGCAATGACCTTACCCTTATCTTGTGTAGCCCTACTGCGTCCGATTACCGTAGATCACCGCATTTAACCCTAATTTACCGTAGTTTTGAACATAGTTTGCACGTAGTTCAAAGTAGTTGCCCGTTGTTTGACGTAGTGCCATCATAATTAAAGTCAGCCATTTCGCACGTAGTTCAACGTAGTTGCCCGTAGTTTCACGTAGTGCCATCATAATTAAAGTCAGCCATTTCGCACGTAGTTCAACGTAGTTGACCGTATTTACACATACTTCACACTACTTAAACTTTCATTGGCAAATTTTGGACCTTCTTAGTTTACTACAGTTGCGCTACGATGAATTACGTTCACATTAACCACGGTCTAGTACGTGCCTGACCGTAAGATGCGACCACGGCTTACTTGTCCAATTTGGAGGGAGGTGTGAGTGGTCTTAATGAATGTTGGAGAGACACGGGCTAGGTTAATCGTATAAGCCAGTTAAGTTTGCTGAAATGTAAAATTATCAAATGAATAAGACTCGATATCATGAACCCACGACGGATCGGCCTTTCAGAAGCAAAACGTCAAACCTTTCGATTATCATTCGGTTGCATCATGTATATAGAAGAGATATCTGTTGATTTACACGTAAATTGAATATTTGAATATATTTACAACATGATATTTTGATGCGTGAGTAAGCTGAAAGTTTGCATGGGGGCTCCGTGGCCGAGAGGGTAAAGTCGCTGACTTTAACACTCACTCAGCCCCTCACCGCGTCGGTTCGAATTCCGGCAGGGTCATTTGGATTTTCATATGAGGAAGCCTTCCAGCTGGCTTGCGGTAGGTCGGTGGTTCTACCCGGATGCTTCCGTGCATTCGGGGTCTTCCTCCACCTGGCTTGACGTCGCTATATGAATGAAATACTGTCGAAGCGATAGTCAACTCTAATAGTCAAGTCAAGTCAAAGTTTGTATAGACTTAATCAAGTTAGTGTTTAAAATGCAAACCTACTAAAAGAAAGTTTTGATATAATATTGATATCACTTTATGTATTGCTAAAGTACACGCGATCAAGTCTTGTTTGCGTGTTATTCATCGAACTGTGAATAGTGCATTTGACGGGTACATAAAATGCAATATTCAGGAGGATCAATGAATTTAACGTAGATAACCGAATTTATTTTCATGTGGGTAGTGGGGATTGTCAGATTTTATCATAATGAAAACATATTCAATAGAGCGTAAAGTAATTTTGGATATCTTTATAATTTTGGATGTCCCTTCAATTTTAAGTGATCATGATATCAAAATCTATTGAAATTTCAATGTTGTTATGATGAGGATACCTTATTATAAAACTGATTGACGCTCAGAATAATCCTTTATTGAGTATTTCCAGAGCTAGGTAGTCTAATGTCAGGACAATGGTATTATTTTATATTTTAGACTGGTTTTGTGTAGGTCGTCACACATATTTTTAATGTTTTTTATACGCCCATCTTAAGATGGGGCGTATTATGTAAACACTCACGGAGGGCGGGCGTGCGGGCGGGCGGGCGTGGAACATTTGTTGTCCGGGCTCTAACTTCAATACCGTTTGCCCAATCCTTTTCAAACTTTCCACACATGTGCATGGCCATAATATCTCGGATGAGTTCGATATCCAGCATTATCGCGTGAATGACTTAGAAGTTATGGCCCTTGACGTACACAAAATACTTGAAATTGTGATTATCCGGGCTCTAACTTCAATACAGTTTGCCCATTTCTTTTCAAACTTTCTACACATGTGCATGGCCATAAAATCGCGGATGAGTTCGATATTCAGCATTATCGCGTGAATGACTTAGAAGTTATGGCCCTTGAACACTTGAATAAGTCAAAAGAGACATTTTCCTTCAAATTAATGGAAATGTTTCAACATGATTGTTTTAATAAGTAACATTCATTAACTAATGGGATTTAGGAGACAATAGCTTGTTTCTCTGAGCTATTTCTGAGAGTCCCCATACTGTGATGGGCGTATTTTGTGGCAGTCCTGACCCTTGTTACCTACTATATTTAGTATATCTATATTTTCTGCGGATGAGCGCATGAACGAAATTGCATACGCTACATTCCGTCAAAAAGCATGCATTTTTTTTTTTTGCAACACGATCTATCTATCTATCTATCTATCTATCATCTATCTATCTATCTATCTATCTATCTATCTATCTATGTGTTTCTATGTAGATAGATAACATAACTTAAAAAAGTAAATAAATATCTTTAAACTGTGTATAAACACAATACAAAGGTTGACAGACTATAAACAACAAATAAAGAAAATTATAGATACAAACGACACTCACAAAGACCGATATTACTATAGCTCTGAGTGGGTGATGTCATGCCCCAACGCACGCGGTACGCAGACTACTGTCGATCCCTCGGGCTCACCATATATCTCAACTCTCTGTGAAGATTTCAGTATTTACCTTATACGCAAGAGCAGTTTTTAGACGTAAAGTTGTAAAACTGAGAATATACTCTAATCAAATATGATTTCAATTGTTCGATACGTTGGAAAGCATAAAACGCTGTCCGATGGACTTTTGCAATCAACAAAGAAGCGATTTGACATCAGGTAAGACTTATTGCATCAAAACATTATATCGTTTCTTTATCATATGTAACCCATAGATGTTCAGCAAACTAATCAGGTTATACTTCGAGGATATAACATGCAGAAACAATCGAGAGGTATCAATATATATGACTATATTTATATTTCTCGACAGTTTCTGAGTTGGGCCAGTGCTTTTAAGTACATGTCATCGGCGGGATTCGTATCCCCGATTATCTTATCTAACTGCATGCCTTCCAGTGAATGAAGGTATTCTCTACATTAACTAATGTATGTATGATGTAAGACATTGGGAATTACACTAACTATTATTTTCCTATTTATTTTAGTAAATATGGTTATTTTAATTTTATCAATTATTTTGATCGACATGCTTTCCAATTTACGTCAAAGGTACCTTTGGGTTACGTAAATTTAAGAAATCGAATCCGTCCGTTGTATCAATTTTTTTTTTTTAAATCACGTATTTTTTTTTTTCATTCTGTATATTAAGTAGATACACATGATTTATTCTTAATTTAACGAACATATCATTCAGTTTTTATGCAAATTCCACAGAATCAGTTCGACATCATGTGAAGTATATTCAATAGATTGCTAAGCGTGCATCTTTACACTAGAGGTGGAGCACGGCAATTTTGAATTGTAAGCCAAATATGAGTCGTATTGAATCAGTCGTTGTTGGATGTGGGACTTTGTTTAGTGATGAGGCAAAAATGTCTTCTTAAGATATAGACTCATTTTGACGCATTCATTTGTACCACTATAAAGACCTGATTGCAAACCACATTAAACCATTTACCATATTCCTATTAAACAAAATTAATAATTACAAAATCCTCATTTCCAGACCACTGAGGAGCAGGGAACAGCATAAAACCTGATCAGCCTGCGAGTTACACGCAGGCTGATCTGGTTTTATGCTGTTCGCATAGGTCTTTTCATGGTGTCCTCTATGAGGGAAAGGGTTAATCCACCATTTTGGACCATTTACGCATATCCGTAATACGTGCCTGTATACGTGTTTGTATTTCCACTTATTTGCTAACATATTTTGAATGTCTCATGAACGAGGTTTGCGTTATTCAAAACATTTCTTCAATCAAGTGTAAAGCAGTGCAGAACAAAAGCCTATTTCAGTTTGATTGTATGCAGTGTCAGTCATTTTACCAATAGCTACAAAATATACCACGACGTACTACTCTAGGTAATCATAACCTATTTAAAACAATATAAAAACACGTGCGATTGACATTCGTATATGCCTTGTTTGATGGATGACATGCCAAGTCTTAATATCCGATAAAATATGTATGCATGCATGTAATACTACTACTAATTTACCGTTCATTACTCGTATGTAAGTAATGAACACGTGATCAGGCATGGACCGTCTCAAAGTTAGATGTACCTCAGCTCAAAAGTTTTCAATTCTGTTTCACGACAATTTTGAAACATCGAATAAATTAAATACCATTTTACAGAACGGCAGAATGATTCAAACATGGGTGTAAACTATGATTCTTAAGGACTATAAGGAAATTAAAGATCTTCAGTAGTTTTGGATGATGAAAGTTTCGTGAAACGCAAGCCAGGCTGTATCTCGAATCGAGAATTTCTTCATTAACAATTAAAAAGTCTTAAAATTGCATCACAACAAGTTCGATAGTTTTGAAAAAAGGCATAATTTAGGATCATGTTTTGTAAAAACATGCTGAAAATGATTTTCCTGCATTTCTTTGTGTATTCTAGAAAAACATATGCAAGCACCAGATAGCGCCTTTTTAAGACGAAGGGATGTAAAAATAGATACAAAACAGTATTTAAGTATTAAAACTGTATTCTATGCCTGATAAGCATGTAAATCTTTCTAAACCAGTATGATTTCAAAAGTGTGCAATCAAGCATACACTCGTAACCCGTACGTGTGACGTTACAAAAATGTAGCTAGCAAGGCAATACATAACGTTTCAACTGTCATGTCATTATCATCATCATTCCTAATGACCGCGAGTCAAGTGTACAAAGATGACATGTGTGTGTGTGTGTGTGTGTGTGTGTGTGTTTACTCCTTAGACTATTCAGTTATCTATCAATTTAATCTGCTGGTCGTGAAAATCAAACACTCTTTGCCGCAGGTATCTCCTTCTACTAGTTATTTTTTTTTCTTCTCAATTCTCTTACGAATCGCATGACTTTATGAGCATTATTAAATATTGTTTGCTGAAATGAATTTTAAACATTGGTTAGAAAAATACTAAACATAAAGAAAAATTAAAAAAAAAAACTTTAAAGGGATTGTACCCTATCTGCCTATATAATGGTATCAATAAGATTTGGGCCAGTTATTATTTATCAAATTTCATGTTTGTTTGTTGGGTTAAACGTCCCACCGACAGTATTTCAGTCATTTGGAGACGATGTCTACTTGAGACAGATATAGTGCTGCCACACTGCAGTATCACGCTGTAGACATGTGGCATGATACCACACCCAGTCACATTATCCTGACATCAGGCCAGCCAGTCCTGCAACTACCCTTATATGCCGAGCGCCAAGCAAGGGAGCTATAACAGTACCATTTTTTACGACTTTGGTATGTCGCGGCCGGGGTCGAACCCACGACCTCCTGCTCCCGAGGCGGACGCTCTTACCACTCGGCCACCAGGGAACGTGTGTCAAATTTCATATAACGACAATTAAACTATTCGGCATCACCATAAAGTTAATTTAGTAACCATATAGCTTAAAAGCTGTTCATTCGTTATTTGAACAAACAATAGCTATAACGTTGTAATTTCCTTCTTTAACTAAACTATTGCCATTTCTGCGCTCCAGTGCGGGCGCCAATTAACACCTTTAAATTTTAGGGTTTAGGAACATCCGTGATGTAATTACGGAATTAATCACTTGTCAGCATTAGGCCTGGTGGCCACACTTGTACAGTATGCACTGTTGCAGCATGCAAACTGACGTACTCATGTCACTAAATGAGGAACTAAGATATGATTTATTCACATGTACACCTTGATTGTATAAGATGAAGAAATACAGAAATCTAGAGAGACCCTCATGGGGGTACATCCGAGAGAGAAAATGTGAAATACGATTTCTAGAGTAGGCTACATTACAGCTTGTCAATTGTATATCTCACTAATGAATATAGACTAAATACAGTTAAACCTGTATTAGTGGCCACCTGTACTAAGTTGTCAACCTGTATATAGCGGTAAGTCGTAATTTTACCCAACAATGATTTTGCTTTAAGTGTTACCTTCATTTATCGACCACCTCTGTTAAGCGGCCACTTACTCTTGTTTCCTTGATTGGCCGCTTCAGAAAGGTATGACAGTATATGAATAAAGGTAGTATCGAAGTAGCAGACGGAACAATACTATTACTGACTAGCAGGTGAACCAGATGTCCTGGAATCTGCTACAGGCATAAGGCATACTGTATAAAGAGTTTTTTTGTTGTTTTTTGGGGTTTTTTTTCACATTATTGTAGATGAAACTGCGGTAAAACATTACTTAAGACCAGAGACGCTTGTGATGAGGAAAGAAACTACAAGTGAACGTATTACAGGGAATCTGCATATTTTGCATATTTTTACGGGTTTTATTTGGTGTGTTTGTTATTATGTGTTGCTTTTAAGTTTAAAGTAAGTGGTGCGGGTGATTTTCGTTGATACCATCATCTTCGGAATGAAATGGAATTTATCATCCATGCAAAGCAATGATTTTACAGTACAGACAAGATATTATCACGTAACATTGTTTTAACTTGAAGGGCTGACTCAGTAAAATGAGATTTACGTGCATAATTGCGTATTTCCGGGATTACCAAGCCAATTTCGTGCTGAACATGTAATCTTTTCATGTTTATGAGCATAAAAGGTTTTCCTGAGGTTTACTTATTATAGAAAATCTATTTACGCATTTGTCTTGTCCATGTTGTCGAGAGTTGATAGTGTTTTTTAGACATGCTAAATGCTATTATATACGTTTTCTTTATTATTTGATGACGAATTTAAACACTATTATAACTAAGTTTAAGCTGGTAAGGTCAAGTTAATACCATATAAATCTTAGAATGAATAAATTTAATTTTTACCTGCTACACGAAGAAGAATCTTCATGTATGTTATTTGGATGGCAGCGTTATTAGAAGACCCATTCTGAAGTCTGACGGTTTCGATCCCCATGACATATAAACCGGACCACCAGTTGTAATTTTAGAGTAATTTCAGAGCTTGTAACAACTACCAAATACTGGCAAATTATATGTAGGACAAAATGCAATAAACAATTGTCCGATAATAGTACATAAAGTTGTTAATAGTACTGGTGCCATTCCCTTGTTTGGCGTTCAGCATATATATATGGGAAGTGTCAGTATGATATGACAAGATGTGGTATCATACCTTCTTGTTAACGGTTTATTATTGCAGTAAGGTAGCAGTGCAAATGTCATGATATATATAGGCAAAGTCCAAAAATGACTGAAATACTGCCGATGGGACGTTAAACAAAGTAGCCTGTTTTTAAAAACTGATGAGTATCTTAAGAGGATCATTGGTCGACATAATATGCTCATTTTATGACTTTGGTTTATATCAAAGTGGGATTTTATTGCAATATTAGTTTCCTCTCAGATCTATGATGTCGGTCGATAGCTCTTGGCCAAACAGACAACTGTAAAGTTGCACCCCAATTCATTAAAGCTCAGATTTTTATACGCCCGAAGGGCTGTATTATGTTATGCCGCTGGTCGTCCGTCCGTCTGTCCGTCCGTCCGTCTGTCCGTCCGTCCGTTAGCAATTTCGTGTCCGCTCTGTATCTTTTGAACCACTTAATATAAATGAAAACTATTTGGCAGAAGTATCACCCAGAGTGAGAGGATGTGCAGAACATAGGTTTCAGATGGCTAGGTTCAAGGTCAAGGTCACAATTCAAGGTCAAATATCTTAACTGGTGCAAAATTAGTATTTTTGTGTCCGCTCTGTATCTTTTGACCTGCTGGATGTAAATGGAAACTATTTGGCAGAAGTATCACCCACAGTAAGAGGATGTGCAGAACATAGGTTTCAGATGGCTAGGTTCAAGGTCAAGGTCACAATTCAAGGTCAAATATCTTAACTGGAGCAAAGTAAGTATATTTGTGTCCGCTCTGTATCTTTTGACCCGCTGGATGTAAATGGAAACTATTTGGCAGAAGTATCACCCACAGTAAGAGGATGTGCAGAACATAGGTTTCAGATGGCTAGGTTCAAGGTCAAGGTCACAATTCAAGGTCAAATATCTTAACTGGTGCAAAATTAGTATTTTTGTGTCCGCTCTGTATCTTTTTGTAGCCACTGTTATAATAAAGCCCTTGAAGATTAACATTGCCAATCCTTCTTGTTGAAATAATACTTTATATATACATGTTTGTGCTTATCCTTTTTGTCTTAGGATATTCCCTGACAATACATACCTTCGGGCGTATATTGCCCCGCTGTCAGCGGAGCTCTTGTTTAAAGGTGTTTTGAGATCTTAAAATATTCAGAATTCAGATACAAACCGTCAACTTGAAAAAGCAATGAAAAAGCAGTTTAATATAAGTATTACAGCATAATGTAGAAAGTGTAAAAAAACAAAAACACTATACATATGGCCGTAACGGACATGTCTAATTTACGGCCACAGGCCACATCTGCGGTCCAAGTATGTATAGTGATTTAACTGAACATTACATAGCTTATGTTGTAAAGCCTTGTAAATATATATTTAATTTAATACATATCATCAATACAAAAAGAGTGCCATACTTCTACGTCACGCTACATTATCAAGGGAAGTAGATTTTTAACTAATAATGTTACCGGGACTTGTACCTAATTCCCATACCAAAACAAAAACTTATCTGTGCTGAATTTTTCGTCATCATTGACCTTGTTCTTGCTGCTGCTGCTGCTGCTGATGATGATGATGATGATGGTGATGATGATTTTTTATTACATTGACATAAATACCGCCTTAGTAGCTTACTACCTGGAAATTTCATGCATCTTGCAGACCCTAACTATTCCAATAATTATATAAGAAATGCCTATAAGAATTACCTGTTGTAAAATGTATACTCATTTGATCTTTAGATTAGTTAATTTATTGCATCTTAAATCATCATCATATAATGTGTCTACTATAATTAAGTATTTTATGTACTTTTTTGTTCTATATCTGAATAATTTGGTAATATAAGTTTGTTGTTGTTGTTTTTTGTTTTGTATGGCTTTGCTTTATCTAAGCCGTGCTTCAAAAACATGTTCGGCGTCTTTGATGCATGGCATCAAAATTTGTCTTGTAACCTCCTTAGGTATGCAATTTATGAATGGAACGCTGTGAAATACATCAAAGCGCTCAAGGCACTGAGACACTGCCGGCGGGTTTATCGTTAATTAAAGAGCGAGTTCAGGTAACTTACTTCTAGTAACTAGAGTTGCAGGAAACTGTGTCATATATGTAATCGCATGACCTTACCTCTATTGAGATCAACCCTGCTGAGACACTGGAGTAAGAATTAAAGTATTACTATTTTAAGGGATAGGTTTCGCTTTATTTCACCAACCTGGCCCTTAAATACGTAAATTAACTAACCGCCCAGAACACCCCTCTTGCATGTGAATATGCAAATAGTTATCGGATGAAATGATTCCAAATTGAGTTTTATCAGATAAATATGTTGTTGTTGTTGTTGTTTTTTTTGGCAATTTTCTCGTATTAAGTCAATGACATCATTACGTTACATGGAACATTTGCTTTATTTCATTGCTTTGATCATAAACTTCGTTTGCAAGCCTATCACTTTTGTGGTATGCAAATTGAAAATGACATATTGATATACAAAGTGTGATATGTGGTTTCTCTCCCATTTCTTGTGTGGTTCTCATTGCATTAATCAGCTCTATATTTCCTGTAATAATTCAGGAAACCAGATATATGGAAATCAATTCTGATATATTGCATTTCTATTATATACTATTTGAGTGAAACGAAAATCTGACCTTGTTATTTTGTACTGGTGATACATGTGTACTGAAGTATGCTTTCTTATAATAGATAGTCTCTGGTTTCTATTTTTTTTGGTTGGTTTGCTTTGGTTTTGTAGTTTTATTATTGCTTTTAAAGAAGCAGATATTTCTGTGAAAATCTCCCCTTTTTAACATTAACAGTGGTTACAAGTGTCAACCATGACTATAGATAACTATCTGGACATACGGTTCAGTATATGTTGACAAAATGTGGAGATACAAATGCCCTCACCTCACTTTCGAATTCCTACAGATGGGGAAAATAAAGAAAAGCTTGGAGTTCGGGAGGCGGGAGTCACCTCCAGAGCTTGCCATTTTACCTTAAAGAGAATATACCCCGAGTTACACATGTATACATACATGATACTCAGTTAGTCGCTCATCGAGAATTTATGTTAGTGAATAACTAGAAAAGAATTAAATATGGCAGATGTCTAGTCCACTCCTCTTCGCTCTTATGCGACCAACTGTTCATTAGTTCGATTGTGAGTACACACGACCACAGGCGATCAGAGTCAAAGGCATTTTTCAACACGCTATTTAAAACGTATTCAGGAACGTAGAAGTCACGACACATATAGTATTATATATAGCCAATGTTGGCCAGACCTACATTTGATCACATAATCATCAATTAAAAAAACAGAGGTGTAGTGTTCATGTGAAATTGTACATAACGTTGGGATGGACAGCTCGTACATCATGTTAATGGTAGAGTGGACAGTTTATACAATGAAAGTTTGTGGTGATTTACATTTACAAAGACGGAGGTATTTGGTCAGTGACTTTTGGGTTGTTTAAAAAAAAAAAAAAAAAAAAAAAAAAAAAAAAAAAAAAAAAACATTATACATACAAACTGTTCATGTCCAAACAGAAAGTCAAGCTAGACAAACGACACGCATGAAATATTATTAGGTATCACTATCGTTTCGAAAGGTATATTACTGATCAGGCGTAATAAATAAAGTTACTTATTTCCACTTATCTGACGGGCCCTTTTTTTGTACCGACCCTAAATTGTTTTCCAATCATTTGGGTTATCACGGTTGCAAAAGGCTATTACTTTTAGACACATCTTCTATACAAAAATGAGAAGAAGAAAAAATAAGAAAAAAGTTAAATTAAAAAAAAAAGTTTGCCGACCTACTGACCCTGCTTTCTTTGGAGATGTTAGTAGAAACAATCGCCATTTTTTGGCCTCTTTCAACACGCACAAACTTCTTAAAAACTAAAGACCTTGAAATCACTCATATAACAGATTGTTGTCAGTTAGGATCAGTTATGACCAATCTTCCTGTTACCATAGTAAATATCACAAACGTATAACACCTTTAATCTAGAAATAAGGGCACAAACCCAATGGATGATCAATCAGTCCCTTTAAAACGTTTCGCATCTCCACCTTTAAATTACTCGTATAATACTTACGAACACTTGTCAGACTTTAATGTACAGAGGTGTATATACTGTTCATAAGTGTCAAAAATGAAAATAATTGCAAGGTTTTATTAATTTCCCCAAAATACCTCAACGGGACTTTTCCAAAGATAACCTTAATTTAGATAAACTGTATATTAATCATATTTATATGACTGAACCACTTTTGTGCATTCAAATACATTATAAGGAATTTTGCCACTCGGCGCAGGATAAATGGTTACTTGCATTGTGATGATATACAGTAAAAAATGTTCCAAATACTAGGGTACCTGTTGCACCACGGCAATAAACAGAACCCTGATGCATACGAAAAAGAAATGTGTAAAGCTTCGTAACAAATCATTTAAAAAGAAAATTGTTTTATTACCAACCCAGTTTTTACATTAAATACTTTATTGCTGTTTTCAACAAAAAGTATTATTTACCTCCTATTACAGATATAAATCTTGTCAAGAAGATTTGCCGTTTTAAGATGTCAGTTATGTTTTATGATACTGATATACCATGATGTTTCATGGAAGATCATTTTTTGATGCCGTATATACCCATAAATATATATACGCCATGCAATTTATTCATTCAGCATGGAAGTTACTTTTCTACTAAATGAATCCTATACTTCTTATGTATTTGTCGACGAAAACATATTTTAAAAATGAATGAGCTGAATTTGATATTATCAAACTGTATATATTTAACAGTCTTTGTAATAGATATGAAAAAATGTGTATGATAGAAATGTGAATACACAACCTGTTCATGTATATAATTACACGAGATACGCGGTATGCACGGAAAACGTTGATGCGTTTCTCTTCGACATTTTCCTCTTGGCTTTAGAACCTCTTGCTTAGCACGAAAAATTGTTCCCGCTCACTTATACTTTTTTTTTCATATTCATTCAAAATTCACTGATGTTGAATTAGTAGTGCGTGCAAAATCAAATAATCGTAGCATTAATCATGTCAGTGTATCGCATCTTCTAAATCAATTGTTCTGTATTTTACATACCTGATACACAGTTAGTATACCAAAATAGATCTAACGGAATACTGCTACAGACGGACGCCCAGTTTTCATCATTTTGACTAAAGAACCTTATTTTGTTATTTAATAATCAAACGCCAGGTTATTAACACAATTACAAAGGCAAATCATTTGGAACACCTCGCCCATCTCGACCACCGAAGGATAAGGCCGAGTAGTTACGATTGATCTGTTATAAGTGTGTGATGCATGATACCGCACATTTCGAACATTGTCTTGTACAGAGAAGGATCTTATGCCTAAATGCCTAAATGCATCAATATTGTGATTCTTTATTTTAGACTCAAGCTCAAGAAATGCAAATATTCATATGTAGTATTGTTTCATAAACATATCAAGAAAGTTTCGTGTTTTGTGTGTGTGTGTGTTTTTTTGTTTTTTTGTTTTATATTTCTTTCCTGACTCTGGATGATTAAAACTTAATAATTTGACGAGTGTGTAAATGATGGAGGCACATATGGAATTAATGTTACATATTATCACAATGATTTTCGAAATCACGATGAACAAAATATGTATAAGAAAGTAAAAACTTCTATAGTTTAGCACTTTCTATGTGTAAAATGTCTGTATTCAAATAATATCCTGTTAAACTTTTATGCAGTCTTGATAACAAACCCAAGTCCGCAACTAGATATATTGCCGGAAACTGATCTCATGTGCATATGCATGTTTTGTAAAGAAATTTGTTATTAAGGGTTGTAAGGCATTACTCATTGTTGACATTTTGCATCTCACGCGATTCACGCTGTTAAATTCTCGTAATAATTACGCACAATGCTATTCAGTCTGTCCGTTTCATTTATTTTCAATAGGCTTTAGGACATCCGTTTAAAATATACGACGAGACATCAAGGCAATATTAATTCTGTAATCCCTCTCAAATTAATCACATACACAAGTACGACATCCGGCTGATCTGCAAACATTTACATCCATGGATTTTCCCCATCTGCGTAATAAGGAAAATAGTTCCCATAATAAAAATTGAAAATAGTATGTTCCATACGTTTTATGGTGATTAAAAAAAATCTTCAATGTTTCTATACTTGAGATCATTAAAACACACCACAATAGGCATTAAATAATTGTTTTCCGTTTTAACAAGATTCTTTGCCGAAATGTTTTAGTGAGGAACGAACGACAACTCTGCTAGGAGATTACGTTAATCCGTGTAGGGTCCTCCGTGGTCTAGAGGGTAAAGTCTCTAACTTTAACACCCCACAGCCCCTCACCGCGAGGGTTCGAATCCCGGCAGGGTAATTCGGATTTTAATGTTAGGAAGCCTTCCAGCTGGCTTACGGTAGGTCGGTGGTCTTCCTCCACCTATAATAAGCTGGACGTCGTTATATGACTGAAATACTGTCGAAGCGACTGACGAAGCGACGGTAAATAGTCAAGTTATGCAACTTTGGATTCTGTTGTAAACTTAGTATGTCACAGTTGTCTTTCTTTGAGAAAGACCTACTTTGTCTATTTTCTTTTCTTGAGAGCTGATTTAATATGACACAATGCTATTTTATTTGTTTGTATTGATTTATTTTGTTTAAGTATGCATATTTATAGCATCATCTTGTGTCTTTTCACCAAATTGTAATATACGACTTAAACATTGATCTAGTACATCTAACTAAACATAATCAAATCCAAATTGGAAGAACTGCCCCACACTCTCGGCATTTATTTCAGCCAAAATATCTTGCAATTATCAATGAAAGTTTTCACTTTATAATGCTAATATTCATATATTCCTTTAACAATTAGATCGGGGAAAAAAAACGGTAACTAATAACTGACGACTTCCTATGGTACTCTTCTAGGGAAATATACTTTACAAAACTTCAAACTACACCGATTATATTTTGCTGCAGTTACCCGATTTTATTTGATGCAACTTATGCAAGTGTAATTTGATTCCGCCAATCTGAATACTACATTATCAAGCCAAAACATATGGCAATGCATCAATTGTAATTAATATACCTCAACGCTTCCTGATAGTTTGATAAAGTTATGTTGAGTCGATATTAAATAAATATCAAATGATGCTATCGGAGTAGTTAAGAGATTTGCGTAATATATTTGGAACTGCTAAATATTATAATTGCTAGGTGTCTGAAGTGTAGTGTACATTTACCCAGTTATTTACGTACACAGTTCAATACAACCAATAATACTTAGCACTGTGTAATTCTTAAATACTTTAAGTGCATAAATAATACCCCCCCCCACACACACACACATACACAAAACAATATGCGTTAAGAAATGAAATATTGAGGTAATTTTATTTTGGAAAGAAAAATGGTGACATTCCCTCTAAATATTTAGTTCAGGGGGTGGAATTCGGGTCTGCTTTTTATACAGCATGTCTTTATAATTGTACGATTTGTGTAAAATTTATTATATTTTTTATGGAATTTGCATTATTTGATAAATGTTTTTTTTTTATCTTTGATAGATAATATTCAAAACTTAATCGTTGTAATAGATTCTCAACGTATTTACAAATGATTAAAGTAAGTCAGACATGTTCAAAGACCTATTCAACAGAGATACGAAACGATCCGAAATAACGTTTTTTTGTTGTTGTTGTTGTTGTTGTTTTCTCTCTTAGCGTAAAAACAACAACAACAACAACAAGCTGAATGAGATTTGATCGAGATCTCGCTGAGACGTTTAACCTCTTGCAAACGCTTTCAGACGCATAACAGTATAACTCATGCAAGGGATCTGCGATCTAATGAGAGACATTAATAGACAATCGCTCCCATGCTTGACGCTCCGCAAATAAGGGTAGTTGCAGGACTGGCTGGTCCGGTGTCAGGATAATGTGACTGGGTGTGGTGTCATGCCACATGTCTACGGCGTGATACGGCAGTGTGGCAGCACTTTATCTGTCTCAAGTAGACATCGTCTCCAAATGACTGAAAAACTGTCCCAACAAACAAACAAACAAACAAACATAATCGACAATCATTTGAAGAGTAATTTTATCATTGATGTAAGCAATATCACACATCTCACGTTATCTCACGGTCACGTGATCGTACTCGTAACTTACCGAGAGTTTCTCTTGACTTGTTCTTTACCAATATTAGAGTCTGTTAGGTTACAAGGTCTTTGGACATATTGGCTTTTATACTGTGAAGTTAAATAGATTAATAAGACACGCATTACGATGGTGAATGATGAAGTTAACATATATTTCTATAATTTGCTACAATTGATATAATGAGCAGCAAGTCTACATTCTGTAGTCTATGTAGAAGCTTCATCTCTGTTTTGAATTTGAGATTATCTCAACCTTTATCACTGTATCACTATCTATGCAAGTAGCGACTTAAATCTGCAATAAAACCAACAGTAAACCACGTGCATCCCGTGCAGAAGCGTAACATCCGCAGTGAATACCTCCATGATCACTCCTGTGAACTCTCTCTAACCCTTTTTAACAATGTGCAGAACTTTTGGAAAGTAATTTCTCGGTAATCTATTCAGGAATATGTTACTCAAGGTGAGTGTCCGAGTGTTCTTGTCTGTGTGGGTGTCTTATGTCAATGTTAAGAAACCAGGTTCTTTATTAAATTAATTTAAGTTCGCGCTCGTCAACAAAACGGCTTTTTGCTGAACAAAAGCACTTGGTTGCTCCTATAACCCATTTTAAAAACTTTAAACTTAGCATCTGGCTAAACTTCCACCAAGTATATTTAGCGCTGGTAATACTTTAATAAAGCAGAAACGCATTCCACCATTTCTGTTTTCCTAAGTACCTGACTAAGTTGACATAAATTACTACTTACACAACTACCAACATTTGTAAAGAAATGAAATAGCTTGACGTCTTTATTACAGAAACAAGAATAATAAAATTTGCCACTACGTATTCAAGTATTACTTAGCGCAAAGTATGTTTAGTGGAATCAGAGCTAAGTATAAAAATACATAAATACAAGTATTTATACTATTTAACATCCACGGCCGAGTGGGTCAAGTCATTGACTTAACATCACTCCGCCAAACAGTTACAATCACATTTTCATGTTGCCACTTCAGAATTAAACAATTCTTTTAATTCGGCAATAAATTGGTGTCGAAATACAAGTATGAAATTGTATAGTTTGTTTGTGTACATCTTTGCGAGTAACTTTATCGTTTCATCGTGCTCTTATTGCGATTTATTCAATCGGTTCCTTCTGATACGGGTTAGTTTCATATTTACATTACGATAACGAAGTGTTTTCTAGATATTCACATTATCACACATTAATCATATTTTTTCTGGCTGCTCACTGGCATGCTCACAACCGTGTTCCTTACTTTGATATTGTTGTTACGAGAAGAATCACTTCCTGATACACGTTTTCTGATGTTTTAACCGCCCGCTCACCTGTAAATCACAACCACCTGTCTCAAAAAATCGACCGTGCTCCCATTTCCCCCGACTGCAGCCCCGCCTGCTTGGGACTTCAAGACTTTATTTAATTACAAAACCTGCACCTGATCTCACATCATGTCAGGCATGACACCCTCATTCTTGGAACACCACCATGCTATATCGGTGCTGGTAATGAACCCTGCAGTCTGGGGTATCCTCTACGGAAGCTGAGAGGGACATTAATTTATATATGCATCATTGTAGCAATACAATGAATCAAGGTGGCCAATGATATGGCCCCAAGGGAAGGATTTTTTTCATCTGCATGTAGTAGAATACCATCGTCGGAAATCCATGGCTGTCTTTTAAGTCAGTGAATATAATGTACTGAGAATGACGGAATGAGCTTGATTCAAACCCAGTGTTTTTTTTTATTTATTTAATTTACTAAATTAGCTAACTTTCGCCTTGAAATAATTATCCACAGACTATAAAAAATTATAACTTCGTTAGTTATTTATAAACGTATAATTTCTGATTTTGCACTCGTCACAATTTTCAATTTTGTTTCCCAATGACAAGTGGGCTGATGATAGTAGCAAAATATTGACGCCACGAATTTTTGTTTACCAGACAAACTCATTTAAAGACCATCTTCGATTCAGGGTCACCATCTTATTCAGACTCCTATTTATAAGACGCTTTTCTTTTGTCTCATGTTAAGCTTTTACTTCATGAATATTAATGAACAAATTCATGACTCGATGGATATCATTTTAATGAAGTTTCTTTGCCGTGTAGAATGTATAAAATCTAAGCTTTAATAGTGTATGGGTAAACAGAGACTCCCAGATCAGACAGGCCAAAAGCTGTCTGATCTGGGTCTGCTCTGTTTGCTGATACGTCAAAATAAGTCTAGGGCTAAAGGTTAACTTGTAACCAGACTTCCTCAATACGACGACAACAGATGCGATGAATGTGAGAGTATTATCATTGAAGATTCACCGCACAGTTAACGGTGCTTCCGTTGATGTTCCGCTGGCTCCCTCCAGCTAAGGTATGTCTTTCACAAAACGTGCGAGTACAATCCACTGAGTGCGCTTGCGTTGGAATGTAGTTTTTAAGGCTCTTTTTCTCCCCCTCTCACTTTATTTTTCTATTACTAAGAAGTTAATTAAGGCGATGTTCAGATATCCCTATCTAATATGACGTAGACAGACCATGGAACTGCGAGATAAAAAGTCGTCTGCTTTGATAGATGGTGGAATCCTGCACATACCGGAAGTGGATCTGCACTGCATTATGGTGTATTCTGATATCTATAACCGTTGAGGTGGTTTACTCGTTTCCGATGATGTAAATCTGTTGTTTGTCTCTGCAAAATAAAACAGTGATAAAATCGAAATGGCCACCTAGCAAAGAATTAGTTGCTAAAATTTTGACAGATATTAAAAAGGAACAGGAATTGACTACATTCTTCAACCTTAAATGAATATGAAATTGTATTACATACTCGATAAATGTTATCTGAATAAGATACACCGGTTTTCCTTAGAAATGTCTATATTTTTGTGATCTTTCTAAAACTTTTTAACCCTTTCCCTCATATAGACTCATTTTGACGCACTCAGTAGGTACCACATAAAACCTGATCTGCAGAAAACCACAGTTAAACCTTACCAAATTTAATTGTAAAATCCTCATTTCCAGACCACTGAGGAGCAGCGAACAGCATAAAACCTAATCAGCCTGCGAGTTACTCGCAGGCTGATCTGGTTTTATGCTGTTCGCATAGGTCTTTTCATGGTGTCCTCTATGAGGGAAAGGGTTAACGCAACTTTTTAAATATCTAATAAAATAGAATGATGATAAGAAAAATATGCGTAAACGATTTTTTTGAATAAATAGGTTTTAATTTACTCCTAAACAACGGTAATAATTTTTTCTCTGAATTTTCTATTTCTAAAAGTCTATGACATTATAGTTATATACAAAAGAAAAAATTACCTTACATACATAACAGTTATATTACATGTTTTTAATTTATCGCAATATTGCTCTTCTTTGATTTTTGGCTTTTTTGCGACGTGATAGAGTTTTCGACTTTCAGGTAAAGTCCCTGTAATGGTTCCGCTACATTTCGGACCTAATGGCCTTTCACGGAGATGAAACATTAGGAAACCCTTGGTTATCTTGGTAGAGGTTAAGTGGTCCAAGACGTAGAGGAACCATTACAGGGACTTTACCTTAATATCGAATGTGCCTCGAGAACGACAGTTCGGTGCAGTACAATTTCACTTTACAGCTCAGTTGGTATTAAGTCGAAATAATTACACTTTACATTTATTAATTTGCAATTTTACGCGCATCCCCTTTCCCTGTCGCGTTGGCAACAGTTCCAGGGCGGTTGCCTTTTGAACAAGTCTGCGTGTGTTCTTTTTCTGCCTTGTTCATGGTACGTGGAAACTTACGTGATTAACATCATGAGAAATAAGCGAGATCTATAAATTATGAGTAACTGACAAGTAGCTAAAAACGATTTGCACCTGCTATAAAATGACAAGAAACAGTTTCAGCTACTTGGAAGAAGAAATGGCAGACAGTTTAAAAACTAACGAGATATGTTATTGATCATACACCAAGCCGGAAACTTTTTGCTTTTGCTGTACTTCGTCATTTTGATTAAAATAATTATTTCAACAGGCTGAGGTGTTGGTTCCGTGTCAGATTCTTAGGTGCGGTCTCCTTTTTATTCCTTTGAGATATTAATTATCGTCTAATGCGGTATTATGTGACGGCTCAAGTTAAAGGGTTAATAAGCAAATCTGACCAAAAATTCACATCTTTTAAATGTTATCTAATCCGGCGTGGGTAACCTGGCCCTGTTTTCTCGGAATAGGTTCTACATTTAAGTTCGATTTCTATGCTCAAATTCAAAATATGGTCATAAGATTTTGTTGGGATTTAAGTATGTTGTTTATCTTCGAGTATGAGATCGTAATTAAATGTTTTCGAAAACTTTGGTCCTGGTCACAAATTTAAAGCGATGCATTATTACGTTTAATATTCAATTAAGTATACACATGGGCCTATGACATATACAATTATGAAATAAACTATATGTTGATGGTATAAATGCTTGCAGACGTCACGTGATGCTGAATCTTATACTGTCTATCCAATTGGAACGACTCGTCAATTTCTTCTAAATATATATCTACCGGGTTAGACCGAGGATTGTCGGGTAGATACGATTGACTCTATACTGTTACAAGACGGCAATTTGATTGGATAATGGATTTCAACTGTTCAACCTAAGGAGCCAATCAGATAACATCATTCAGTCATATGAAAGATACGTGAGTACAAAGACTAAAGAAGTTGCTAACGGTACCATACATGTGCGATATTTCTTCTTATGGATAAAGTTTCGTATGACTTTTAATCAAATACGTTGCATTGATTTTCATGATTTTACTCTCTTTTGTTTACCAAAACCTAATCAAATCTACCAGAATTAAAATCAGATATTACAGTTCACAAAGCTGAAAAAATCACTTTGGGGTGTCTTGCGAAATACTTAATTATTTTCAATATATAGAGGATATTTGTTCGCTTTGGGTGAATATGGAATATATCTCATCGATACAATTACACTATTTTCACGTGCTTGTAGCGCGAGTGAAAATTATCATTTCGAGATGAGGTATACTTGTACTCCATATTCACTCAAAACAAACAAATTTTCTTTTTAGCTTCTATTATTTTCTATAGTTTTTGCATATTACCAAAGATGGCGCCACGTCACATCGAATTATATGATGTAACCACAGGTATTTGACACAATCCACAATAATTGTCCAAATATGCTATATAACGTATACAAGAGAAAAGGTATATAACGTAAACAAAACAGGCATGCTGATCAATCAACTCAAACCGCCGTAAAAGTTGACCAGATCGATTTTCCCTTCTTGCTATCGTAAAGTAAAATGATTTTTCTACCAAATATAAGTTTTCACTTGAAAGAAATCCGCCAAAAACTTAGAATATGGCTCTATATATTGTCAAAATAACTCCAATTTAGACCGATGTCGTTTTCGACGGCCACCAGCCAGGTTAGCTAAGAGGCCTATCCTGGTCAATTTTCACATTAACATCAAATTACCAACCTAAAAGTCAATTGCTATCGATAAACACGGTTGATTTCTTTTCCTCCGAGAGGCTTTGTACTGAAAGAAATGCCAAATAATTCTCATATATCGGATTTAACACGGCCAACATTATTTCTGTTACTCTGTTAGGCCATTTAGTTTGAATCCGCACTGAATATTTCTCTGCCCATTGATTGGCTGATTAGGTTTTTCTGGTGAACTTGGTGTTGACCCGGTTTAATTCTGACCAATGAGGTAGCTGCATTCCGTATCGTCATTTTCCTTGAATATGGCGGTTCGTACTTTCGAAACGGACGCGTTGCTGTGATCTCCAACTGATTTCATGCATTAGTGGATTTATTTTGCGCGTAAGGCCTCTCGGAGGAAAAGAAATCAACCGTGTCTATCGATAGCAATTGACTTTTAGGTTGGTAATTTGATGTTAATGTGAAAATTGACCAGGATAGGCCTCTTAGCTAACCTGGCTGGTGGCCGTCGAAAACGACATCGGTCTAAATTGGAGTTATTTTGACAATATATAGAGCCATATTCTAAGTTTTTGGCGGATTTCTTTCAAGTGAAAACTTATATTTGGTAGAAAAATCATTTTACTTTACGATAGCAAGAAGGAAAAATCGATCTGGTCAACTTTTACGGCGGTTTGAGTTGATTGATCAGTATGCCTGTTTTGTTTACGTTATATACCTTTTCTCTTGTATACGTTATACAGCATATTTGGACAATTATTGTGGATTGTGTCAAATACCTGTGGATGTAACGTGACATCATGGATATCTGTATCCGTTTTACGTTCTTCTTTGCTATATATTTCAATGTACAGATCGGGAACCAAAATTTTATATCTCACTCAGTTTCAACAGTGATCTATATCTCATCTAACACTCACTCAGCCCCTCACCGCGTGGGTTCGAATCCCGGCAGGGTCACTCGGATTTTTCATGTGAGGAAGCCTTCCAGCTGGCTTGCGGTAGGTCGGTGGTTCTACCCGAAAGCCTCCATGTATTCGGGGTCTTCCTCCACCTGTAATTAGCTGGACGTCGCTATATGACTGAAATACTGTTGAAGTGACGGTAAACTCAAATAGTCAAGTCAAGTCTATATCTCACTGATATACTTCTGTGCCTCATCGAAAGTCATAAGATAAAATCCCCACATTTATAAATCATAATTTATTATCAGCCTGCGATATTAAGATTAAGTTTAAGACTGAAATTAAGGTTTTGTTTAAGATTTGGTTTGGGATTAAGATTGAGGTTAAGATCAACTTAAATGAATGTGTTTGGGAATAGGATGAATATTTAGTTTCAGATTGATATTATGATTAAAATTCAGTTAAAAGTTGAGACTGTTTCTTTGTTTTATAATTAAAAGCCACATTGATGTTACATTCAGATCAATGGATTTTTCTGCGCTCGTTATCAAGATACTTTACCCTTTACGTAAAAGGAATAGAACGCAAACATGTTTGCTCAAAATCCATCCATATGTATAATGTGTTGTATGATTGTTTGTTTGGTTAAACGTCCCGCCGACAGCATTTCAGTCATTTGGAGACGATGTCTACTTGAGACAGATATATGCTGCCACACTGCAGTATCACGCTGTAGACATGTGGTATGATACCGGGCCAATCAGTCCCGAACTACCCCTATATGCTGAGCGCCAAGCAAGGGAGCTATATGCCAATACATTTTTTACGACTTTGGTATGTCGTGACCGGGGATCGAACCCACGACCTCCCGCTCCAGAGGCGGAAAGCCGTGTTGAACAGAGTTTGGTCATACGAATACAGTTGAACAAAACAAAAACTTAACAGAATATTTACTCCTTTTGTGCATTTTTCAAAAATAATTTTGACTCAAGCTTGTTATGCTAATAATTCATGTTCTTAAATTTTGACCTGTCTAAAGTCATATGAAACCTACAACTCTGATCAGTTATTTTTGCTTCTTCATATAAGATAATAGCCATATTTATTACATATTCCATTTTTTCTTACCTTTATACTACTTTCCGAGAATTTCCCTTTTTCATTGACTTGAACCGCAATACGTGCAGATATAAGTGATGTTCAACAGATACCGGTGGGTTTGTTTGTTGATTAGCCAAGACTACTGTGAAGGATATCACATTTATCAAATTGTTTTTCCTATCTGAATTTTGAGCGCTTTCATCAATTGCAACAGGTATGTCTTTTACATAAGAGCTTTTTTGGTACAGACAAGACAGTTGTGCGAATAGACAAGTTACTGTTTCTTTTTACGTTAATTGGGAAATAAATTCATTCCTTCTCGACGATTCTTGTGCTGGACCAGTACAATGCGCCTACGAAAGTTATGAAAAACGCGGCATATGTCTCTATATATAATCTCTTATCGTCATTTATAATAGCTGTCAAAGTTCATATCGTCATGCAACATTGAAATCCTAGATTCTATACATATATTCATTTTTTCTTCTCTTTTTTCTATTATATACTTCATAAGTAATTAATTTCATAATTAATATGATCCCTGTATGGTATCTAGAATCTATATAAATCGGCTAGGCAATATCAGCACTAAAAATCTCTTTACTGGGTCAGATATAACTGGTCATTGATCGTCTTTTTCATTACGTTGAACTTGAAGAACATCATAAGTGTATATTTCCTGGCCAACCAGGGAAATGAGTATTCGTTCATTGTTAATTTATTTATCTAAGTCCGGTTTTTAACTTGATTTAGTTCTACTTCCGTCTACAAAGTAATACATCATCTTCCTGGTCTATGATATTCTGAAGCAGTAAAAGTGAGGTTGTCGAAAATAAAAACTGACTGAATGTAACTTTAAATGTACATGTAGATCTCTGGTGGGGGAATAAGGTAAGTAAGAATTGTTTTGGCACGAAAAACTGATCTCTCTCTCTCTCTCTCCCCCTCTCTCTCTCTCTCTCTCTCCCTCTCTCTCTCTCTCTCACACACACACTCTTTTCTAATTCTGTTATATTTTATTTCGTTCATCGTTCAGAATTTTCAAATTTTATTTTTTTCTTTTCTATTTTTTTTTTTCAAATGAACTGATATCAAGATATCTCAAACTCAGACTTTCTTCATATTTTAAAACTAAAAAGTTATTATCACCATAAATACGAAAGAGTTAAGAACTATTAAGAGTTCTTTTGTTAAAGTCATTGAAATTTTGAGATGTAGAAAATTCCAAGCTTAAGAAGTTTTGTTTAACGCATGCCTGGTCATAAAGTACTAACAACCGGTTGTTGTTGTTGTTGTTGTTGTTGTTTTAAGAAAAAACCTACCGCAGGTACCGTGCCAGGTTTCAGACTTAGGATTTTTAGGTTAGCTTATAATTCTACTTAGTGATTGAATATTACATCTTATCATTATGAGGTGCTATGCATGGTCATTCGGTTTTATTTCAGCCACTTTCCGATGAATTTCCTGCAGTTTGCTTATCAGTATTCCCGTGTTAAATTATGAAAATAATACAAACTTTACAAGTATAAATTGTGTATACATATTGTGTGAAAACATACGTGCTCACGTTTTGTGCACGTACCCGCAATTCATCATTGCATGACAGTGTATTTCGCCTATGAGATAAATACATATATCCCCTGGGAAGCAGGTAGGGATGATTTGTTGAGTTGCACGGTACAGATATCATCATGGCTTTCATGTTTTATTGTTAATTAACTAGTTGGAAATTGTGGAGCAGATTTAATTGTAGTTCCCCTGTCACTGTCAAGTTAACTGCTTGTAGCCGACCGACCGACCAACCTACCAGTATCTACCAACCGACCGACCCGTCTTTCTTTTTTTCTCTATCCTCTTAAGTTGCTTTCTTTTTTCTTTCCCTCCTAATCCTTTCCACACGTTTTAATGCTAATGTTGATCATTTTTGTCGTGAAAGCTACATACCTCACGATGAAGTCATTGCAGATCAGCTTAAATTTCAGTGGATGTTAGATCGGATCTCCTATAAACGGCAGTTACGTGGTAGATGTCATATACCACGCCTTTTCTGCATGCACAACATTTCACGGCTTAGTCTCCGGAATGAATCCCTCAAGCGTGCCATCAGCACTCACCTACTATACATTCTCGTCATAATTGATACGAACCCGCAACCCTTCATATAGAAACAGTAGCACTTCACATATTGCCAGTGGTCATTGCTAACACTAGAATACTCCATCAAGTCTCCTTATAGTGTATCTCAATGACACTTACATTACAAATAACCACATAAAGTTCTGATATAATGATAGCGCAAGCAGAACTATAAGTTACACAATCTATTAGTGACCGTTCTATATTGTTTTACTTTACGTGGATTTGGAAGAAAAGACTTAAAAACTAATGATACTAGTAGTTTGAAGATTTGTTTGTACATTCAATTACATTATGGACCTTCCCAATGTCTGTAGATGTAAACAGGCTATCCAATAGCTACACTCGGATAATAGGTAGTCAATGGTTGACCCGATTTACACAATATAACATGTGGTCTTGTTTCAACAGTTGATCTTGCTATGAAAAGGAAAGGCGGTGCTTACTTTTTCACTGCTAGCTACTATAGAAAGATGCCATCTTTCCACAGCCTTCTATATATCAAATGTATTTGTCTTGTAGAATGCACAAGTGTAACTGTAAAGTCTTGTTATGATAATACATAACCATCGTGATTCTTCTACATGTAATAGTTTAATTTGTAATGGTTCCGCTACGTCTTGGACCACTGAATGTCTACCAAGGTAACCAAGGTACCCTAATGGAACTTTAGGAACCCTTGGTTAAGTCCGTGAAAGGTCATGAGGTCCGAAATGTAGCGGAACCATTGCAGGGACTGTACCTTACAGTATTGATATGGAGAGTAGAAGAAGCTAAGCAGTTACATCGCGTCATTTTCAATGATCATTAGATAGATTAGTTTACCGCAATAATTTCCACTCCTGGTTGAATGTTTAAGGAAGAAGTAAAAAATGCATCATTTGATTTATTCCGTTGGATTAGGCACTCCTCGACGCTGGCTTGTACAGCATGCATTCCATTGTCACTACAATAAATACGGCATGTCAGGTTTAATGTTATCAAACTACAGTGGGAATCAATTTAGTTTCATCGCTTTTCAAGTTGACGACACTGCGCTAAGGATAAAGTGTTAAGGTATTCTTCTATGTCTCTGGACAAACTACTTTTATCACGGTGAGAAAAGTTTTTATTTCTAGTATATGTTTATCATAATTGACATCTCATTTAGTCTAAATATTTTATTAATGAATGGCATGCATGATAAGCAAGCCCTCCAGCTGGCTTGCGGCGGGTCGGTGGTTCGTCCTGAGTACCTCTGTGGATCCGGCGTCATCCTCCATCTGACGTCATTAGCTAGACGTCGCTCTATGACTGAAATACTGTCGCGCATACATTCCGCTTTTTTGTTGAATTCAGACAGAGTAAAGATAGACATTTATTTCACAAGAGGAAATTGATTGCAAAAATGTATTTCCAATAAATATCAACTGGTTTATCTACTCGTGCTGAGTACTATATAGTATTCTATCGTGTATTTTTAATGTGCCGGAACAATAATTCATGCTATTAAGAATCGCAAAAACAATATTATATATATACCGAAAGTATAATATATAAGAAAATCAATGGTAAGGTTTTACCAGCTGTAAGTTTATTATGAAATTGTAAATTATATATTAACAAAAACAGGACTGAGTACGAGAAACACATTTTTTAAATATTTTTAACTCATTTTCACTTTAAAAATGTGTTTATTTTACAATGTTTATAAACATATTGGATTTTTAAACGCATACTGCTTGTAATACATTGTATATTGTAGACACAATCATGAGATCTGCTTCCAAATATGCAGCATTTTATTGTGGACAAATATGTAAAATTATTAACTTTTGCTACGGCGTTTAGAATTTAATAATCAGTAAGTGAAACAGGTATCTATAATCTTACTTTTGTACATATACCTAGATTACTTAAATGGCTAAACAAAATGTAAAAGCTAATCACATTTTCCTCCACGAATCTGATATGAGCGATACTGAAATAATGTTAATAGAGAATAAAAAACCTAATTTTGGATACTCTTTAACTGGAGGCAATGCATTAGAGTTACAGAACCTTAAACATAATAGCATTGCGTTTCAGCCCTTTATACATTTCAGCCTTTATTGTTTGGATCCTATTTTTCCAAGAGATGCAGTTTTAGAATGATATAGTGGGGCATGTGGTACACAATTAATTGTACCGAAGCGCCTATCAGTGTCTGCAAGATGCCTAAACCTTACTACTTATATCTTGCACATAACGAATCCTTTTTGTAATTTAACGGCTGATTCTTTTGCTTACGTGAGACATGAAAGCAAGAATGACTTAGAAAAAATAATTTGCATATACGTTCATTTCGTCTCTAAATCGCCTCTTTCATATATAGGAACATCAGCGAAGATATTGGGGAGAATGCTCTTAAATATATGCAACATTGATTTTAAGGAAACCAAAAATGCTTTGTATATGTCTATACAGGAACTATTAAGTATTGGTGTTGGGAACATTTTGCTGTTTATATTTAGAGGAAAATAGATTTTATTTTCACTTTGAACAAATCCTCTATTAACCCTACTAAAACAAAAGGAGTTATCCAGAGACAATTTCCTTTGCTTAAAAGTTCGTTGAAAACTGCTAAATGAAATGTAAGAACATACAGCAGTCACATACAGAAAGGACCAGGGATGCAAATGAGATTTTTAACTAGGTGCATGTATAAGATTTTCCTGAGCTATATCATATACTTAAATATCATATCATTATTGAATGATAGGGTTATTTTTCTATGCAACAGACTGCAGACAGTTAATAATAATGCAATTTACAGGGAGTTCAGTACGTTAACAAGAGGAATTGACACATAAAACATGTTGACGTGTTTGTTTACTTTTCTGGCATCTGTACAGATTAAACTAACGAAAGCTCGCCAAAGTTGGCGCAGGTTGTTAATAACGGGGCATGCAGACTTCACAAAATAATTTTTAAATTTGTAATTACCTTGTAATTGGCAATGTCTTGGTTGTTTTTAAGATGGATTGATAGAGCTGGATGGTGTAGATCTTTGACGTTATATCAGAGATTTAACAAAGGAAAGTAAATGGTTTAACAATATTCTAGCTGAATTTGATTTTCAAACTTATTTGATATAATGCATTCTTTTATATTCAAAATAATAATTTAATAATAATAATGATTTGATAATAATTTATACCTTTTCCCTAACAAAACAATTTACAAAGAAGAAAAATTAAAAAAAACCAAAAAATTTAAAAGAGAAAATAATTATTTCATAAAAACAAAATGAAAGAAAAGTATAAGTTCAACAACATCTGAGGTGTTGTTATTAATAGCTACAGTTGACTAATCCCCCTTCATTCTAATGAAGATGATAATTCTTCTTCTTCTCTCCTCCTTCTTCTTCTTCTTCAGCATGTCATATGTCATCATATACCTAATCCATATAA
This sequence comes from Solen grandis, assembly GCA_021229015.1. Classification (NCBI taxonomy): domain Eukaryota; kingdom Metazoa; phylum Mollusca; class Bivalvia; order Adapedonta; family Solenidae; genus Solen; species Solen grandis. Next base: position 21,276,770 of record CM037786.1, read on the forward strand.
TTGGAATATCGTCTATCACATTTCTCCAAACCATCCCCGGTGGCCTAGTGGTTAGAGCGTCCGTCACGGGTGCGAGAGATCGTGAGTTCGATCCCCGGCCGCGACATACCAAAGTCGTAAAAAATGGTACTGTTATAGCTGCCTTGCTTGGCGCTAAGCATACAAGGGTAGTTGCAGGACTGGTTGGCCCAGTGTCAGGATAGTGTGATTAGGTGTGGTATCATGCCAATTGTCTACGCAGTGATACTGCAGTGTGGCAGCACTATATCTGTCTCAAGTAGACATCGTCTCCAAATGACTGAAATACTGTCGGTGGGACGTTAAACCCAACAAACAAACAAACATTTCTCCAAATACTCTCGTATCGTTTTCTTTCAGTATACAACTTTCTGTCATATATCATTTCAATGAAGTTATCATATAAACATCACTTAATTGGTACCTCTTATTCTACCGTCCCCGGTGGCCGAGTGGTTACAGCATCCGCCGCGGGAGCGGGAGGTCGTGGATTCGATCTCCGGCCCCGACATAAAAGTAAAAATGGTCTGGCGCTCAGCATATAAGGATAAATTCCAAGACTAGCTGGTCCGGTTTCTGGATAATGTGAATGGGTGTGGTATCATGCCACATGTCTACAGCTTGATACTGCAGTGTGACAGCACTATATCTGTCTCAAGTTGACATTGTCTCCAAATGACTGAAATACTGTCCGTGGGACGTTTAATCCAATAAACAAACATCCTATATATATCTAGTTCAGGTATTTCATGATTAAAATTCAGATTCATTTTAAGGTAATTTGTTCGTCACGAATGGTTTACCATAGTAATATATTTGCTGCTCGATTGACTTCCTCTTCACGTGACATGATAAAAAATGTGTGTATGGAATCCGATAACTTCAGAGTTAGGTAACACTTCGGGAGAGTTAGAGGCCTGATTGTACAGGTATGTGGACATTATCTGTCTGTCTGTGTAAATAATTCATATATATAATTTTAATTGTATTTTTATGGGTCGTCGTCAGACTATGCATCTCTCTCTCTCTCTCTCTCTCTCTCTCTCTCTCTATATATATATATATCACGCACGCACGACAATGTGTAATTATGCAAACGATTAAATATCGTAGAAACATATTATAAACTACATTCTTTGGTTTGGAATATTATTACGCACTATGTTTTTTTCATATTTCAATGGATATCTCATGTATAAAGATATCCCCTTACCATATGGTTTAAAAACGGTGTTCTCTATGTAAACACTCAATTCATATGCTTTTTAATCAATATTTTGTGTGCATTTTGTTCGTGGTATTTACTTTACCGTATATACTTACACAGCTGTGCTTCCCTTTAATATATAGTAATTAGCAATGCTTTACACCTAAACATTTATTCACAAAGTAAAATGATCTTAAAATATGCAAGTAGGTCACGTGTCAAACAAAATAGGTGAAAATGGAATTACTATACGGACATGTATAGTGCCGTAAGTTTGAATGAATCATCATATGACAAAAATGTTGCCGTCCTGACCCTATAAGCTTAGTCCTTTTTATTCACCATGTGAATTACATTTCAGTATCATAAGACAGAATCGTATGCAGACCTAGCATTATCTCTGTCATTTGAAGCGGTGTCAAATTCATTGTATTCTTGTTTTAACATATTATTGTGGTAGGTATAGCTGATTGTAAGAGGGGCATACCACTGTAAAACAAGTATTTTTAAATCCCTGATGGCAGGTACACACGCACTTCTAATATCCGATTATTGAGAAGTATTTTCCACTCAGATACTGCATTTTTATGTCATGATAGACCATGGAAACATCAATAAAAGTGAAGGCAGATTTCAGTCTGAACGGGTTTTACCTTATCACATTCATTCATGTCAGTCTCGTCTCCTAGCCCTTGCGTGAAAGAGGGTAACATGCAGTTTTCGGTTGTTCGTGTAAGACATGTTTTAAAAGGGTGAGGGTCGAATAAAACCCAAATCTATGAAAGCTCTTTAGTGAAATATTCTAAACAAATCCTCATGTTTGCATTCGACGTTTCGCAAAATGCACCTCATTAAAACATTTCAAAATATCAACCTTCCAATAATATGTTCTACAGTGGTGTCACATTGCTGTTATATGAACATTTGTATAGATCACCTTTCTTCCTCTTACTCATCCACAATATACAGAAAACTAAACAAATATAATGTACGGCATGGTTTGCATTCACTATCATATAATTGTTATTTATAACATGCACTCGCAATTTTAGATTAATCTGAACTACCAAGAACACTTTCCAGTTTCCAGAACGTCGCATTTTCATGATGTGTATTTATTTAATTTTATTTTATCGTCAGAATGACAGTTTTTACAACTCAAACCCACGTCGTTGCAGTCATTTTACAAAACATATAACTACAAATGAATTGAAGAGCGACAGTTTAATTTGCTGTTCACATTTCAAGTTAAATGTCTTTATGCATTGCTTGCGAAATTTAACCTCTGAAAGATAAATAGTGGGGTAACCCTATTCCTGTAACACTGTATCGGGTGGCACAACTGGAGGTTCAGACAAAGTCGAACGTATTTTGTGATGGTAATATTTCTTTTGTCATGACGATAGTTTACCACCAGCATGTGTTATCACGCTGTTCAAAAAGTATAGCATGAAATTTCGTTGGCGAACAATTTTTTTTGATTTCGTTAATTGTATCATCCGAGAGTTTACCCGCCCCCCGAAAATCGTTCATTTAGTAAATTAGTAAATCTCACATTTTGAAGATGGTGAATCCAAGAATATATGTTTGTATGTTTGTTGTGTCTCACCGACAATATTTCTATCATTTAGAGACTTAGCAGCAATGTGTTTGCTTGAGACAGATGTAGTTCTACACGCCGTAGATATATGGCATGATACCACACCAAGTAACATTATCCTGACACCGGGAAACTAACCCGAACATATTCAGAGCACAAAGCAGGGGGTTTAACCGTAGGCGGACGCTCTAACACCTCAGCCAACAGAGATTATACGAATAAATGTATCCACAAAATTCCCTTTAATACAGACTACAGAGTAAACGAAATTTAATGCCATATAATCGATAAAACAAAGATGGGACATGATACTGCATTCAGTAATATTTGTTCTGATGCTATGTATAAGGACCTGATATATGTTTGAGTGAAGCCGGGGACCATTTGTTATCAGTACATGTACATACAACGATGCAAAAACCAAATCATTCTTATCATGCTTATGATATAACATACACAGGGGAGGATCCGTGGATTATTAACGGGATAGGGGTTGGGGGCAGAAATAGACAGCAAGGCCCCCTCTTTACCTGTCCTTTTATTAAAAGGCACTGATAACCACAGCTGCTTCAAAGTCACCCATTAAACATATTAAATGTACTGCTGTCAATAACCAATAACGCTGTGTGTGTTGGAGAATGTGGCGGGGCACTGACCGTCATGTATAGTTACGATGAACGTCTTTTATTGTAATCAAAGAGACGTTACTTTTATGTATGTA
>CM037786.1:21280415-21330415 GCA_021229015.1 Solen grandis
TTCAAAAGAGCAATCGTAATGATGAAATGAAATATAAAATAGCGTTAGAATTGGAGATGGAATTCGGGCCTTATCGATAATGTGTCTAACACTGAAATAATTAATGTTTCTAGGCGTTTTTAATATTGGGTCAAGTCCGGTTCTCTAGATCATATGAAATAAAGATTTGATCAGATCTGCGAAAAACCGAAATTCCACAAATGTCGAGAGTGTATATTGTAAACTGATTATTAATCGCTCTCGCGCGTGTTTGTGTTGGGGAGGGGATATAGTTTACGTCAAAATCGTGATATTTAAAATCCGCGAATATTGATTCATCGAATTTCAGTCATATATTACAACCCTTACATCCACGAATATAAAACCTATGAATCTGCATATGATCCTGACTTGAGAAATCCAGTGTAGATGTATTTCATTCTTTTTGTGAAAAGACTGACAAAATCAAACCTTCAGCAGTAAATACACGTGGATAATGATATCGCCTGAGATGGGAGATACTACTACCGAAAAAGGGAACATGCTGCATATTCGAGGCAGAAAAGATTTTATGAAACATTGTTGATTTTCCTTGTAATGTTGCCTTTTCTTTGACGGTGGTCTTTGAAAAAGAAATACTGTCACCATTGGTTTCGCCACTGGTGAAAATAGTTTTTTCTATATACATGTACATCGCCACGAGCATAAGAATATAATGCGCTTACAGAATATATGTATAAATAAGTGAACGATCTTTCATGTACATGTGAATGAAAATGCTGATTTTCCATACATGTATGTAACGTACTGTTAACCTATCATTTCTATTTTTATCCTCTACACGGCTGCACGTATTTGTATTGTTTCCTTAACCAACTAACAAAGACTCTCCTCCTTGTTTTTAGACCAAAGGGAAGCCCAGCCTAGTCCCTCGATAGTGTCTACACTTAGCATCTTAACTAGTTTTTACTTACTATTTAAACTCTAATTAGCTCTGTATGATTATTCACTACTTGTGAGAATAAGGAGTGCAGTATTGAAATAACCCAATTGTCGGACGACAAAAACCAAAATATTGACCGTAAATAGAAAGGGCGAACCCCGCACTATTTAATGAAATAACCGCAAATATAATTGTGACAAGAAATGAAAATATTTGAAAATCACAATAGTACAAGCGTGTTCTTTAAGACTACCCAAAGCCCTTGGGTAGGCTACATGTCCGTTCATAATTTGAAATCATTGTTAACGGATAATGTGACGGGTGGTCTCATGTCACATGTCTTTTCTTTCCATGGTTTGAATAATGTTATAGGTTGTCCAGTATCCGGATAATGTGATGGGTGGTCGCATGTCACATGACTGGCTGTCCGGTTTCCGGATAATGTGACGGGTGGTCTCATGTCACATGTCTTTTCTTTCCATGGTTTGAATAATGTTATAGGTTGTCATGTCACACGTCTGGCTAGCGTGTTTCAGACTAATGTGATGGGTGGTCTCATGTCACATGTCTTGCCGGCCAGTATCCGGATAATGTGATGGGTGGTATCATGTCACATGTCTGGCCTGCCAGTATGGTCTTGCGGCCATAATCCGGATAAGTTGGTCTCATGTCACATGTCTTGCCGCCATATCCGGATAATGTGATAGGTGGTCTCATGTCACATGTCTTGCCGGCCAGTATCCGGATAATGTGATGGGTGGTATCATGTCACATGTCTGGCCTGCCAGTATCCGGATAATGTGATAGGTGGTCTCATGTCACATGTCTGGCCTGCCAGTATCCGGATAATGTGATAGGTGGTATCATGTCACATGTCTGGCCTGCCAGTATCCGGATAATGTGATGGGTGGTCTCATGTCACATGTCTGGCCTGCCAGTATCCGGATAATGTGATGGGTGGTCTCATGTCACATGTCTGGCCTGCCAGTATCCGGATAATGTGATGGGTGGTATCATGTCACATGTCTGGCCTGCCAGTATCCGGATAATGTGATAGGTGGTCTCATGTCACATGTCTGGCCGGCCAGTATCCGGATAATGTGATAGGTGGTCTCATGTCACATGTCTGACCGGCTAATATCCGGATAATGTGATGGGTGGTCTCATGTCACATGTCTGGCCGGCCAGTATCCGGATAATATGATAGGTGGTCTCATGTCACATGTCTGGCCTGCCAGTATCCGGATACTGCCAGTATCCGGATAATGTGATGGGTGGTATCATGTCACATGTCTGGCCGGCCAGTATCCGGATAATGTGATAGGTGATCTCATGTCACATGTCTGGCCTGCCAGTATCCGGATAATGTGATGGGTGGTATCATGTCACATGTCTGGGTAGCAAGTATCCAGATAATGTGATGGGTGGTCTCATGTCACATGTCTGGGTAGCAAGTATCCGGATAATGTGATGGAGGTCTCATGTCACATGACTGGCCGGCCTGTGTCCGGATAATGTGATGGGTGGTCCAGTGTCACATGACTGGCTGTCTGGTGACCGGATAATTGGATGACTGGTCTCATGACTTACTGGCTGGTGTCCGGATAATGTGATGGGAGGTCTGTATAGTGTGATGTGCAGTTAGGTAATACTACATCTGTCTCATCTAGAGAATGACATATTGTCGGTGGGACGGTATATTACAAAAAAAAAAGAAAAAAGAAAAGAAAGAAACGAGAATTCGCACGCGTGAGCGCGCACACACATACACTCACACGCGGGTACATCCACAGAGTGATAGATGTTTACATTGAATTACCGACATTTCAGATGGTGATGATGAATTTTATATATTAGAAACACAATTTCATAGGAAAAATATTTCTTCAGACTATACTTAGACTATACATATACGCATATGGCTTGTCTGTATGGATAGGTGCTTTTTTGTGCCACCTGCTGTAAGCAGAGGTCACTTTTCCATCGTCTCCATCTGTCCGTCCGTCTGTCTGTCTCTCCGTCACACTTTTCCGTCACGCTTCAGCAGGTGACATACGTGTTCCAGAGCACACTTTTTTCTAATATGGATGGAATCTTGTTACCATAATTACAGAGATAAAATCTCAATTTTCATGATTAGATAGCAAGTTTGTTGGAAATAGAACTCTTTAGGATGAAAGACTCCTATGAAGCAATGAACCGCCCTTGATAAGGCAGAGGAAAATACCCTGATGTAGTTATTTAATGCACCTAAAAGGTCAGATAAGTTAATTCCTACCATGATTGCTAATCTTTTTAAATAAACCTCGAAATTCTAAAACGTATTTCGTAAGATGTTGATGTATTTCACAATTTGATTTCGGAAATTCCCATTCAAATGTTAATCTCGTTCTTCGTGTGTGATCTCACGTGCCACCGACAATATTTCAATTATTTGGAGACTGTAATAATTGAGACAAAATTAATCAATCAAAATTATAACCCCCCCCCCCCCCCCCCCCGCCACACACACACACACAACACACTGGGTAGGAAATGACGAAATTTGGCATGAATGATCACTGGCTTGCCTTCTATAAAAGTTGCTATATAATCTTGACCCATGCAGAACTCTGGATGCTATGGCGACCAACAAAGTTTTTATTTAAAGAAATATCTTTGAAACCAATGCTCACAGTTGGCAGACAAGTGATCACCTCATTGAACTCTCCGTAATTGCTTTAATGAAATTGATCCTTTGAAGAAAAATAAGCTTGTTTCCTAAAAACATTATAGAAAAATTCAAAATTCTTCGTCTATGAAACCAATGGTCAAAATTAATTTTCATTTGGCACAAATGGCCACCTCATGACAGGCCCTTTACCATAATTTCTCCTTTTTGAAATGAGTCGGCGAGTTTCCCTTTATACTCTTTGTAAATGTAGATAATTTCAAAATCATTTTCCTCTAAAACCATAGTTCAGCATTAAACTTTGAACCTCTTGTGACCACTTGATATGTATATGTATAAAGATACAAGTTTTGAAAATTTTAGGGTTGGAAAAAAAAACAAAAAAAAACCGTCGGGCGTCACGTGAAACGCCGGAAATCAACTTAATGATTTTAACCAGGTACAAAAACTTGTATAATGACCAAGACAGACGCTTAAGTAAACAAATACAAAAGTCATCGATAATCTTAAAATGAGTTTATTTAAAATGAGTTTATTTTGTAAAAATCAGAATTGGAGATATGTGTAGTGCTGCATCAGTGTAGTAAAATACCGTAGATATGGTATGAGAACACACATACAGAAACATGTGAGCCGTGTTATTGCGTAATTGCTCATTTAAAAATACCCACGGTAGATATCCAATTATTTTCGAAGCTCGATTTAAATCTAGAAGACTAAATTGATTTTGTAACCTTTGCTTAACATAACTTTTTAATTGCTAGAACTCCTGAAATTGGATTCAACTCGCGTTTATATGGAATAAATTACGAAAATACGTTGAGGTAATAATTTTATTTTTCATAAATGTTTGTTAAACATTGTAATACTGTTTATCATCAATTTGGTCAATCTATGCTTGTTACTCAATAAAATTAGATATAGCAGGGAAAAAAGATGCTAAATTACTCAATTACTTTTATACAAACTCTATATATGCCTATCCGTTCCTCTGCACCCAGTCACCTCCTGGATCTACCCAGCGTCAAGCTCGAATAACCAGTGCTATTCTACGACTTTTGTATGTTACGGTCGGGGATCGAACCTGCTCCGAACCTTTTGCCATTTTTGTTTAGTTTCGTGTGGATAAATTTAAAATCACGATGAACAGTAATCAATCAACACCACCACCATCATCAACAACAACAACAACATGATTAATCCCGTGGTAAGCGTTTATTTTTACATCTAGCGTGCCAGCTATTGTTGTCATGCGAAATAAACATATGATCACAGTGGTCTACATTTGGAAAATAACTCTCTTATGAAGGTCAATTGATGCACGTGACAGGCATCTGTCGTCACGGGAAATATTTATGTTTATTGTTTGTTTAGTTGCCCTTGACTGTTCCATTACCTTAGTAACGCTTGACTTTATCGTAAATAAATCTGAAATGTCTCTCGTTATCAAGAGAGAGGTAGCTTCCTGCTTCCATGTTGGGCTGTATCGTATTATCAAGAAAGACGCCGGCTGTTTTATTCCGTTATAAAACCAATCCCGTGAATATTTGGGTAGGCTTATTTAGTTTCACATTTAATCGGGTATTTCCCATCGGTTTCCTTCCTCGTTCACAGTGGTGTAATGAAGAAGAACGGTAACTCGATAGCTAAATCACATACAATACTGTATGAGTTGTCTCTCTTCCAGGAGTCACTAACCTGTACCTGGTTTACTCATTTGATGTTCTAAGGGCTTAGGCGGAAGTGTGTTGACCTCGATGGTACTTCCGTATGATTTAATCATATGTCAAAACTTTACAGTCACTTTGATGGAATCTAGTAATCATACACCAATAAAAAAAACTGTTGAAACTAAGATATGCTTATATTTTTTTGATCGATAGAAGAATATTCGTAGATAAAACAGTCACGCTGGTGCCGACATCTATCAAAGCGGTAAGTTGTACTTGTAAAAAGATGTATCGTGTAAAGCATTTTATTGTTTTTTTTATTCTTTTATGAAATAGTTTTAAATCTCTCTCTCTCTCTCTCTCTATCTCTCTCTCTCTCACACACACACACACACACACACACACACACTATTTATGACGTCAATGCTATATATGTGTTAGAGGTCTTTTGTAAGAGTGCATGTCCCTTGATCTTGAGGTGGTCGGTTCGAACATCATGTGATTTAGAACTGCCCGGGCTGCGGATACAAAGGACTCGTTCTACCCTGGAACCGTCGATAGATAGTTGTTTGTATCGTGAAAAAATATGTTGCCTTTCAATTCATCATTCAAGAAATGAATTTAAACCAGAAGACTATAATTTAGAAATTGTAATCACAGCATTCGAGTGGAAACACCCTAACTAGGACAACCATAAGACCTGAAAAACTGTCCGAAATAGAGAGGATTCCGGACTAGGGAGGGTTTTCATTTCAAGTTCTTTAGTTTAAACTTGTGTCTATTCAGCATATACAATAAAGCAATTAAGGAATCAGGCTGGAAGCAACATGCTTATCAGGACCTTCTTCTGGACAATGTGAATTGGGTTTGTTGTCACTTGTTTTCAGGCTCTTTCATGCTACTTATTATTGTTATGGTGGTAACCACATCACTATACATTTAATTGATTTATTAAATAAATTCATAAGTGATGTTCAGTAAATAATTTTGTTGTTGTTGATGATGATGATAATTTCACTTTATAGACTGAGTGAGCGATCATCTAAACCTGGCTCTCTTTAATACTGAACCAGAAATATATTTCTTAGTAATAATAGCCATAATCAGTAATTGATCATTGGTTTTTAGCTCATCTGTTTTTTCAGGTATTGTCATCACCATGGTGTCGTTGGCGTCGTCATGATGAAAAACTTTAACCATGGCCATATTTTCTAAACTATTTAACCTTCTGTCATTAAACTCCAAATACTTGTTCACTTGTTCACTATCATAAGGGCTACATTCTCATTAAGGACCATAACTCTTAGGTCCTCTTTGACCAAATGTATAATTACTACAACATTATCTCTCTCTCTCTCTCTTCCCCCCCTTTAAAAAAATAATAAATAAATAGGCATGACGTCATTATATAATAACTATAACATGTTGATTTAGAAGCACGCGTACATTCATGTGATTTGTGTGACCAGGAGTCGAAAGAAAATACAATAACTTTTTACACATATATCAGTTTGTTCTAATAACCTGTAAATTCACTTTCACGGGATTCTATGAGTGTTAAATAGTAAGATACATGTTTTGAATTTTGACCTTTTTTTACAAATTCACAATTGACGAAGATATTGATTCTGTGTGAGCAGGATTTCTAGTATTCAAACAGTGATGGATGATGAATGGTGGATTTTTTCTCTAAATATTACATGGAAGAATAGAACACTCTAAGAAACAGGTTGTTTGATTTTATTGAATCAGTTCTCATATATTTGTAAAACTTTGTGAAGTAGAAATTATACTTGAGCCACGCATGTGACATTCTGTCCCTACCCCAGTACAGCTGTTGTACATATACAGTGAAACTTCTTGAAGTAATCCACCCATCATTAAATTATAACCATGGTCCTTCAAAAGCTTTACGAGACTTCAGTGCAGATGCAAGCTTGGAGTTGGAACTAGGAGTTATAGATTCTTTTGCTCAAAGTCTATAAAGGATTGCATTTACTTTGAAATTCCGATGGTCACTTGATAAACCATGATCACAATATAATGATGGATGGATTACCTTATCACAAAAAGCAGAACATTGGAGTTGCATTTAGGATGGGTTTGGTCAATGTCACTGTTACTAAAAATAGAAAACTGGTGTTGATAGCTATATATATGTCTGTAATGTGAATAAGGATAAAGTCTTGTCGTAGCGGGGGTGTTGGTCACCTTCAGTGATTTTGGTCCGAATCTTTAAATGCATCTCACTTTCATTATTATTGTAAGATTACTACTGACGAACGTTTTACTTAAGATGAGTGTTCCTTGTGTAATGTTGTTGTTACAAGTGTTTTATTTAGCTCATGATAAGACCAATGAGCAGACAAGTGCAGATAACTGTGTCAAGGATTAGACCCCTTTTTGTGTCACCTGCTTACACACACATAAGCATCACTTTTCCGTCGTCTGTCTGCCTGTCACACCTTTTCGGTCACTCTTGTTAGACTTAACATTTTTGTTAATATTTTCGTGTGCAACTAAATTTGGTAATAGTTTTGCATGCAGTTTACTATGATATCCTTTTATTCTCGGTCTTATGATTTGGCTGGTGGTCTAATTATATCCCGTCACGCCCAGTCCCGTCCTACACTCACATTGCATGAAGTTTGGTAACTGATGTTGATATTCCCGCATCATGGGAAGACCTGTCAGCAGACAAGAGCATTTAACGATGTCAAGGACTTTGTGAGAATTTTAGCCTTTTTTTGTATGTCAAAGCAGTATTCGGAGGTATTGATCACCATCAGTGATAGTTTTAGTTTACACTGTCAGAACAAATTATCTCGATATAAATCAATCGTCTCCAAATGACTGGAATACTGTCGTTGGGACGTTAAATCCAATAAACAAACATAATATAAATCCCCTTGGACGTCTCGGATGACGACGGGTAGTGGTAGGGAACATGGGTACCCGGTGAAAAACTCACGTGTCTGGACTGACGACCACCGCTCTCTGTCGCGCACATGACCGGACATCGAACTTGGCATGTGCTGGAGAAGAGCGAAGTGCATTGCCACTTTCATATCCAGGCACCCCAAAATATTTATTTACTTATATGACTTTTGGATGTTGCAATGTGTTGTGCTATTATTCACGACCGTATCATGGCCACAAAGCTTTATTTGAAATCTTAATTGACTTGATATATATCCTCACACACTTGTTCTAGCTTTTGAGACGATGGAAGTTTATCCCTGTGTCTGACATATTGTTGGTTGTTCGCTGTGAAGGCCATTCTCCATTAATTCATTTTGTATGTTTGAGAAATATATGCATCTTCATTTTAGTATTCGAAATATCACCATAATATCACCATCATCAGCAGCGACACAATCCATCGCTATCGGTGGCTTCAAAATTACCCAAAGAACATGACATATGCCTCATTACTATTTATTGAAACATCTTTACATAAATAAGCCAAGATTCGAGTACAAACACCGGGCCTGGTGGTATCCCAGTGACCCCGGCATGCCTCTGAAGCAGAGTGCGCGTGTGATGTAGCCGCCCAGGAAGTACACAAAAGCACTCCAAATGAACATTTTCAGGAACAAAGCACTGCTGCCTTCCGTAGCCAGAACTACAGCGGTTCCGCTGTACACCCCAGCGGTTTGCTGGTGAGGATCGGTGACAGGGCGCAGTGCGCAGCTTTTGGTAAATAGAAGTAGATCGTGGGGCGGAAGCAGGGGGAGGGTGTAGTGGTTGATTTTCTGTTATATTAGACTATTTTATTATCTTCCTATTTCAAATACATTTCTTCTTTTTTTTTTAATTTCCATCTTCTGTATCATCATATCTTATCATTCATGCTTTTTCAATTTATACTTCTGTAGCTACTGCTTTCTTTGAAAATGATTGTTTTCTACCCTCATTGGTTACCTCCGGTATGTTATTCTCCGTTGGTCGCTGACATGTGTATTGAAACTGGTAGTTTTATACACTAACCTCTCACCTGAGGGTATATATATATTGTCCCCTCCCTCCGTTAGATTCTGGTTCAGTTATTTATGTTTCTAGACGGGCATTTTTGTGTTTTATCTTCGATGATATTAATCGAATGAAACATGTTTTGTCATAATTGATTTATATTGAATTTCGGTTTTCGGTCAAATTTATATCACTCTTTAATATTGTTACTCTGAATAAGCTGCACTTATTTTATGTCAATATCAAATATAAAATGCAACAAATTTAGGTGATGGCAAGTGTTTTGACAGATTATGATATCATGTTTTAAAAAGGGATATACGCTCTCCCGTCTTGTTGAAAACTATTTGAACAAGATCGAGACTCAGTGTAATTCTTGCTGCACATTGCGAGGGCTGACCGCGAAACGATTCAATTTTCTTCTGTGTATATATGTTCTTGCAACAGTTTCGATATCAGCCCTCGATATTTCCTGTTTCTTTACAAAAAGTAAAACGAGTCCGGGTCGTAAAAATTCCGGGTCGTTAAAAATAAGGGGGGGGGGGGTTATATCGAAAAAGCCTAGACCCCTATTATCGCGATTTTATTTTTGTTATTTGTGTATATCAGACTAAATCACCAATACTACTGATATTCCATACAAATAGGGAATATAATGTTATAATAGCTTTCCGTTGTGTGTGTGTTTGTGTGTGTTTTTTTAGAGGAGTAGGCACTTATGAATGGTCCCTGATAAAGAAGGGAAAAAGCCCTGTACGAGTAGCGAAGGGAAATTGATATCTCGCGAGATCGAAGATCAATCGAGACGTAAAATTTTCCTACGCAGCGAGTAGCAAAACACAGTCACGATAAACTACGACAACAGTATTTTACTACAATATTATTTTCCTTTATTATAAACCTTTGATAGGCTTATTAAGTATGTCCCATTTTCGATTCCTGGGCACGTACATGAGAGGTTACAGTGGTCGCCTGTCCAGACACGTGGGTTTCCTCCACATACGCCGCTACGCCGCCACAAGAGCCATCGAAAATGATAAATATAAGCTGTGATAACTTGTTTCGTAATCGATGTAAAATTAATAAAGTTTAAGTTTTAACAAAAAAAATATATTTATCAATGGCGGCTGAATTTTTTACACGGTATTGAAGCCCCCCCCCCCCCCCCCCCCTCCTTAAAAAAACAACAACAAAAAAAAAAAAAAAAAAAAACATATTACGTAGCGCACACCATGCGCTCGGTCTAACATCACACTGTTATATTTTGAAAATATGCCGAGTTGTAATTAGGCATGTATTTGAGCCAGAAAAAAATATAGATATAATAAATACTTACCAAAACTGAATGATCGAACTCTTGATTATGTACTTCTCTCTCTCTCTCTCTCTCTCTCTCTCTCTCTCTAATTTAGGTTTTAAAGAACACATGCACGATGACTATAGGTACAGTGTATATTTTGTTTCTCCCCATTTCCTTCAGAAATGTTCATATTTAACAAAAATAATTTTGGGATAATATAAAATATTTATAATTTCGTTAAGATATTTTTAGAGAATCCATTCTCGTGAGAATTCTCATGGAACCCTTGTTACCAAACGACACATCCGCCAAGTGAGCGCCCGCTGTGTGCGGTCGGTTTTCGTCTGCGTCTGATTTTCCTACCATTTGACAATCTGCTCCAATTAGATAAGCATACATCAATTTTTTATACATAAATCGGTTGCCATGTGAACAGTTTCTCACTTGAGGCCGCATACGCGCCACGGCCCATGACAGTTTTCTGCATGTTTCCAGTGAGTAATGGTTTAGATATTTGATATCAACTTTGCTCCAAAACACCGGATCCGCATTCTTTCAAGATTTGCACGGCTAGCAGACGTATTTAAAATCTGTTTGGAAACTTGATCCTTGAAAAAAAGTCAGATTAAATGATATAAGTCCATCATGTGCGATCTGTGATTGCATTTAGGAAAGAAAATGCCAGGATTGAACTAATCTTTCACTGTCGACAGGTCACCATGACAGCCGGTGACGTTTGATTTTAATCCTCATTGTTTATTTTCATTTACATTTATCCATAAATTATTTATTTATTTATTTAATTTTTTATTTATTTATATTAGGCTGGTTTTATATTTTATATAAACACATTTACTATCCTTATCATAGTGTAATGGTTATGCAAAAAGGAAATTACTCAAGCGGTATTATTGTTGTAGATTTTTACAGCCACTAAACAGGAATAGATATGATTCAGGAAAGTCTCCTTGCTGACTAACGGTGACATCCTCGCGGTCTTTTGTGTGTGTGTGGGGGGGGGGGGGGGCGAACGGGTAACCATGGTATCATTTACATAAGGTTGGACTGACTGAGGATCAAAACAGAGTTGTATTTGTGACAGCCAGTGGGTTAAGCATATCTCTGTATGTGCATTCGAAGATTGCTCCATGAATCCTGACCTAAGACGGGAAGTACTGGTCCAATCCTGTTGTTTACGAGATGGCTTATTAAATACATCGCGGGACATGGTTTCCCAGAGAAATTTGATATATATATATTTGAACTAAGGAAGTCCCTCAATTGTATTAAGGTAAAGTCCCTGTAATGGTTCCGCTACATTTCGAACCTCATGGCTTTTCACGGAGATAACCAAGATTTCCCAATGTTTCATTAGGGTACCTTGGTTATCTTGGTAGAGGTTAAGTGGGCCAAGACGTAGCGGAACCATTACAGGGGCCTTTCCTTAAAAGGTACATAAACTATTCAACCACATCAGCAGGGAGTTTGATGATTTTTATAACAATATTTATTAAGTACCATAAAACACTTTTTGAAATTTTTAAATAGATTTTCCTCATCATGTTGGCAGTCTAGAAAATGTCTCATCTCTGTTGATTTCACAGCAGCAGAAACAACAGTCGTCTTGTTTTTACAATTGTTTACAATAATCAAATGTAAAAAAAGTATACTTGTAGCCAAACAGTAGACAAGCTCAACATAAAATCTCGTATGAGAAGCATAAAAAGATTTACATCCGTACACTATTTTACTTTCGGTTGTCCTTTTTTTGTGCCATACACTAGATTTATTGGTGTAAAAACAATCTAGTTTATGTCAAATACAAGAACACAGTACTCCTATCCCCCTCCCCCTCCTTCCAATATACGCCTCTAATCCTTAACCCGTGTTCCATAAAATATTTCCTCGACATATGAAGTCCATTGTGTCATACCCCTCTGTTTTAAAAACAGATGTCTACTAAAAGCCGTTACTTAGTCTCTTTGAATTAACAGCCGGTACCGACGCGGATTTAAACGTGTTGACTAAGTGTGGTTGTTCTGGAGGGGTACTGAAGGCAGTTATCAGACAATTAATGACGGCAAGACTTCAACTTTTCCAAAGACATGTGGCTTGCATCTTTACCTTAGGTGCTTTGATTATTAAGAAGCATTTCAAGAGCTCTTGTTAACATGTTAAGTACATACTTTGTGACCCTTGACGATGAGGAAAAGTCCTCGTCAATTTTAGTGTTTTTGTTATGAGTTTGCTTTTTTTTTTAATCATGTAAAAAGAAGGAAAGAAACGAATATATTGAACAAAAAGAGAAACTTCGGTATCATTCAGTCAGGATTTTGTGGTGGCAATACAAAGCTCAAGTTTTCATATATATATTACAAACGCATCTCACACGGTTTTAAGTTTTTGTTTTTGGAGTTAAACGTCACTGCATCGTCCATCTTACTAACCTAAAAGCTCACTGTATACCCAAGTAGAAGAACCAACCTGTCACAAGCTTCCTCATATGAAAAAAATGAAACAGCCCGAGTGACAAACCGGATCTCGAACTTAAGACGACAGGCTAAGTGACACTGAGTGACTAGCATCACGCGGCCACGGAGATCCCGGACTGACTTAAACCCCCTGGTCTAATCTTTGTTTGAATAACTATGTGAAATTTTCTGTCAAAAATGTTTAAGTCGATCTCAGTTTCGTTTTAGTTTCCTTGATTGTATCTCGATGTTATGTAAGCCATACTTAACGCATCTCTCCACGTCTTTGACGGACCATTACTTTCCTCCTTTGGAAGTTTTAGAGATCAGTAAAGACCTCGTCCCCGGCATCTAACCTCTGCTAGATAAGTTATCAACTTAATAGGGGTTTAAATGCTGCTATCAGAGATGGTTCGGTGTATTGCATGGAATGTGGTGTTTGATGACACTTAACAACCGGAGTTAGAAATTTTTTATCTCGCAAGAAATTTTGAAAGTTTTTTTTTCTCATACAATTCTGAGAAAATCATATAAAGGTAGTGCTAATTTAATTGTTATGATAGTTTATTATTATTATTATAATTATTATTGGCATGCCCACATGCATAGGGAAAGACATATTGTTTAGCCAGGGTCTGTCCGTCTGTCTGTCTATCTGTCACAAGATCTTGTGTCGTACATACCTTCAAAAGTACTTAAAATAATCAGTATGTGAAGTTCATACTTCGCTGTACAGCAGAGTTATCGGTCCTTTATAAATGTGCACAATTCAATTCAATTCTTCTTTATTCAATTCACAAGTTACAAAAGTAACAATGAGTGAAATACAAAAAACAAATTCAAAATATACGTTCGGTGGGTGATGATTTGTGTTGCATATCTCCCAAGGGTCTTGAAATGTTACAGGAAGGTATACAAGCATTTGAAGTCATATGTCTAAGGGGAAGACATTTGTTTTTTAGAAAAAGAATTCGAGGTACGCACGCTTTTTAGTCCCCTAGCGGTGTTCACACCGGAGGGGACTATAGGTTTGCCCTCCGTCTGTCTGTCCGTCCGTCTGTCTGTCCGCTCAAATCTGGATCCCGCGATAACTTAATAACTAAGCAAGCTAACTTGATGAAACTTGGTATATGACTAGATGGCAATGTGTAGATTATGCACGTCGTTTTATTTTTGTTCTTCGACTAAAATTGTGGTTGCTATGGTAACGGAAATAGTGAAAATATGGCAAAAAATGGGATCCTGCGATAACTAAGCAAGCTAACTTGATGAAACTTGGTATATGACTAGATGGCAATGTGTAGATTATGCACGTCGTTTTATTTTTGTTCTTCGACTAAAATTGTGGTTGCTTGGTAACGATTGATTACCATATTGAGTCAAGGTGGAGCCGGTAGGGGACTTATGTGTTGCATACACCAGTTACTTGTTTTATTTGCTATTGTGAAACGCATATGGGCTCTCAAATAGTAGTCTAGATCATAAACGAAGCATCCATTTACAGTCATTTATTTCCTTCATGAAAATGTTTTTGTTTTTTTCAAATGACACATTTTTATACGCCCATCTTTAGATGGGGCGTATTATGTGAACACTCACGGCGGGCGGGCGTGGAACATTTGTTGTCCGGGCTCTAACTTCAATACCGTTTGCCCAATCCTTTTCAAACTTTCCACACATGTGCATGGCCATAATATCTCGGATGAGTTCGATATCCAGCATTATCGTGTGAATGACTTAGAAGTTATGGCCCTTGACGTACACAAAATACTTGAAATTGTGATTGTCCAGGCTCTAACTTCAATACCGTTAGCCCAATCCTTTTCAAACTTTTCACACATGTGCATGGCCATAATATCACGGATGAGTTCGATATCCAGTATTATCATGTGAAAGACTTAAAAGTTATGGCCCTTGATGTACACAAAATACTTGATATTGTGATTGTCTGGGCTCTAACTTCAATATTGTTTGCCCAATCCTCTTCAAACTGTCCACACATGTGCATTGCCACAATATCTTGGCTGAGTTCGATATCCAGATTATCATGTGAATGACTTTGAAGTTATGGCCCTTGATGTACACAACGTACTTGAAAATTTGCTTGTCCCTAGTCCTTAGACCCTATGAGGTGTTGTCAGATCTTGCAGTTAATTAATGGAAATGTATCAACAGTTTTTTTTTATGATTAACATTCATTAAGTAATGGGATTTTGGAATTATTTTGCTTATTTATGGACAGTAGCTTGTTTCTCGCTAGCTATTTCTGAGAGTCCCCATACTATGATGGGCGTATTTTGTGGCAGTCTTTACCCTTGTTATCACATTTATTTTTATCGTTAATTTTATGCTAGTATGGGAAAACTAAACATAGAGAGAAAAAAATCAATGTACACGTACACAATGGCAATTGTCGGTCATGTTTTTTTTTTTATTACTTTACGCAGGGTTTAAAGAGAAGAATCGGTAACCCTTCATCAAAAATGTCCCCATGCTCAAGTTTTGCTTCAGTTACAGCCACGTGCACAGATTGTTAATTATGACAATGGCTTGTGAATCATATCTCCGGATGAGATAATTAGTTTTAATCTGATAAAACATATGTTCTTGGAATGAACTTGAAAAGGATGTGCTTTCGGACATATTTAATTCCGACTCATCGGAAGCTATTTCATAGGATAGGGGATTCTCTGCTTGATAATTGGATTTCAAAAGGGGGCACGAAATGACAATGTTTACTTTCGTTTGCGTGAAGAGTACTTGGACTGACAGTGCATGTGAGTGCATTTTAAAGCATGATATAAGTAAACTGACGTCTGCACGAAAAGTACGTATACACGATTTTATAGTCGGGAATAAATGAAATCCCAATGGCAAAATAGTGAATAAAAGTGCAGCCTTAATTAAGTTAAAACAAACTTCAAATAACAACAAAAAAAAAGATAAATACTCAATTTGTTAAACGACATTGCAGATGGGTTTCGACATTATGTATGGTTATTTTTCGGTAATCGCCATGACAAGAATGCTTCAATATGACAAAAATGTTGTCTGCCGCAACTTCTGTACATTGTTATTCAACATGAATCTCAAGACCGTCTCAAGATGAAAATTATTTTAACAATCTCTCCGGCAACAGCTGCTTGCTGTAAAGTATCAGTCTAACGTGTACAAAAACACTTGAGTCAATGTACACTGTTTTTCAGATTACACCAAAAACACTTAGCCACACGTTCGTCTGCCACCAGAATCCAGTCACGCGCTGCGACGTCTGCTATACAGTGCCGCCATTGTTGTGTTTGGTGTCTGTCTAGGAAACGTCAACAAAGTCTTTCATAACATTTTATCTTGCTTACTTTATCTGTATTCAGTGTCCGGGTGCAGAATGTAAAATATAAACTTTCGAAGAATTTTAACAGAATATGCTAAATATTTTTGTTGTGCATGATATGTTTATATATAAATTTGACAACATTTTAAACGTTGGCCTTCACAGATGATATACGACTTACTGTATAATTTACATGACGACATCTTTGATAATTATAGATATAATTTCCTGTTTCGAAATAAAAAAAAAATGTAAACACC
This sequence comes from Solen grandis, assembly GCA_021229015.1. Lineage (NCBI taxonomy): Eukaryota > Metazoa > Mollusca > Bivalvia > Adapedonta > Solenidae > Solen > Solen grandis. The sequence goes on from CM037786.1 coordinate 21,297,013, forward strand.
ATAATTCAAACTCACTATTTGACATGTATTAATTTGAAAGGGGCTCTACTGTCTAACTTCAAATGATCTTCCATTTGAAAATAAAATCAGAGATTAAAATGTATTTATGCTTATACTTTATTTTATACCTATAAATTTTCTGACTCAAGTGTACAATTCAACAGATTAAAATATCCGTATTATGTCAGTGACGGTCCCTTATATGGTAGAGTGGCGTCAGCCCATGCAGACTACCCGCCGTAAATGTGCGTTCCTTAGTATATGAAGAAAGGTTCACCCACCCCCAGCCCCGATTTTATACCCGATTTTATACCCATCCCCCGATTTATACTCATCCCCCGATTTTTATACCCATTCCTCTTTCTTCCTATTACCATAATGTCTATATGAATGTCCTTACTTGCCTAAAGTGAAATGAAAATTGTTAACCGGAACTTTTGTATTTCATTTATATCATGCATGTAAATACGCCATATTGTACAATAATATTGTACTTGGAAGAAATAAAGTATGTTATATTCTGGTAAATGTTTGATTTATTGGGAAAACTTAAAATAAAGTCAATAAAACCTTACAATCTGACTTCTTTCGTCCCGAAAAATTAATTAAAGGTTTATAATAAAAAAAGGGAAACTTTGATGGAGTATTTGTAATTTGCAACTCGTCGCCGCGTAGGAATATTATTTTTTTTTACATTTCGCTCGATCTTCAGTCTTACGAGACATAAAACTATGAAGCCACGAAAAGCTATAATATTTCCTATTTATCGATTCAAGAATTATATACTATTTGACAAATTGTATTTGTTTAATTTGATAATATTTAGCACATATGATTCGTCATATCGAAAAACTAGAATTACGTTTAGCCTGTAGTGGATGTTAATGACGACAGTCACAATGGTGGTAATGATACCTTCCATCTTCACTACTTCTTGCTTTCCGGCATTAAACTTCTTCGACTTTTTTTTTTTGCTGGGAGTCAGTCGCGATACGAACATGCTTGTGTTTTGTCGACGTTTCGTTTTGCTTTGATGTTGAGAGGGACTCGTGTAGCGTGGGAGACGAAATTCTGCTCCGTAAGTGGTTGTCACCACGCAGTCAGTGCCGAACATATCGTCTAGTGTTGGATATTCGAACGATTACATGCTAGTCAGAACTTCTGCAGAGTTTCCAATTGTGTTGGCTCACTTTCATGCCCTTTGATTGTTCGTAAGTTTAGTTCAAACGTCCCACCGACATTATTTCAGTCATCTATGAACTTTGGTCAGTGTTGCCTCACTGCGGTACCACGCCGTAAACATGTGGCATGATACACACCGAGTAACATTGTCCTGACTTTGGCCCTACAGTCCCTGGATAAACCATATATAGAGCGACAACAAGGGAAATACGCCTCAACAAATTAAGATACGTTGATTTGTCATGGCTGGAGATCTAACGTATGACCTCCGGGTTATGAGGCGGACGCTCTAACCACTCAACCACTTGATAGGTAATGTCCAACGTCTTTCAGTAAAACGTGTCTTCATACATTTATGCGCTCTATCGAAATAAGAATTTTTATTTATTTATTTATTTATTTATTTATTTATTTATTTTGTCTTACAATAAAGACTATCTTACCTCAAATGGACTTTGAAAGAACCTTTTGCATCTATTTTTGATATCGTTTAATTCATTACATATAAAGGCGCTTTTCTATAAAATAAGAAACGCTGGTATTCAAATTAATCTGCCGATCTGCCTTAAAGTTCCAACACGTGCGCGTTTTTCTTGTCAGGGTGACATATTGTAGGTATCATTTTGTCTTGTTTGCATCTGAAAACTTCAAAATGTCATCTCATGGGATTCAAAACGCATCTTTTTTTTATTTTGAAGGGCGATAGTCTGCTATCGGAGTATAGAATTACGGTGATGAACGTCTCCTCTTTTTTTTTGTGATTATCACATTAAAACAAACTATCACCTAGTGATAAGAGTTGCGGGAAAAAATGCATTTCGTATCAAAATAAAAATTGACATCGTGTTGGCGTGTATATAACATGCATATCATGTCGGCAAATTTCTCGTCTGCTGCAGCGGGAAAAACGGAAGATTCTGTCGAGGAAAGTGTATTTAATCAACAGTAAAAATCATCTAGATCTAGATCAAATACATTGTAGCGAGTAATTCTGAGATGTATTTTTTACCCCGCCAACTCCGTTGCGGGACATATAATGTTCGGTCTGTCCGTGCGTCCGTTCGTCTGTCCGTCCGTCACACCTTAGAGTTACTATTGCGTTTAAGCTTTTTTTTCTATAAGAATGTTTTCACATCTTAATGAAACTAGGTACACATGTACATCATGATATGATCTATTTGATATGTATGCAATTTATGGCTGTAACCAATATTTCAAGGTTGGATGAACATTGTAAAATTCGTTGTTCTTCCTCAGTTTCACTTCATGTTTACCTTTGTGTTTAAGCCTTTTCTATAAAGATAACTTAACATCTTTATGAAACTAGGTACACATGTACACCATGATATGATCTATTTAATATTTATGCAGATTTATGGCTTTGACTATCTTTCATGGTTGGATGAACATGGTAAATTGTTGTTCTGCCTTAGGTTTACCTTTTTTTTTTTCACCTTAAAATTTAAAATATTTATGCAAATGTATAGCTGTGACCTATATTTCACGGTTGGATGAACATGGTGAAATTGCTGTTCTGCATTTGCGTTTAAGCTTTTTTCTATGAAGATGACTTGACATTTTCCCTTTACTTGACAAACATGTAAATCCTGATATGGAATATTTACCGGTAGGAATTATTTGTTTCATGGCTGTGACCTGGTAAAATTGGTTATTCTGCCCCAAGTTTACTTTTGTGTTTAAGTTTCTTTTTCTATAAAGGTAACTTCACATCATTATGAAACTTTATACAAATGTATATCATTATATAAAATTTCATTAAAAAAATATAAGCAAATATTTGGTTCTGACCATATCCTGACGGGGCATTAGTGTCTCAGAGACTTATAATGCATATCCAATTTTACACTGTGGTCGTAACTGGATGTTTTATTAGTGGATTTATAACCAGCAAAATTTAACTCTCTTAAGATTCTCCTTGCGCTCTTCTTGGACATTGAATAGTTTTTTGTTGTTTTTTGTTTTTTAATTTTAAGATCATGATTTTATGTTGTTGTTGTATTTTAATTCATTGATTTTATTATCTATTTTATTAGTTTGCATTTTGTAAATTTGACTTAGAAAATAGCAAACATAGACGGATTTTACCTATTTGTGCAGTTGATTCGATGCTTGCATAGAGGGCGGGTCTATAAAAATGAACATGCGCAGTGCAACAATTATCGCTCATAATAAATTGTCACGTGACTCATACACAATTAACCAACAACCAGTTACGTATTGTTCCAAATTAAAAGGATAATGCGCCTGCACTAAAATAAGTTCACCATCTGGTGCAGATTTCAGCTCATTTTCTATTTACAGCATGCGTGTTGCTAAATTGCAATGAACGCCCCGACCCCACGTCCGTCCACGAGGCTATCGACTTTGGCGAGAAACCTTTGGTGCACTATGTTATTCAGCATCTAAATCCGTTGCATAGAAATGATTGTGTATACTTGTTTTTCATCATTTGCCATTGGTGTTGCTCGAATCGCAGATTAACATACCAACCATAAAATCTTAAAGTTTAGCATTATTATTATTATTATTATTATAGTCGTTATAATCAGCATCACCAGTAGTAGCAGCAGCATCATTGTTGTTGTTGTTGTTGACTTCATTCGTAAAAAATAAATAAAGCACTGTTTCAATATGGGTGGGCAACTCTTACCAGAAATTATCATCACGTTTGATGATTTTTACATGATGTCTTTATTATTTTTACATATAGATATTAAGCCAGCTTTTAAAAAGTGCTAATGCCAATGTACTGAATGTTTTATTCGTTTTTTCATACAATAAACATTCCAGCATTGCTCTCACTAAGGATAAGGAAGTTGTCACCTGCTTAATACCAGCTAAATCCGACCACGCCTTTTTATGAAGGACCCCTCGTTGCTTTGGAAGTCCCCCGGAATGCTCTCTAGTCTTCGTCACACTCCACCACCGTTGATGTCTTTGAACACTGCTTTAATATTACGTTTTTCTGTCTATTGTGTGCATTAAATTCCAGATGTGTGGATTCTGTTTTAATGCAGTAAGTAAGTAAATTGGGAGGTTTCTATCCCGTTTAATGGTCTTTCTTACATCATGATCCTGTCTTGATCGTTAGAAGCAATCCGAATAACAAATTAACGTTTATAACAGTTTGTGACTAGCGCTTCAGGCGGTTGGAAGCCTGAGGGGAGAAGAAAAATAAAATGACACTAATCAAGACATAGTATAAGTCAGGAGCAGCAGTTGATATAAATATTTCATTGGTTGCTAATGGCACACCACCCTGAAAAAAAAGCAAGAAGGAAAATATGTTGTCTGAAGTTTAAGAGATCTCAGAAAAATGGTTGAGACACACTAGTCGAATTAATTTTCTTCAGATTTTTATTATCTTTTATTATTATTATTTATTATCTTTCATTTTTCGTATTAACACGAACTGCTCAGTGAAGATTTGTCAAATCTTTGATGGTTCGTTCCCTGAAGTTGGTTTGTTTATTATCGCCAATCATCTCCTTTTCATAAGCAGCCTTGATCACACTGTTACAAAGTACTCGTTACCTGAAAGTCTCAGTCAAGGTCATTTTCTTGTAGGTTTAGGGGTCAAAAATGATATTTGCACGATATGATAAATGTCCGCTTGAAATGAGATCTGCTCAAAAATTCAGTTTGAAATTCAGAAATGAGGACTTAAATGAAATGTTTACAATGTAATGGTCAAGGTCACGTTTGTATCAAAATAGAAATAATGCAGATGAGCGTTATAGCACCCTCGTGCTCGTCTTTTTCTGTACTTTTAATGTATGGTTTTAACGCCGTAGAACCCAACAAAGTGTTCGAAACAACAAGCGCTACTGTATAATTGGCTGTGGTTCTTCAAGGTATCGTTGAATATTGAAATTAGTAATTTGTTTGATTTAGTTTACTTTCAGCTTCATTTTCTTCCTGGAAATATGAAATGTAATCACTTCTTATGATTATGCTATATCAGTTGCAACCAATTTAAGAACGCAAGCGGACCGTTTGTATGTCCTTGAACAATTGGTAGACTGATTCCGCCAGGCACAAATATATACAGTAGGCATGTTTATTAAACAATAGATCGGTATTCAAGGAAGCTATGAGAATGTGCAAACGAGGATGAAATATATTTACTGTTGTTATATGACATGGAATGCCAGCACATCCATGATATTGCATAAATACACCGCCATGCGACGTCTGTATTTTAGTTTATATCTATTTCAGTCGCTAGTGTAATTCTATATAGCTCTGTTCCTAGTAGGTATACGCCAATTTTTGCAGCTTTTGTTGGTGTTGCATCTAGCGGCGTCCGATCCATGTGCCCTACACAATCACGAAATCAGAAATTCTTTTTTGGATTTTCTTCCCAGATTCCCACAGCTCGTGAGCTCGTGATAAGCATCGTCCAATGAAATCAGAGAAAGAGTAGTTACACTAGTTTGTATAACGTTACAGGAATGCTGGCAAATGATGCTATTTTAGCCGTACATTTTACGCACGTAGTAAGAGAAAATGGTGTCAAAATATCGCTTGCTTTTGTGCGTCGAAGTGTTGCGCCATTGAATCTGTTACGACAACGCGTAAAGATCTGCGTCTTTGTTTTAAGGATGGATATAAGAAATAAAAACACGAAGATAAGTTTTTTTATTTAGACACTGATGTGAAAGAATACGATGAAAAAGTACTTGATTGAGGACTCACTCCAGACTCAAGGAAGTCTCTTAATAGCTTTTTTGACTTTGTGTTAGTTTCAAGTTTAAAAGTCTTCAGCGTCAAGGATGTTTCAGACAAAATAGATGAGTTAGCCGGCGTGAAATACACTCGTCACACAACCACAAAGACGAGGCGCGCACTCGAGACAAGATTCCAATCATGTTTCAACAAGATTTACGAAAATTAGATATATCAGAATTAGGAATTCAAATTTCATGACAAGAAAATTAGGATTTCACAATTATTGTTTTATGTGGCTGAATTGTGCTAGAATAGCATTTTTAGAAAGTTGAAGAGAGAATTGCAATAGTGTTTGTGTTTCATTGTGATCTTGTTTGGTTTTGAAACCTGGGCAGAAACGGACATGATCCCCTTGGGTTCCCCGGAAGGGCTTAGCCCGCCACCGTATTGCCGATGCCATAGATTCATTTTCTACCCCTTGCTTACAGACCCAGCATACGGATTTCTGAATCAACAGTCCCCGACGAGACACTCGCCGGTGAAATCTCCACCGACGCCGACAGCGTTGGATTATGAGAGAAAAGGTTGCTCGCCGACATTACCTAACCCTAACATATTCAAAGGTAATATATATTCTTTTTATCTCATATTGCCACTTTTTTTACCACAATCTCGAACTTACCGTTACATTTTATTACGTTTGATAAAGCACTTATTATTATATTCGATATTGCTGTTAAATACTTCCCAAAGGCATTGTTATGTTCAGTAATAAAAACTCATTTTTGTAGGATAGAAAAAAACACAAAAGATAAGATTTAATTGCAAATGACTGTTGAAATTATTCACTATTTGAACTAAACCTACACAGATACGTTTCCTAATTACTGATTTGTGGTATAATTTTAAGTGATCAGATAACCATACATTATCAGTCATTCTAAATTCTAATAATCAAACTCCGTGTAAAAAAACCACACACAATAATTAACAAAAACAACAAAAAACATGAGATCAGTGTGATCAGCCATTATGTATATAGATAGATATATATATGTAGAGAGAGAGAGAGAGAGAGAGAGCTCAGATTGTTCAGGTGACCAAATAAAGACACATGAACGCATAATCAGTCGATTGACAATATGGCTTACAATTTTGGTCAGAAGTAGATATTAGAAAATACGTTCGCAGTTTAAATCCATGATGTACATTTTCAACTTTAAATCTAAATTGTTTTGCAACTTTGAATCTCTGTTGCAATTGTATACTTGCAACTTTAAATATATGCTTTGATGCGTTAATACATTTGCAACGTTAAATGTATGTTGTGTGTATACATTTGCAACTTTAAATCTTTATTGAATTCGTACAACTACATTTGCAGCCTTAAATCTAACTAAATCTATGTTGGATAAGTACATTTGCAACATCAAATCTATTGAATTAGTACATCTACATTTGCAGCCGTAAATCTAATTAAATCTAACTAAATCTATTTTGTATAAGTACATTTGCAATTTTAAAACTAATTATAAGTCACCGGGTAAGTTGTTTGAACACATTTTAACTTTAAATCAAATAAATTCTTAAGTTGTTTTAGTGCATTTTTATTTTTTTATAAGTGAACTTTTTACACTTTTTGTCGAAGACTTATTCAAGAAACTGCTTGCAACACCATTTCACTAAAGTCCATGGATATCGTTCATTTGAGTTTCGTTCGTTATTTACTCCGAAACCGTTTTTGACTTTTTTTAAATATTATCACTCATTTCTTTTTTGAAATTTTTTTTTTTTTTTTATATTGTATTTATGTTTGCTATTTTTCCCCAAAGAGTGACTATTGTCCATTAACATATTTTCTTCTTGCAGATGTATACGAGATGCATTTGTTTCTATAAATTTGAAAAAAAATGCAACTGTTAAGTACGGTTAACACCTTCACCCAAGGGATAGATGCATTTGTATTACACAATATTAATATTAATTACAGTTGCAATTGTAGTATGTGCAACGGCACTGTCATTTAAGTTGTCAGGTTATGATTTGGACTACAGACTTTGTTTTCAACTTTCATGTAAGGCACTTTGTAGAGTTGTAGGTCGGTAGCCCTTGCGAACACAGGGCCTTCCTCCACAGGTAATTAAGTGAACATGCATGATTGAAACAATAAGTAAACTAAGATAGGCTACATCAACGTCCTCAATGCAGTTGTCACTTTGTTTAACCTTTACAGTTGCTGCTATATTTTGCAATAACTGCCAGCTTGCTGCCATATGGTACTTCATAGGGCACATAATAATAATAAAAAAAAGAAACAGACCCTCGTTTATTGGTGATAGATACACGACTGAATATAATTACACAACATTATGCACCATACACATTTTTCTGTATTATCCGATCTGATCTTTATTGTCGATTTCCATATGATTTCTGGTTATTTTGTCTTATTTTCCCCCCAAATAAAAAGGGCGTTCAAACCATTGTCATGACGGCTTTCGGTGCTTTATCACGAAAAAAAGCTATTTTTTCACCGGGGGTTTCCCCAGCTCGTGTTTACATATACGACAGTCATTAGACGAAGTATTACTTCCGTATGATTGCCGGAGATTGAACTTGTGTCACTCTAACTTTGTAGGGCCTAAGAGATTGGCATACAGTGTCCATTGTGTAATCTTACTATCATTCTATTGCTCTGAGTGCGTTAACTAAATAACATCTGGATTAATTCTGTGTAAGTTTGGTTTATTTCTTCACTGTTTTTTTCCCCTGTATTGTAACTGGCATCTACAAGACAAACGTACGCATTTAGATGAATATATATATCACAGAGACACTGGTTTTATTTACCCTTCTTTTAAGATGATTGTGATAAAAAAAATTCAATGTAAACTCCTATTTATTTTAAGAATGACTTGTTTTTAAATTTTAGGCAAACATTTTTGTATTACATTACCTATTAGCATGTCTTAACAATAGATTACAGTTAGATGTTGTCCAACAAACACAATGTTAACAAAGGAGCACATGTCATTGTTTGTGGCCAAACCTATTTTTATTCAAATAAAAGTAATAACGGGGGGGTTCCAAGGAAAATTTTTTTTTTTAAATTAATTTTTTTAACCCTTTGACCGTATGAACATGAAAGGAGCTGTCTGATCAGGATCTTCTCTGTTTGCTCATACAATTTTGTAATTTAGATTCTACACACAGTATCTGTGGCAAAGTAAATCCACTGGATTATAAACAATTGAAACTTCTGTAAATTAATAATCATCAAGTTGTAAGTCTGTGTTGGAATACTCATGCGGTAATGGGTGAACAAGGTCACAGTGCTTCACACTTCACTTCAGAGGTATCCATACTATATATCAAAATAATATGAGTACATAATCATAGCACTGGAATGTCAGTTTTATATACCGTGATTTCAATGATTATAAGGTAGGAAAGCGTCAGCTTGGATTTGGTAAAGAGAACGAGAAATATATATATGTATGATATTTATATCATACACCATAAGAGATAAGGCGTTATCATTTCACGGCAATAAAAGTCGCCCGTATGCTTATTTTTACTGTGCCTGTTGTTGCAGTCTTAGTACATGATCTTCTTCCCATAGCGTAGCCACAGGTACATGACACAGAATGTCAATATAGCCCTCTGTACATATTAAAAAGATTATATTATATATAGCCTAATAGATATTTTTAGTGAGTGTCAAATACCTGTGAGCGTGGCGGGTAGAGGAGGTGTACTTGAGTCAGAATGTACCTCTTGTTGTTGTTGTTTGTAGTAGTAGTTGATGGGGATTTTTTTTATAGGATGTGTGTGTGTGTGTGTGTGTGTGTGTGTGTTTATAGATATAGAAATGAAATAAACATGGCATTAGATTGACAAAATAACAGCATCTTATAAGAGTGTCCAGCCCCCTTATGGGTAATTTTAAACTCAAAGGAGAAAATACAACAACAAGGAAAAAAGAAAGAAAATGAATTCGAAATAGAACAAGATAAATTTGATAGTTCTTTATCACATTGTAAATTTCATTTATTTCACTTGTGGTCCTAGAAACTTTACAATTTATGGAACTACTTTGAAAGCAAATAGTATATTATAATATACAAACACCTTTTGTATTGTTGTATTTTAAAACATCGCCTAACTACATAATTTGAATTGCATCCACTTATAACTCTTGACATGACTAGACGCAACAACCAATCAAAATTGAACCAAATCGTAGACATGGCCTACTATCTGACATTACTTCCTGAACAATTGAAAGCCTTGCCGAATATGTGATATATTATCCGATCTTCTATACTTGAGATACTTCCTTATTCTCTTTCAGACTTTAAAATAACTTCCGAATAAACTGTCTAGCGGGTTGCGATATAATAGTATTTTGATTATATCACTGGTACCTGGAAGGGCCCCATCTTCCCGCTCTTTCCAAGAAGAAAGTCATCAGTAAATAAATCATGACGTTGCAATGTGCGTGTATTGATAAATTCCAAATAAGTCCATTGTTTTTTTTCCACCCACATTTTATAACTACAAATTAAATCCCCTTAATATATTCTACAATCGCAACTTTTCGAACATCTCTGGCAGTTTCTGGATTTTAGTAGAAATACCAAAATATTTCGATTGCATACTTTTGTCCTTTATTATTTAAAAAAACAAACAAACAAAAAAAAACAAAAAAAAACGAAATTTTATCAATTTAGTATTCCGATATTTAGTGGGAAAAAAATGGTTCTCTACGCAGATTGAATTCAAATTAGATTATTTTTTTATCAAGATAACGTTTTTGTTTAATATATCAGTACTGTTGCATAACGTATATCATGTGGGTTGTTGTTGTTGTTGTTGTTGTTGTTGTTTTAAGATGTCAGGAAATCTGGTAAAGGACGAATACTGTTTGAAAAATAAAAAAAGATAAACATGGATACCTTTTATGTTCAAATTAGACTATTGGCCTTGCAGGAGATAATTTCTCGTCTTAAAAAGTATTGCATCTGTAAACCTTTTTCTGTTAGAAGAAAACAATACCAACAAAAAGTATTTTTCTTTGCATAAGATTTTATGCACACAAGAATGACTTATACAAAACCAAGAACATTAATCATAACGTTAAATAATATTATCATAACATTGATGATAAAGCATCGCCCTTGAGCTGCTACTTTATTTATATAAACATCTTATCTTGTAATGTTTTGAAAACTCAAAATTAGATGAAAATAAAAACATCCTAACTGTATCATGCAGTTTTATTGTTCTTCTTTAAACAGATATAGAAAAAAAGGAGTTAAAGTTAAAAAAAAATGGATGAATATGATAAATAGTATAGATATTCACAAAATGATAAAAATAGAAAAAAATAGATGCCTTCTAATGTTTTACATTAATGACTTACATTTCAATAAAACTGTTGTTGTAATGATGACACTGTTGCTGTTGCTACTGCTGGTGCTACAGTGCAACGTCCAGCCAGTTACGGGAGGAGAATGACCCCGTGTGCCATAAGATCACCATGGTAGAAACCGCTGACCTACCGAAAGCTAGGTGGAAGGTTTTCACTCACGAAAACTGAAGACTATTCAAGCTGGGACACGAACCCGGGACAATGAGGACACAATTTACTGACAATTCTATGTCGTTAATTGCAAAGTTTTGATTCATAGAAGAAGAAAAAAAGTTCATTTAATTGCTCCCCAACTGTTAAACTGTAACAGACATTCAGATAGTTGAAGTTCATATCCTCTTGCAGGCCATATGCATCCGGTCACATTGGTTAAAACAAGCGTTATCAAGGTGTATGACTTAATTATCCGATACGTTTTGCAGGTTTAATATTCGAGGAAGTCGTCAATACTTCGAGGAAAACACACATAATAATGGGAGCATGCAGTCCCCACGTGGCAATAAATAGGTCGTAGGTGTGAGCAAAATATAAATGTCCCCACTCACGCGTGATGCACCATTCTAGCTTAGTTTCGGATATTGGAATTCTTATTTCATTTTGTGAATTATAAGGCAACCGTAACTTGGAATACTAATTTATTTTGAGAGTTTATATTTTATACTTTTTTTAAATTAATACAGATTTGTTTTATTGGGTTTATCTGTCTTATTTGTTAATTCACACATACTCTTGTGCATTCATACCATATCATAAATTTAGTTTAAATATATTCTTTAACTGTTAACATTATTACGATTACAAACGTAAATTACAGAACAACAATGCAGTGTATATTTAGAAAAACGAAAACTTCTATCCAATTAAATATTAATTACAATAATAAATCGCAAGAACATGTAGAGATATAAATGTCATGTTTTGTCGTTTACATTGTCTTTCTTTATAACAACTTACCAGTCTATATAAACCATACCCAACACACTCAATCAATCAATCAATCAATCATTCAGTCAATCAATACTCATCTGTGTCTCACTTGCTTTGTTTCTAGCAGTGATTACTTTATATATTATATACATACGTCGCTTTATAGATACATTTTGCATTTATAAAACAAGGCCAATAGATTTGTTCACTGCATGAAAGGAAATGAAAGCCCCGCCTCCATAGCTCCTCCCCCTTTGTGATATTATTTATCTGAATATAAAAGAGATGAATCTATTTGATATCCCTGTTTATTTGCAAACGTCTATGATGGCTGCACAATAACTGATAAGCCCAGCCTTCTGCCAGTAGCACTTATATGTTGCAGTGTGATAAAACCAATGGCTTAAAATGTTAACGGGAAAATTATGTTGTCATAAATTGGTGCTAGTTTTAAAGCGGGTTTTCCATTAATTACCTAAAGGATTATGTTCGCACGTGGGGGACATTTTACATATTTAGATAGATATTCTGTACGTATTTCAAGCCTCCAAGACACAGAAATTTGTCTTCTAAAATGTTAGATAGGAGATAAAATAAACTTTCATGCATCGGCGTTTGAATTAAGGTTTGATGTTTTTTGTTGGCGTCTTAGTTAATTTCTATAAATTGTTCTTTTGATGTAGTAAGTTTGGCTATAAAAATGAAATAGAACAAGCAATAGTGTGCATTTATCAACAGATTAGGTTTTAGCGGTGTGGGACATGTTTTATTATTTGTAAAAAAAAGCCACACGACTCACAGAGACTGTGAGATACATAGTCCTTGTTATTTAATTATATAAACGCGAAAACTCATTTTTTTTCTTTCTATTTACAGCGATGGACTCAAGCGTAACGCTGTGGCAGTTTCTGCTAGAACTACTTGTTAGTAATAAGCATTCCGACATAATTCAATGGACGAATAATGAAGGAGAATTTAAGCTGATAAATCCAGAAGAGGTGGCTAATTTATGGGGCAGACGAAAAAACAAGATAAATATGAACTATGATAAACTCAGCAGGGCTCTGCGATATTACTACGATAAAAATATAATCAAAAAAGTAATGGGACAAAAATTCATGTACAAGTTTGTTTCTTTCCCAGAGATTGTTAAAACAGAAACAAAGATTCCGTTTAAACAGAAAATGGAAACGCTAGCCCAGGAACGCGGGGAGCATATTATGCTGCCGCACTTCGCTTCTTATAACGCTGAAAAAATAAAGTCGTCTGCAAACATAGCAATGGCGGCAAATGACGTCAAAAAGGAACCAGTATCTCCCGAGGACTATCGACAGAAGAGAGTGCCAAGGTCCAAAGATCCAGTAACTGTTCAGTCGTCTCAATCCGATTTAAAACCATCAAACTTGCCTTCATTTGTAGTGACGTCAGACATTGGATTGTCGTCTGACGTGGACATGAAAAGTGGTGATGTGAAAAGTGAGGAGCATATGAATCCCTTCTGGCAGCCGTGCAGCACAGGTAGTAGTCCCAGCGTGTCGTCTGTCAAACCAAAACCCAATCCGTTGACTCTGAATGTTTCTCAACCGGTGCAGACGACACTAACGCCTAGCTCTCCATTCCCCATGTTGAGTCCACGTTTACCGCCAGCCTTCTCGTTTTCCAACACCCTCATGGTTCCTAGTCCCCGTCTGGGAATTCCAAGGACGCCGTTAGGCCCGCTTCACTTCTGGAGTTCTTTAAGTCCCATAACAACAATCAGTCCGCGCCATCCCCCAACGTCATCGTCTGCCTTTCAGTTTCCTATTGTGAACGCACAGTTGTCCCTCCCGAACTTCAGTGCAATAGAGAACATGAGCTCTCCCGTTGTCTCCTCCCCCACCCGATCCATTCCCGTGTTATGACATGACAAACCCTCTGAGAAAAAGTAGTGCCTTATATAGCAGTTTAGATCAATGAAATTGTTTCTGGACCAAAGTCCTTCTTCAAACTGTTAAACAGTCACTTCTCGTGTTATATATATCTTTATTCTATGAAAAGGAAATCCATATAATAATATCATTATGAAAAAATAAGTCAAATTAAGAAAATTTCATTCAGAAAAATATTATTTTATAAATACATGTAGGTGATTTTTTTGAAATACAGAAATAATAGTGCTCATGATTTTCCCTCTTTTCAATTCTATAAAATGCATATTTCAAATAAAAGAATTTTTTTTTAGAGCACTACCAGACATGTAGCCATCATTGATGATAACCGTTTTCTTCGATAATTTTACATCAGTAAACATTTACAGACCTGAAAACTATCGTATTAATATAACGTTTCAATAGAATAATGACATGGTCAAATCGTAGTGTTAAATGCTAAATGGCCCAACGTTAGTCAACAAACTGGTCCAATCCAGGAACCGCCGAAAGTGAAAAAAAACTTTAGCAATTGTTAAAATATACATATTTTCTTTCGGAGAAGACCAAGCTTCCGCTTTATTCCAGAAGAGACCAACCAAAGCATTGTTTCAGAAAAAGTAATAGTATAGTATAGATAACAGTATAGACAAAGTAGGTGGTTTTCATTTTGTATACCCGTCTCAGGAATCTCTTCTTGCTGTGCGAACACAACAACAATAGTATACATAGGTTTTCCCCTCCACTTATCACATAGGTTTTATCACAAAGCTACATGAATATATACTCAAAAGTGGGAAAAAATAATAATGAGGTTTTTCTTTTTTCTTGTTATTTATACATTATCCATTTAGTTTGGTTTCCCTTTGGCATCGTTTACAAATTTTATGTTTGAAAAGAAGTCCAGTATCACTTGCATTCCTATATCCAAATTACAAGCACCAAAAACATGTGGATTGGATTACCAATTTCAAAAAGATAGTAGAAAAGCTATTATACGTAATGCGGATTCATTGGAGTGAAATTAATAAATTAATTTACAATTGCCATTTTAATAGCCTTAAAGATCAGACTATGAATGATGCCTTATTTATTCAAGAAGTATAACTGAATTTCGCCATTAATGTACAAGTATGTCCCGAGTTATGGAATACTCAATATAGCAAGGGTGACTTTTCTCAGAGAGGTAGAGTTAAATGTCTGTTGTTTGGTTTTTCTTTTATCTCACAAACTTGTTATAAATTGTGTATCATATTATTTTTGTCAGGTGTTGTTTTAGGAGAAGTACTCGTACCATGTCATTTTGCACTAGTATATTTATTCAATGATCTGATCAAGGCATTCTCTTTTTGCAGTTTTGTTAGAATGACTTTTAGGTTTTATTATTCGTTTCACTTACTTTGTAGGTGTTGTTTTTTTCCACCAATTCTACAAACATAGATTTTATTACATAATACTTGGTTTACGTCTAAACTTAGTCTTAAAATTGATGATGTGTATTTTTGTTCATATATGGTTGGAGTCGAAAATAAGATGTTATATACATGTATATATATTATGTTACCTTGAAATCCACGTAAACTTTGGATCCTTGTGTAAAATCTCTATATTTTTGCATAGATATTTTTTTTAAAAAGATTTTATTAGTGTATATATAGGTCTCTGAAATCTTTGAAATCCTTTCACTTCAGTTAAGAAAGAATATGGTTAACTTTGAATATATCGTATTTATTTTGAATTAGATTTTGTGTTTATATCAAATGTGTTTATATCAGATTTGTCCATGGTGTATATTTTGTTTTAGACGTGTACTCTGTATCGGTACCAAGATTTTATTTTTGATCATATTAAAAAATCAACATTGTATGTGGTTTCCCTACGCAACATAGTATCAAACGAAAATGATTAAAAGTAAACTGAATTCTCAAAAACTGAAATAAGAATAATATTCTGCTACAAATCAATTTCCATGTTTTCATTACTTGTGTGTTGGGTTGGGATGAAAACGAAGCACACATACGGATACGGTAATGTATTGAGCATCGGTTTTTCGATCTTTGACTTTTTCCAAATGAAAACATTTCAAAACTTAATATTTTGCTATATTTCTGCAGTGATGTGTGGTATTGAGCTTTCCAAATGAAAACATAATATTTTGCTAGAATTCTGCAGTATTATGTTGGTTTTCTGCAGTAATATGTTGGTTTTCTTTGGGGTGAGGTGGAAGGGGGCATACATGTCGTACTGACAGGTCTTGAATTTTGTCATTACTTATTTACCTAAAATTAATAATGAACGTTTCATCCATTTCATATTGATGATTTATTCCAAACTTTTAATGATGCTGTTATTTAAAGGCATTCTTCGTTCACA
This sequence comes from Solen grandis, assembly GCA_021229015.1. NCBI lineage: Eukaryota > Metazoa > Mollusca > Bivalvia > Adapedonta > Solenidae > Solen > Solen grandis. The sequence continues at coordinate 21,313,528 of CM037786.1, forward strand.
AAGTTTCTTGTAGTCATGAATTTTGCCCTTGACAATCTTGTTTTTGTGTTACTTAAATTATTATATTTTTTTTATGTTAGCACAGGTCTCCTCATGTACATCTAGTTTAAGACACGGGTTAGCAGTTTAAATATCCTGTGTTTGAATCCCGGTAGGGACTTTGGATTTTTCATGTGAGGAAGCCTTCCAGCTGGCTTGCGGTAGGTAGGTGGTTCTACCCGGGTACCTCTGTGTACTCGAGGTCTTCCTCCACTTGTAATTAGCTGGACGTCGCCATATGATTGAAATACTATCGCAGCGACGGTAAACCCCAATACAACAACAACAACATAAGTGGTGCAGCAATTACTTTTAGAAGCTAACTCGATGCTTGTTCTCTGATTTACAGAGGTTGTTTGTGTTATGTTGAATAATTCAGATATTTCAGAATGACTGTATATTTTTGTTTTACTTACTTATCTTTTTCAGCTGTGATCTTATGTTATCAGTTATGCGTACCTAGACTTTCTCAAGATCATCTGAATCACCCCATGAAAGAGAGCATTAAGGGGAGGTAACACTGCAAACCCCTCCTGTTTTTTGTTATGTATATACACGTACAAGAATATGCCTTGGTATTTATATGTTATATGTGAGAAAGGTTATTAGTAAGAGTTTCTGTGTTTTAATAATGTTCATTTTCCCTGATTGAAAGTGCAAGCGTCTGTCGGCTGTTGTTGTTTGTTTTTTTTTGTTTTTTTTTATGGGCACTTAGTATATTAAAAGTTGCAACATACGTACATAAAGAGACCCCGATTAAGAGGATTGAAAAAAAGAATATATTTTTAAATGAAAAAGAATATATTTTTAAATGAAAAAGAGAGAATTTTCTGTATTTCTTGGTGTAATTGGTCATTAAATGAGTTGATATACTATGTATTGAATGAAAGAATGAAAAACACATGTTCTTTGGCGAGTGAGGAACTGAGAGAGAATGAGAGAGATCATGAAGGTAAGAGAGAAAAATCTGTTTTACATTTCCAACGTATGTGATGTTTTCATGAGACTTTGGTTATGTCTGACAAAATCTAAAAATAAATCTATATTATGATCAGCATATTTTATTTTTTATATCCATCCACACGTGTTACCTTGACTACAAAAGTGTTCGGAGATGACAGATTTAGGATACATCGATATAAACTGAGTGCAAATAAATGTTGTATGTGAAAGAATACATTTTGAATTTTAAGTCCCATGACAGTTCTCTGCTCATTTATGGACATTTTTCTACATGAGGCAGACATAGTGCTATTGCACTTTGGGGTCCATCGCACTATAGGGGGTGACCCCAAAGTGCGTTACGCACTATGGGGTCAGACCCCAAAATGCGGTCGGTCTAACGCACTCTGAGGTCAACTCCGAAATGGACCCCTAAGTATGTCCCATACAATCGATTGGATCATTGACTTGGATGATCATGATCATGATCCCTTCTCCTCCTTAATCGTGTTTATCATGGTCATTGTCTTCATTATCAGCCATGTGTATTCAGCTGTATCATTTATTTATAACCATTATGAGACAAGTACAGCACATCACTGTCACTGTACCATAGTATTATTCCTTTTAAGACTGAAGCGCATGCGCGAAGCAAGCTTAAATAACCAGAACTGAAAATAATGACAGGAACTTAAACAATATAGTATTATTACTCAGGAGAAGTTTGGGGGGAAACAGTTCATATTGAAACCTGTCTGTTCAGAGAGAAAACTCCAACCTTTTCATAATTCCATAAGCAAAAAGCAATATCTATATAGGTGCATGTATTTGATACACTGCAATATCTTAGCTGGAATATGAAAAGCAAGCGACATCTGTCACGTTAGGTCAGTTGTTGTTGTTTTTTTATCAGTTGTACAATTGCCTATAAATCTGAAGGTGATGATGATGTTTATTATCATGATATGGTAAAAAGGTTTTAGAATGCGGTATAAAACTATTTTGCGTGACGTCTCTATATTTCCATATATCTATAGTAATTAAGTTTAAGAAAATAACCTCGAGTTGCCATAACACACCTAAATCATTTTATATTAGCAAATTAACTGCTAATACTGGTAAAGATGTATGGAAACTTCTTCCGTTCATTCAAATGTATGTTATTTCATAAACATCAGTGTTCAAAGTTCAGACCCCAAAGTGCGTTAGATTTCATCCTATCGGATAACGTAATGCAACAAATGCAACACACTTTAAAGTGCGTCCCCATGTGCGTTAGACCCCAAAGTGCGAAATCACATCGACAGCAAGTGACATGACACCATGCACAATCCTGACATCGGGGAAACCAGTCTTGGAACTACCCTTATATGCTGAGCATCAAGCAAAAGAGCTTTAGTTTAACTAATTTTAACGAATTTAACATGTCGCGGCTAGAGATCGAACATACGACTTCTTACCTCTTTGCCACCGGGACGGGAACTTTAAGACATACAAACGAACAGACGTTTTTGCTGTTTTCTCCCTGAACTTCCGTTTCCTTCCACGCCAGAAAATGTACTGATGGCAAAGAAATCAGATATTTCGGTTATATTATTCACATAAATTATTTCACATATTAGGACTGAGCATACATTTAAGTTTGCAAACATTCTCGAGCGATGACAAAGACGACATGAACACGGAACTAATGCGTTTAAAAAAAAGCTCACGTGGTCGAATAACAAAGACACGCATGCGCGCGCTAATAATGTAGATTACATACCATCTAGACATCCATAGTTTCGATTCGAGTTTTTCTCTCTCATTTTCCGCCCTAATCTGCATAAGAAAAGTATTTTTCTTACATGACTGGATTCTGGAGTGTGTTTTGGTCCCAATCACACACATATATACTCGTATGTTTTAAATATCACTCGTATGTTTAAATATCACGCGTTTGTTTCTTATATAAAGAACATAGAAACCGAATAATGTAACAGCTCAACAAAGTCTTCAAAGATCTACTTTGGTAGTTCTAGACCGATGTCCACCTAATCGGGGTCGTTGGTTCGAACCCCGACCGCAACATGCCATTGAATCTTTATGGTAATCCATCCATTATTATGTTATAAGTATGGTCCTTCAAGTGCTTAAAAGACTTCAGTCCATCGCCTTGGAGATAAAGGCTCTTTTGCTCATAGTCTATGAAGGCTTGCGTTTACTATAAAATTCCCACGATCACTTTGATGGACCATGGTCACAAATTAATGATGGATGGGTTACATGTACCTTACTATGATCATTAGAACAAACCTGGCTTGCGTCTCACTTCACATCTCAAATTGAGATAACTCTCAAATTCTGTATAATCAAAAATAGGAAATTTTGGGTAAATTAAAGACCACATTCTGTAAGGACAGGCTGATGGTGTGCAGTATTAATATATCCGTTATCTATATCAAGAAAATAAGGGAGATGTAGTAGATCTTGGAGAACATTTTCGTGAAACTCAGGCTTGGTCTAATGTAGATCGACATCAGTCCTTGATCACAGATTTTAATTACGGGACAGATTAACATAAAGTTGTTATACTTCATTCAATAACGCTAAAGTATATAGTATACTTTTAATGTTTTACTATGAAAGGGGCTAGTTGAAAGAGGGAAATTTAGCAGTAGTTCGTTTTATATAGTCATATATAAATTCGATATTTTAAATTATATTTTTAATAATCAAATTCTTACATTGTCACAGTAAAGTAAAAACTCGAATGAAAATGTATGAAATCATCGACATTTACAAATTGAAATAGATTGTCATCATTGTAGAATTTACGTAATAAATGTGAGTCAACACTTAATTGTTATGCCCATATATCCTTTTCAGAATTTTGTCTATACATTTTGATTAATAACATGCATCGTTTACGTAGCAAACGATTAAGACTTGCGGTAGAACGTGACATTCATTCAATTATTCGCCATTTCTCCACTATGCACTTCCGCATTTTCTCAAGGCTTGTTCATACACAAAATACTTGTAGTTTTTAATGACAAATGGCTTTTTAAAAGTACTTAAAGGTAGATTAAATTATTCAGCTTCTCCCCTCATGCAAATCCGAAAACGTTAAAACAGATCGCGGAAGTAACCCTACTTTCGGTTCCGGGTAGAAACTGTACCCGCTGACTTCCACGTTTTGCGACCGTATTAACAGAACCTTGATTGGTTACACAGGTATTTGATCACCCCCGCATGCGTGACACACTCGTCATAGTCTTGCCGATCTATAGACTTCCAACTGAAAAGTATTAACCTTTCACCTAATAAATGTTACGACCTGATGAATATTAATCTACTGAACTTCTATGGAATAAAAGGTAAAGAGTACAGAATATGGTGAATCAGAGGGTTTTTTTATTGCGCAAACAGAGGAGACACTGAACAGGAATGTTTTACCAGATGCTGTCTGATCTGGGTCTTCTCTGTTGTCCAACTCGCTAAAACACGTCTTTATAAAGTAAAGGGTTGAGTATCAAACTTATTTTCAGAACAGTTTTTTTTTCGTGGCGTTGACATGCAGTTTCTACAAGAAAAAATGTTGACTGTTGTACCAGATCAGACTTAAAGCAATTATTTCATTCATTATTTATTTATATATTTATTTATTTAAATGTATTTATTTATTTACTATAATAAAAGTATAAACTATTCTTAATGCCTCACTCTCCTGAACCCTTTGGTCGGTAGTAATGATCCAAGAGTACAAAAATAAATAAATAAATAAATAAATAAATAACACAAAAATAATATCTTTCAAATTCAAAAACATTTCAAATACGTTTCGAAAGCCTTTCAATGAAAATAAGCTAAATCTGTATCTATGTCTATAACAAGTATTAGCATTTCCAAAAATGCTAAAAATCGCCGTTACCCTTGACTGGGCAGAGAGTTACACCGTGACGTAAAGGGAAATTATATGTCAAAGTATTTGCAGTTGAAGGAGAGGTTCATAGCTGGGAAATATTATCATGTTTGGTTCAGCGTCAATCAACGACGAGAAGAAAACTGGCAACAACAAAGTCTTGTCTTATGCTGTCTTATCTTATGCTGTCTTGTCTTATGCTGTCTTGTCTTATGTTGTCTTATCTTATGCTGTCTTGTCTCATGCTGTCTTATCTTATGTTGTCTTATCTTATGCTGTCTTGTCTCATGCTGTCTTATCTTATGCTGTCTTATCTTATGCTGTCTTATCTTATGCTGTTTGTCTTATGCTGTCTTGTCTTATACTGTCTTGTCTTACGCTGTCTTATCTTACGCTGTCTTGTCTTATGCTGTCTTGTCTTACGCTGTCTTATCTTATGCTGTCTTATCTTATGCTGTCTTGTCTCATGCTGTCTTATCTTATGCTGTCTTATCTTATGCTGTCTTGTCTCATGCTGTCTTATCTTATGCTGTCTTATCTTATGCTGTCTTGTCTCATGCTGTCTTATCTTATGCTGTCTTGTCTCATGCTGTCTTGTCTTATGCTGTCTTATCTTATGCTGTCTTGTCTCATGCTGTTTTATCTTACGCTGTCTTATCTTATGCTGTCTTATCTTATGCTGTCTTGTCTCATGCTGTCTTATCTTATGCTGTCTTATCTTATACTGTCTTGTCTCATGCTGTCTTATCTTATGCTGTCTTATCTTATGCTGTCTTGTCTTATGCTGTCTTATCTTATGCTGTCTTGTCTTATGCTGTCTTGTCTTATGCTGTCTTGTCTTATGCTGTCTTATCTTATGCTGTCTTGTCTTACGCTGTCTTATCTTATACTGTCTTGTCTTATGCTGTCTTATCTTATGCTGTCTTGTCTTATGCTGTCTTGTCTTATGCTGTCTTGTCTTACGCTGTCTTGTCTTATGCTGTCTTGTCTTATGCTGTCTTGTCTTATGCTGTCTTGTCTTATACTGTCTTGTCTTATGCTGTCTTGTCTTATGCTGTCTTATCTTATGCTGTCTTGTCTTATACTGTCTTGTCTTATGCTGTCTTATCTTATGCTATCTTGTCTTATGCTGTCTTGTCTTATGCTGTCTTGTCTTATGCTGTCTTGTCTTATGCTGTCTAGTCTTATGCTGTCTTGTCTTACGCTGTCTTATCTTATGCTGTCTTGTCTTATGCTGTCTTGTCTTATGCTGTCTTGTCTTATGCTGTCTTGTCTTATGCTGTCTTATCTTATGCTGTCTTGTCTTATACTGTCTTGTCTTATGCTGTCTTGTCTCATGCTGTCTTATCTTATGCTGTCTTATCTTATGCTGTCTTGTCTCATGCTGTCTTGTCTTATGCTGTCTTGTCTCATGCTGTCTTGTCTTATGCTGTCTTGTCTCATGCTGTCTTGTATTATGCTGTCTTATCTTATGCTGTCTTATCTTATGCTGTCTTATCTTATGCTGTCTTGTCTCATGCTGTCTCATCTTATGCTGTCTTGTCTCATGCTGTCTTATCTTATGCTGTCTTATCTCATGCTGTCCTATCTTACGCTATCTTATCTCATGCTGTCTTATCTTATGCTGTCTTATCTTATGCTGTCTTGTCTCATGCTGTCTTATCTTATGCTGTCTTATCTTATGCTGTCTTATCTTATGCTGTCTTGTCTTATGCTGTCTTGTCTTATGCTGTCTTGTCTTAAGCTGTCCTGTCTTATACTGTCTTGTCTTATGCTGTCTTGTCTTATGCTGTCTTGTCTTATGCTGTCTTGTCTTATGCTGTCTTGTCTTATGCTGTCTTGTCTTATGCTGTCTTATCTTACGCTGTCTTGTCTTATGCTGTCTTATCTTATGCTGTCTTGTCTTATGCTGTCTTGTCTTACGCTGTCTTATCTTATACTGTCTTGTCTTATGCTGTCTTATCTTATGCTGTCTTGTCTTATGCTGTCTTGTCTTATGCTGTCTTGTCTTACGCTGTCTTGTCTTATGCTGTCTTGTCTTACGCTGTCTTATCTTATGCTATCTTGTCTTATGCTGTCTTGTCTTATGCTGTCTTGTCTTATGCTGTCTTGTCTTATGCTGTCTTGTCTTATACTGTCTTATCTTATGCTGTCTTGTCTTATGCTGTCTTGTCTTATGCTGACTTATCTTATGCTATCTTGTCTTATGCTGTCTTGTCTTATGCTGTCTTGTCTTATGCTGTCTTATCTTATGCTGTCTTGTCTTATACTGTCTTGTCTTATGCTGTCTTGTCTTATGCTATCTTGTCTTATGCTGTCTTGTCTTATGCTGTCTTGTCTTATGCTGTCTTGTCTTATGCTGTCTTATCTTATGCTGTCTTGTCTTATACTGTCTTGTCTTATGCTGTCTTGTCTTACGCTGTCTTATCTTATGCTGTCTTTCTTAGCTGTCTTTCTTATGCTGTCTTGTCTTATGCTGTCTTGTCTTATGCTGTCCTGTCTTATGTTGTCTTGTCTTACGCTGTCTTATCTTATGCTGTCTTGTCTTATGCTGTCTTGTCTTTACTTATGTCTTATCTTAATGCCTTGTTCCGTACCGTAAAAAAACTAAAAGTCCCAAACCGTATGTAACGTATACTCCATACCACACGAACTGGAAATTATCGATACTGCTGAAAAGACATAAACAGCCAATTTCCTTATAGTTAAATTGTATGATACTTTTATTTATATAATGAAAAATCAAGCATCAACAACGAAAAAAAAATTGGCTTATTCCAATCGAATCTACCCATTTATGCGCTTACCAGTCTTGCACTGTCTAGCAACATGTACTTCCGGTAGCCTTTAACCAGTCCAGAATTCCCAGCGTTCAAAGCAGTTTCCCAGAGCTTGTTCCCGGTAATCTGATCTGTTCATTTTTTTTTTTTTTTTTTTTTGCGACCGACTGAGAAGGAACCTGCTTGACTATTACGTAAAAGAAAGCTTTCTTGCTCGATAGTACATGTATAAATAATATCGCCGGCTTTGGCCAGCGACAATAACAAATATATTTTCTATAGTAAAGTAATCAAGGTATTTAAAAGATTGAAAAGTCCAGATTTAATTAGTATACATAGTATTAACCTGTTGATGCTTTCATTAGCATTATATTAGTCCCATTGCTAGCACCCCATATCTAGGTTAAGCCGCAGATAGACGCTAGTTACTTTACCTTACATTACAAAAACTTAAACGCATTAATACATCGTAAAACCAATCATAATGACAAAATTATTACCAATGTATGTAAGCAAATAAATTGTAATGATTATATTTATTCGTCGGCTTTGTACAATCCTAATATTTATGGATGTAGCAGGGACTCTATATACAGTATATTGTAGTAATGGACGCACGACTGAAATGAGTCCACGTGTTGTCGCCCTTAATAACACTTTAATGTATATTATGTTGTGTTTACTATAGACATTTAATTATGTTCTTCCTAGTTCCTTGGAGACTGACGTCCGATAATTGTCTTGACCAACATACCACATTCCTCAAAATACTATACAGCACAATAATAAATGCTTTATTTTTACGCTACGAGGACGCCTTGACCAAGAGGTCGTGTGAATAACTGCGGATCTGAGAGTTGTGGGTTAAAACTGTGTTAGGGGAAAAACACTTTCGTGACCTTCCTATAATACAAAGTACTGGTCCAATCCAGGAACCCTGGAGAGGGATTAGTGTAAATTGTAAGAACTTGTTTCTCAATCGACGTTAATAGAAATAAATGTAATTGCCACATTAAACTTAATATAACGATGGTATTTGGAAATTAGAACTTCACATCTTAACAATGACTTAAGAGGCACTCCTTGAAAATAACTAAATTACACTATCGTGAAACTCTTTGACTGTAAATATCATTTATTCTATTACAGTCTCCCTGAATATTATTTTGTACCCATATTAAAAGATAATATTTAATTTGATGAGCATTGCATGTCTGGCATGATGATGATGGTGATGATGATTACAGTGATGAAATTTTAACTTTTAGCTATACATTAATTATTATCTACAAAAAACATGACGTTTAAAACCTTGGTACATGTTTAATTAAATGCAAAGATAATTAAATGGAATTTACTGTTTATCATGCTTTTTTTAGTTTGAGAGAAAGCAATTCGTGCGTGATGGAGGGTTAGTTTCAAGGTGTGGAGGTCTGAAAAAAAGCCTGTTCTTTTTTGGACTTATGGACAAACTCGTACACTTACAAAACTCGTAGGTCCCATTTTTAGAAATAAGGACACTCTAAATACATAACTGACACGTCCACAAACGTTTACACATCTGATAACTTGCTGTCGAAGTTCGGATAAAGAAAGAATGTGTGTGTGTGTGTGTGTGTGTGTGTGTGTGTGTGTGTGTTCCATTTCATTTTTTTTTTATTATGTTATCATCGGTCAACATACACGGCGATGCTGTTGTTGTCGAGGATGACGATTTCGATTTTGCTTTTATTGAATCGATGTCGAATCACTCGTCTCATTCAAGTTTCTTTGTTAATTGTAATATATAAACCAATACTTTGGCTGCGGCAGCCACACCGCGGCATCTGGCATTTTACGTGTAGACGCCTCAGCAATTTAAACTAAATATGTCCTTTATACTCCGTATTAAGTGATATACTTCCCCGTTTGCTGAGTAGTTAGAACGTCTTCATTCTGGTAATGGAATCCTCGATCTCCGATGAGAATGTTGTAACTACTACTTACTCCAATGGGGTTCGATCCCACGACTTACGAATCCCCAGCCATGTATACCTGGTTACCACAGATAGACTTCTTGTTCTTTTGAGTTTACCATCTTTGTGTCAGTCATTCCGTCTAACAGCGACGTCCGGAGGAAGACCCCAGAACCACCGATCTACCGCAAACTGACTGAGGGGTTCCCTCCTATACAAAATGGAAAAAAAAACTCTGAAAGGATTTAAATCCACGACGGTAGGGATCTGGGTGATATTACATCAATGACTACAACCACTCGGTCCCGGGGGCGGGTGCAATCAGAAGCAGTATTTCTACAACTACCGCACCATGGCCAGGTATGACGTTTCTGACTCTTTTTTTTAGGGTGGTGGTGGGGGGGGGGGGGGGGGGGGGGGGTGTTTCTCACTACGTTCCATCCCTCTGTTGTATAATAAACACGCAATTATCTGCCACAGCAATCCTCCAAGGTTTATTTTTCTCACAGACACATATGGCACTGTCACACTGTCACTGTCACACTGTCACACGCCTTTTCCTCCTTCATCAATAGCAGTCTGAATATAGATCAGATCAATGTATATAAATATATAGAAATAGGATACAAAAAGACTACAACAGGGGTCAGTTCTCATGTTTTATTTATAGTTTCTCTTCATGAAGCTCTATGATAAAGACAGGGTTCAGGATTAAGGCACAGTCATTCATAAACATTCAAAAGTATATGGTACAGGGCTTAAGGTGGCCCTGATGTGGTCTGTGTTACCTGTATATATAGTATACATAAACGTCCCCAAGTACATGGTGCAGGGCACAGCTTAAGGTGACCCTGATGCAGTCTAACACATCTACATGTATATATTATACATAGAAGCATGGTGAAAAAAACAATGCTTAGAGACCTAAGATACTTTCAGGAGAATCTATTTAGACATAATATGGACCTTTCATATCAAGTTTCTTTCATGGGTAATCATAATTACCTAAAATGAAAAAAATTCTTCTGTCCTTAGGTGCGGCCTTTTTTGTTAAGTTTTGTGTATATACATGTATATCAAGATTCCTTGAAACGAACTGAAAATCTGTCATAAAAATGTGCATATAGCCACATGTAGCTTAATTTCTGCACTTTGCTCTCTTTCTTAAGATCAAAAATGACTGATCAATTCAACAAAATCAAAAAATAATCTGATGTATAATATGTACCCAGATTATTCAATTGCAAGTCTCTTAGCTTTGTTCTCTCCCCCTACATTAAGGTACAAGTCTGATATAAGGATCCCGGTGTTCATCAATAATGACACACCTGTCAACATAAACATACTCATGTAGATCAGAATACACATCAAAAATAAAACAATAACAAAATATACCCTGAACAGTTTCCATGGTTACTGAGTGATGCAACTTGACATCAGAGCCCTCAAAACTGTGCCTGTCACTGAATCCAAACATGCAAGAAATAGTTTAAAAAAATTAATGCAATTCTCCATCTGTCTTGAACCTCTCATACATGTAATCCTTGAAGATGATAAAAAATGGTGTTAATTCCTGATTGCAGTTGATGAAGGTGATGAAACAAATTACAACAGACGAGTTCACAAGATATACCCAGAAAAAAGTAATGAAACATTTGCAGAGAAATATGGTCACAAGGTCTGGCTCATTTATACAGTAAAGTGACATGAATGGACATTGTGAATAATAGTTGGAATAAAAAAATGTTCATAAAGGGTTTAAAAAATCCATCATATAACCTTTTTGTTTTCTTTCAAAACTGAATTTTGTAAAGGAGACTGTGTTAATGAGTTATATACATGGATACAATGCACATCAGTATTTTGTACAGTTTGAATGTACATGTACATCTAATATGTATGTGATATTGTATGTGACATGAATATGATGGTATCATGTGCATTAATTACATCACATATATATGGCATATCACATATATATCACATGACATTAAATATATGCATTTTATATACCACATATATGTGTCACTATATCACAGATATATGGCATATTGCATATGACATTGTAGCACATATGATATGACAGGTATGTGACAATTCATCACATAAATGACATATTATAAATATGGCATTATACATGTACCAAATATATAAATATGGCATTCTTTTATATTAAGATTTTTTATTTTATTTGTCTGATATTCAACTTCTAGGAGAATATTTATTTACCTATCATCTTCAGTTAAATTAATAAAAAAAAATCAGGAAATTACCGAACACTTATCTGACATTAATTTCCAAAATCTGTGGATTCTTGAAAGAATGTGATGGCCTGACTGACTATGACATTAGAAAAATATTGATTCATTAAGAAAATAAAAAAAAGTATTTCTTCCAAATTACTGTGCAACTGAATGATATCTGTACACAAGAACAGTGCTTTTGATCTGTACACAAGGGCTGTCACTGGGTAGGTTTTTTTTAGCAAAATTCCTCCAAAATAAAGCTAATAAATAGTACACATTGAGGTAAGTTTTACCCTGTTGTCTGTGGTAAAAACCTAACAAGCTAAAAATAGGAATGAGGTAATTGAGATGATTTTCACGTGCACACAAACAATAAAACAGTGACTAAGATACTCCCCCATCATTAACCCTTTCCCTCATATTGACTCATTTTGACGCACTCAATTGGTATCACATAAAGCCTGATCTGCAGAATACCACAGTTAAACCACTGAGGACCACGAGTTACCGGTACTCGCAGGCTGATCTGGTATTATGCTGTTCGCATAGGTCTTTTCATGGTTTCCTCTATGAGGGAAAGGGTTAAGAGATATTACAGCATACTTGCGGCATATTTAATTCAAATGTAGGAATTATTTTTTTCAACCCTGTTGGATTACCTCCCTTTGCAGTTGCATAAGAAAAGCTTGCAGACTTGAAGTTAAATTCAAATTTGAGTATCCATACCAGCAAGTTAGATTTATAAGTTTTTTTTCTGAGTAATAGAACATTTTCCCTTTGTCACTGAGATTCATTTAAAACTATAAGAGCGATGATATTCATAAAGTCCTATTTCAAAATAAGCAAAATAATGTATACAACTGAAAACATAAGAAATATCTGACAGATGCTAAAAGAACAGAACAAGTTTTATATATACCAAAGCCTTGGTAAAGGTATTTCACTTTCCTGCAGAGATCTAGATGATCTATTTTTAGCATCATTTCTCTATTCAGCCTACTTGATCGTATCTAAATATAGGCATGAAAGTATTCAGTTAATTAAAGCACATGTTAATTTTCAATTTAAATAAAATATGGATAAGTTATTCAATGAATTTGGACAGAATAAGCCATTCAAACAGAGAACTAAGAGCTATTACTGAAGGTTATTATGACTAGCCTTGCTAACCCAGCTTGACTCAATAAAATGAAAAATATTGTATATACTGTACAATTTTATAAAAAGGGAGGTAACCCGACAGTACAATGTTTACATAATTCTGTGTGACAGCAGTATAATAACTCTACAGTCTGGATCTTTAAGGCGTTATATTATCAAATTGAATTTCTTGGCTTTAACTATTCGACAAACTAAAATGATTTTGATTTAAAATAACACTACTCAAAAGGATTGTTGTTCTTCTTGAGAAAAAGTCAACATACATCTAGCAATTATGTAGTATTTTTTACACAGTATTTCTGAACAGAATGAATGAACTTAAATAACAAAATGAAAAACAAAATGAGTTTTGAGATCGACATTTTAGGACTGTATCTATTCTATTTCTCCTGCAGTCCTGAACTGTACAAGACTTGTGTGGATATGATATTTTCTCATCTTTTATAGTAAATCTTTTTTTTTTTTTTTTTTCATTTACAGTAAAAAAAATTTTTGTGAAATATATTAAAAGTTAAAAATTTACACCTATATATTTTCAAAAATCAATCTTAACTATTCTTTCTCAATACCAGGTATTTTTTATTGGATGAGTGTAATTTGTACTCCCCCAAATGGATTTAAGAACTTCTGAAGTTGAGCCATAGCTGTAAAGTCCATTAACATATTAAGATAGGATGGAGATAAACATTTAAAATAAAAAAAAAAATGGTGACAGTGTGATATGATGTCAGGACTTTAATAGATCTCAGAGATAATGCGGTACACCTGTCTATACCAAATGGAAATGAAAGCATAACATACATGACCATGCCCAGGAAATATAACAAGTTCATTATCAATTGTAGAGAAAAAAAAAGAAAAAAACTTAACAAGTAACAAATATGACTACATAGCACACTTGATTGAAGTTTTTGTGTATATATGGAAAACTAAGGTGGTGTTTTGCTTCTAACTTAGAATCAATGAGAATTGTGTTGAGCACAGAACACTGGTGCTTTGGTTCTGACATATGGTATCCCATGTAGCATGCCATTGACACATAGATTGCTAGCACAAAATCTGAGGAGTTTACAAGTCCCAAATAGGAAACAAAATCTACAATAGTACACAGTAATTACAAATTGTTTTATTTCCCTTTCGGGAATATCCTTATGTGAATACTTGAGGCAAACTCTTTTTCTAATTGTATATTCACAGTATACTGATAAGGTATCATGGAAAATGTCAATATATTGACAATAAAATATGTTTAAATTTCATTTTTCACTTTTAGTCTTTAGTCTCATCACATAATGAAATGTATATCAGATGTCAAAAAAGAAAAAAATAAGAAGAATTATCCAATCAGATGCTTATGCTTTCAATGGCTGTATCTCAAGCAACAAAAGCTTTTAAGTTTAAGGCTCATTTCTGATTGGATAAAAAATATTTTTACCTCTGACAAAATTATAACCCCATCTCCTTTAAGGAAATTAAGGTTGAATTATAATTTTTTATCAGATTAATAATCAAACTTTGTACTTTTTTTTTTTTTTACTGATAACTGGCTCTTTTTAAGAGCTTAAATTATGAAAAATAGTTTATTATGTAAGTTAAACATGCTCTAATGAAACAGTTAGTGACATCTGAAGACTATAAAGAGAGCAACAATAGGTTAATCCTGAACAGATCCAGCACATTCCTGACACATTTCATACATCAAGCAATTGATTTATATAACCTAAAACTGATTCTACTTTTGAATAACAAATGTAAACATATTGACTACCAGTTCATGTACCTTTGGTATAAAAAATGAACAATTAACAAGAACAAAAAAAAATCTTTAAATGATCTTGGTTATTTGATTCCAAGTAAAACAATATAACTATAGAAACATTTATGACTGCAATACAAACTCTGGTGATTGAAGAAAAATATCAAGGAAAAGGAAGTACAAAGAAAAAAAGATGAGGGAAATGTTACAGAGATATCCAAAATGTACAACCTGAACAATAAAGACAACACCACAAAAATGGTTCTTAGAACAGCCTGAGATGTACATTTATCCTTAATGATACACGGGTGCCTTAGATAATAAATCCCAGAATATAAATATATAGAGAGAAAAACAGATTAATATGGTGCATGCAAAGAGAATGAAACAAACCATTATGACTTTCACACAACATGGCCCTTTGACCATCACTTACTATTTAATCAAAAAGTCAATGTTGACGATCGCCTTTTGATCTTTTAAATTCGAGGAGTGAAAGAGAAACTAGGCTAAGTAGGTAAGTGCTTATATACATATATGCACCACATTTAATGACCCGATTTTTTTTTACAGAAACACCATACACAACACTCTTACTTATGTGGGTTTTTCCCTAGTCAAATATATACATACACAAATGATATGAAAAGAACTCAAACATACCTTATTTCATATATAAACATTTTACCATGGACATAAATCTATATGTATAATCTTACTCTATGTATAAAACAGATCTAAAATATGATTGTTTTGAATCCAGACAACTAAATGTTTAAATAAGGCCTATAAATAAATTCAGGAAAAATAATTTCTGCGTATAATGCTCCGTTCAAATGATTTATCAGAGGTACAGTGTCGTAAAAACCTGAGGTATGTAGTTCAGTCGTGACTGCAACAGTTATTTCCCTTGAAATGAGAGAGAAAAAATGCCATATTATTTACAAAAAGCTTTATTTACAGCATCAACATTTAAATATTTATGTTAGAATCATCAAGTAAGGACATAAACAGCTAGTCTTTTTAACAATAGTTCTCTTTTGTTTTCAGAAAATCATACACATGTAAGTAAATTTCATGGAATATTCATAGAACTGTATTTACTAACAGATCAGTCTTACTTCTCATTTATTATACAAACAATTTTACATAAATTTGATTCATGGATGAAAATATCATCAAACTTGTATAAAAAAAAGTTACCAAGCACCCATTAAGCTCAACTAAAAATATGACCCAATTCATTGCCTGGATCCAAATTTTCACTGTTCAAACGTCCAAAATTACATATAATTACAATTATAAATCCATTCAGGAACTAAATCTACAATTGAAAATAGAAAAAAAAACTGATTAATATTATGCAAACAATTGAAATAATTCTGAGCTTTGTATGACAAAAAATTATAATAATAATAACAAATTTACCCTATCTGGACATGTTAACCTAAGTTCTATTAATTTTCAAACAACCAATGTTCACTTGTCGACTACTATAGACGCAAACAATATCCTGAGCAAAGTTGAAACACTGTTATACAGAATTTCAGAAAGGTTCCTTAGCCCTTTCCGTCATATAGACTCAGTTTGACGCACTCAATAGGTACCACATAAAGCCTGATCTGCAGAAAACTACAGTTAAACCTTACCGAATTTAATTACAAAATCCTCATTTCCAGACCACTGAGGAGCAGCGAACAGCATAACACCTGATCAGCCTGCGAGTTACTTGCAGGCTGATCTGGTTTTATGTTGTTCGCATAGGTCTTTTCATGGTTTCCTCTATGAGGGAAAGGGTTAAATCCCATTACATCAAGGTGATCAACTTCACATCCAGTGTTTGTCGATAATGTCATTAGAACCTTGAAATATAAACATCAAATATTTTTTTCTACACTGTTTCCTGCATAAATACCATAGTAACAACCTATGCAGTAAGTATAAAACAAGATAAGCCAGCATATTAATTACACACTGAGCAAGCCTCTTCTATCCCCTTTTTAACTCCCTATTTGAGATGATAACACATCAAAACCCTTTCTGTAATTTTCTTTTGGTCTGATCAGAAAAGTCTATGGTATACTTTACTCCAAAATAATTCATAT
>CM037786.1:21330515-21380515 GCA_021229015.1 Solen grandis
ATACCTACACGTTTCATTTATTTTTATATAATGTTAGTTATTGAGGTTTACTATGCCATGTACATGAATATCTCGCACTGTTATGCCAAGTTTTGATTTCTTGCCCCTGATTCAATATCGACAGGTTGAAAGATTTCATTATTGAATTTTCCGTAGTTTGATAAGCCACATAAAATGGAAGGTAACGATATTTTGTCGACAGTTACACAGCATGTTTCAATGTTGAAGAAATAAGTTTTGCTTAACATGTATTTGCAAAAGGAAAAAAATATCAATAACGACAAACCATCCACGGTGACCGAGTGGTTATAACATCCGCCCCGGGACCGGGATGGGTTCGATCTCTGGCCGCGACATAAAAAAAAAACGTAAAAAATTGTACTGGTAGAGTTCCCTTGCATGGCGCTCAGCATATAAGGGTAGTTCCTGGACTGGTTGACCCGGTGTCAGGATAATGCGACTGGGTGTGCATGTGGTATCAGGCGTATACTGCAGTGTCGCGGTACTATATCTTTACCAAGTAGACATCGATCGTTTCCATTTAAATGAAATACTGTCGGTGAGACGTTTAACCAACCAAACAAACAATAAACGACAAAAAACCTGACCGTCAAGAAAAAATAACCCTGACTTCAAAAGCAAGACACACTATGTTGTAAATTGTTGATTTGAAGTGCTGACCATCTACACACGAGACCCCGGTCAGTAATGGAAATACTCGAGGCCAGCGGGCATTCTTTGTTGTCATGGTGATGTGAAGATGAACAATGACAGATCAACCATTTACCACCCAGCTTCTCAATTTTATACCTTGTTAAATCATTGTCAAGACGAAAATCAATCCTCGATACAGAGAGGCCTATAAAAGTACATTTACACACCAGATTATTGCTGATTACTAATCAGTGTTATCAATTAACCCTGGTCAGTCTGTTAGTGGCTTGCAGGTTGGTCTGGTTCTATAGATTCAAGATTTTATTCATAAATTCCTAAGGGCAATTACCCATACATTTTTTTATGTTTAATGGTTAATGCAAGTATGTATAACAAAATAAATACAAGTAGGCAGACAATGTGCGGAAATATCTACTACCAGTATCCGAATGACTTTGTATATAGATAAACATATTAATTCACACAATTCAAATAGAAACTTTACGTATTGAACTACACTGATTATAGCAAAATGCTAAATTCCTGTATTCAACATAAACATTTTAACTTCATAAAAAAAATATTAAAAATGACAGGAATGCTGATACCTCTTTTCTGTAATCTACGTATATAGGAGAACTGAATATGGACGAATACAGAATGTCTAAAACCTCTAGTCCACATATGTGTACCCGTAATTTGTGACATCGTTCTACTTTCGGTTTGGCGACAACCAGTACCAAAATTTGCATGTTGCACCGAGTGGCTCATTGATGGGACCTCCAACCATTACGAAAATAGTGATCAGGGTTGAAGCTGACAATCGCACAAACAACATTCGCAATTTTTTGTCAATGTTGACACATGTAAATAATTATAACAATGTCAATACACAGCACCGTGTAGGTATATTGTATAAGTGTATACTCAGGTAAGGACAAATCGAAAGTAGTACATGGCATTGAGATTTGGACACTAGCTCTTGTTATTAATGACCGTTATATTCACACTTTTGTTCTGATGTAATATATGACAGAAAAAAGCAGCAGATAATCGTCGAAACTACGTAATAGGTATAAAAATCCAATTAATCAATGTACTGTCAAAACTTGTATCACAGACATCTCTCTCCAACGGCAAATAAGTAAAGCCTGTGTTACACGAGTGTCTGTATGGGGAAATACTGTATGTTTTTGCTTGCCGTTACTGTCGTTCCAACTATAGAGAGAGAGAGACAGACAGAGAGAGAGAGGAAATATATAATATTAGGTGTGAATAAACGTCGTTCAGATGGAGAGAGGGAGAGAGAGAGAAAGAGAGAGAGAGGTGGTTGGGTGAGAGAGAGATAAACGATTATTAATGATATACACTTACTTTCCTTTCCTAACTGAATGGGTATATAAGAAATAGTACACTATTAAAACAGCAACACTAAAATCTCTATTTCCTCGTCTATATTTGTCTAACACGTGTTATCTGTCCACTTCAAATAGATCAGGCAAATCAGACAGGCAACTATGAATCATGCCAGTTATTTTCACACCGGGGTGGGTAACACAGAACACCGACTCTCACAGGTTAAACATGTCGTCTTAGTAAATTATCACACTGCTGGCAAGGTCAACGATCTACAATTACAAGGTCAACGTTACATGTTTAGTTTTTTCCATCTTCTATGCTAATCTCAAATTTCAAACGAAAGGGATTTAACACACACGTACAGTGCTCCCGGAAGTCATCTTACAAAAACGGGAAAACACCCCCACAAAGCGTGACGTCACACATTATATATGTAGCAGTGCCAATCCTACCGAATAACTCTATCGCATTTGTATGAGTGAATTATTGATGATTTGCAATGGTTGCTGTATCAACATCATTTGTTAACTCAAGCTTCTGTCAGTATGATACTATATTAGTCTCAATTCAACTATGTGCAGAAAAGTCATATCGATATACAGGCAAAGGAAACATCTCGATATATATATAGTTGTAATGAGCCTTGTATTTATTTATTTATAGATTTATATATACATGCATCAATAAACAGAATTCTTGGTGTTTCTCTTTATGAATATACATGAAATGCATTATTCAATGCGAGTATCATTTAACTGTATTAATTATAGATTTACAGGCAAAGCGCACGTGATGAGAAGTTATTAATTGACGACACTGTGTGTATCGTATTTACGTACATAAAACATCTTAAATACGCATAATTATTTGCCTCATAACTTCCTTTATCCCTGTGGTGGAATCGCTGTTCAAATTTGGCGTAAAATTCAATATATCCGAGGCATATATATATATATATATATATATATATATATGCAAAAATACATGTAGGTCCTAGTATACGTGCATGCATCTGTAGTCGGTATAACAGTCAGGCGCGTAGCTCTGTCTTTACGCCAAAAAAACAAAAAAAAAAACAAAAAAACAACAACAAAAAAAACGGGCTCGCACATAATTTTCCCGGTTTTACTTTTTCTTCATGTCAATAATTAATAAAGTAGACGTATATTTTCTGTAGGTACAACACGAAAGTTTGTTAAACGGCGCATTTCATATAGGTATAGGATTCAAAAAGGCACCAGATTTCACCATTTGCATTCTAGAATTTCAAAATTTCCCGTTTGGGGGGGGGGACCTTGCCCCCGCAAGCGAATTCGCGTCTCAATTCCCAATCGGACAGGGCTTGCGCATCGTTCTCTGTCCAGCTACGCACCTGATGTTAGTGAAATCTTAATGAAATTAACAGCAGGCACTATATGACTACTTAGTAGATGACAGTCTACTGTTAAAAATCAACAAGGGAATACCTTCTGTCGATTTTCTCGGATTTATTAATCGCATAATTATATTGCACCTCGCCATAATTTAATCCCACTTATAATTACCGCTGAGATTCAATATACATACTGTACAAATAACACGATGGTATTTCCGGTAATATTTTGATATTTGCTTATCCAGTACATGCATATCTACCTCACTCCGTGCTCCAGTGGTAACGTACGTGATTGCTTATACGAAGGTCGTTGGTTCATAACTGTTATAGGTGCGAGCTTTGATATTTTTGTGGCTCTCTGGTCCAACACTGGGACCGAACATAGAGATTTATATAAATTGTTTGAAGAAAATTGCTTCCAAATCGACGTAAAGATGAATAAACTCTTTTGCAATATCCAAATATGTCATTTGACGACTCATGTGAGATCCTATATATAATATAATGAGACTGCACGAGGCATTGAAATGACGTCTTCAACAATCGATATGTGTTAAAATTAATGTATGCTTGTTTTCAGGATCATTGCATTCAAATTATAAACGGATATAAATGATTAATAGTTCTAGTTTTTCCCAATGTATTGTTTCGAATGTATATCATTCCTTCACAGTTCTAGGAACGGGTAGCCTCGCAATGCGTCAATAAACTTACCGTATGCTTATGATTGCATATAAGCACCAATGAACTTATCATTTATAGAGAGAGAAATATCAATGTTGTATGTATGCATGCGTGCATGTATAACATTGCATCCCGTCCTGTGGCCGAGTGGTTAGAGCGCCCGCCCTGGAATTGGGAGGCCATGGGTTCGATCCCCAGACGCGACATAAAAAAGTCGTAAAAAGTGGACTAGTGTGTTTTCTTTGCTTGGTGCTCAACATGTAAGGGTAGTTCCAGGACTGGATAACGTGACTGGGTATGGCTTTATGACACATGTATTGTACATGATACTGCAGTGTTCCAGCACTATATCTATCTCAAATTACTGAAATACTGTCTGTGGGACGTTCAATCCAACAAACAAACATACACGTACAGTGTATACTAATATAGTCGGTATATTACCGCATACCAATCAATCTTTTATGAAATGTTTACAATTGTGTATATGATATTGTTGTTTATAATAATGTTGTTTATAATGATGTTTCTAGACATTTTAAAATCTGCCTGAGGCAGACTTAATGCGTGTTAGACTCTGTATGTACGATACGATTGACTATGAAAAACACGTGTAGAGCCATCTGGATACAATTCGCTACCTTTTGCATAAGAAAAAAATGACCGGATAACGTAGTTCGAGTCTAGGTCGGTCGTATGTTTCATATAAAAGGGATTAGATTTTCTCTCTCCTACATCAGTGTCACCTTTATTGTCATCAATGATATTTTCATACGGCCTGCGATATTACTCTCTCTCTATATATATATATAATCAATGGCCAACATATTCATTTCTAACGTGACTTTGTATCTTTAAGATCATGTACATACTATCGGCATATGACAGATATCATGGATGTGTGTATTATTTACAACAGTTTCTATCTTCGAAGCAAAGATGTGTAAGCTATTTTAAGTCGAAGTAAATTCTTCTTACGTTAATTATTAATGTTGTTCAGACGTCTTGGAGTAATGGTGTGTATGATAGTGTTTCCAGTTACATACATACCCGGTGAATCGCGCTGCAACTGGTGTTTCAGAATCAAACGTAGATAAATGGCATGCTACCTCACTCGGTCACTTTACCTTGACACTGTGTCAACTATACGTGGAACTACCCTTACGTGGTGAGCGCCGAGCAGAAAGGGGTTACATGATGTTCCCGGTGGCCACGGCAATCACGTTTCATGCCACCGTTGACAAAACGAGATGACGACTGAAAGGGCAAGCCTGGCTTGATAAAACGTTGCTGTTGAGAACCCTAGTAGAATGAAGTAAAACGGCATGAACGCAACAAAACCTGATAATACGTAATAGACCATAACCATTTCTGGACGCGTTCGTAGAGGGACAGAAGGCATCATGGTGCTGTCCCGTCGAAGTCTAAAGATATAATGATTACAATTGCTGGGGTGGGAGGGGGGGGGCTTCTTTTTATAAACCACTCCAAAACTGTCCGGCGTCCACGTTTCATTCGTAGAAAGCTTTGATAGAACGTGATAAACGTGTCAGACCTTGATCGTGAGGAACCCCATCAGAACGTAACAGACCGGGAGGGAACGTGCTGGCATCCGGGATAGACCGGGAGGGAACGTGCTGGCATCCGTGATACCGGGAGGGAACGTGCTGGCATCCGTGATAGACCGGAAGGGAACGTACTGGCATCCGTAACAGACCGGGAGGGAACGTACTGGCATCCGTGATAGACCGGGAGGGAACGTACTGGCATCCGTAACAGACCGGAGGGAACGTACTGGCATCCGTTACAGACCGGGAGGGAACGTACTGGCATCCGTGACAGACCGGGAGGGAACGTACTGGCATCCGTAACAGACCGGGAGGGAACGTACTGGCATCCGACAGACCGGGAGGGAACGTACTGGCATCCGTACAGACCGGGAGGGAACGTACTGGCATCCGTACAGACCGGGAGGGAACGTACTGGCATCCGTAACAGACCGGGAGGGAACGTACTGGCATCCGTAACAGACCGGGAGGGAACGTACTGGCATCCGTAACAGACCAGGAGGGAACGTAATGGCATCCGTGATAGACCGGAGGGAACGTACTGGCATCCGTGATAGACCGGGAGGGAACGTACTGGCATCCGTGATAGACCGGGAGGGAACGTACTGGCATCCGTGATAGACCGGGAGGGAACGTACTGGCATCCGTGATAGACCGGGAGGGAACGTACTGGCATCCGTAACAGACCGGGAGGAACGTACTGGCATCCGTGATAGACCGGTGGGAACGTACTGGCATCCGTGATAGACCGGGAGGGAACGTACTGGCATCCGTGATAGACCGGGAGGGAACGTACTGGCATCCGTGACAGACCGGGAGGGAACGCACTGGCATCCGTGACAGACCGGAGGGAACGTACTGGCATCCGTGATAGACCGGGAGGGAACGTACTGGCATCCGTGACAGACCGGGAGGGAACGTACTGGCATCCGTAACAGACCGGGAAGGAACGTACTGGCATCCGTGACAGACTGGAGGGAACGTACTGGCATCCACGACAGACCGAAGGGAACGTACTGGCATCCGTAACAGACCGGGAGGGAACGTACTGGCATCCGTGACAGACCGGGAGGGAACGTACTGGCATCCGTGACAGACCGGTAGGGAACGTACTGGCATCCGTAACAGACCGGGAAAGAACGTACTGGCATCCGTGACAGACCGGAGGGAACGTACTGGCATCCATGACAGACCGGAGGGAACGTACTGGCATCCGTAACAGACTGGGAGGGAACGTACTGGCATCCGTGACAGACCGGAGGGAACGTACTGGCATCCGTGACAGACCGCGGACTGAACCGAAGTGAGCTTTTAAGCCAGAGAAAAAATGGCCTCTATCCCACGTTGCACTAAGTTTTGTGCAATAAAATCTTCTCCTTCTTCTTCTTCTGCAAACAGCCGTCGTGGCAGTCGGAACAGTGTAAACTTGCGATTATGAAGAAGTTGTTTGATTACCGAGTTAAGTATAACAATGAACCAGTGTAGGTGGGGGAAAGGTTTCTGATGTAGAAGTCTGGTTAGTAAAGCCGTCCTTCTAATGAACTGGTCTTCATACTGTAAATGCCTGTTATTTATGTTCTTATGTGTATCTAACTTGGATTTAATATAACGATTTGGGATGATTTTGATTCGTACGCAAAATGTGTGCAGCCGCTCTCCGAAATGGTACAAAGATTGTGTTTTGGCTACCCAAAGAACACATTTAAAGCAGCTCGTTCACCGATGGTCATTGACTAAGATTTGAATTTTAACTACAAGTGTATAAATATTACGTCTATCAATACGTATCGACAGACGCATGCTCACCCAATATAGTCATCCGTAATTGTAAAACAATGGGTGGTTTCACCATAACATGCAATACCGCCACAGACGGTATATTGATATTACATTTTAGATTACTATCACTTGGCTGATCAAATTCACTCTTCGCGCATGCACCAACTTCAATGGAGAGCAGACAATTACTATTACATTTTTTAAATTTCTACCTATCATCTGTGATCGAGCTGCTTTAAATGATGAGCCTTCTTGAGCTTATTGTATTTCATTGTATCAAGTCTATTTTCACCTTTTCAAAAGAAGTGTACGCATATGGCATACGTGCGTAGGCCTGAATACGAGCCTAACTTTAAGCTGTATCTATGTGTGTCAACGAGAAAAATGAAAAGAAATACGCCTGAGTCTCACACTCAATAGCATGAAAAAAATTATATGCATTACTCATCCTTCCTCCACGAGTATTGAGGAGAATGAAATTCAAAAACATCATTGATTTACTATTATATACATGGTTTTGTTTCATCGTCAGGCACCCACGGTCAATTTATTCCGTTTTCTCTTCATGGAGAGTGCGTAATCAGCAGCCGTGGGTTATCCGACGATGGTTTTTGTTTACGGTACAACAAATATGCATTTTTCCTTTTCGAGATTAATTTGAGAAGAAATGAAATTTTAAAACGCATCATCATCACTAATGCATCTTTAGAAACAACCACAGATATATAAAAAACAAAACAAAAATTAACTTACCCCGATTTTAGTTTCCAAATAAAGAAGTCCCTATTACTGGACACATGTAAGCAATGCATACAGCTACAGAGCAGCCTTAGGGTTCATGAAGTAGCAGGGAAGTGAAAGGATCGGAAAAATAGTTCCTTGTTGCGGGTATGAAGTGTTTACCCACTGCTCCAGTCGTTCACGACCTGCCATACGAGATCGAACACGTACTTGAATTCTAACGAGCGCCGTGTGTCAATTGGTTTCGGATTGTTCAGTATCCATCCAGGAAGAAATTTGTATTTATGTTCTTCAATACTTCTTGTGAAAGCTGCTGTTATTTGAATGCCTGCTTGTGGATTTTGAAGAGTATCCACATTGAAGTTGAAAATTACAATGTACTTCTTAAGGTCCACTAAAGCAAAGCCACAGGTGGTCTAAGCCAAGAAAAATCCCCATCCCCTTCCCCCTCTTTTGTTTATCTGTCTGTCTATCTGTCTGTCTGTCTACCCGAGGCTGTCTCTGTCTGTCTCTCTCTCTCTCTCTGTCTCTCTCTCTCTTTCTCTGTTCCTCTTTCTATCTCTTTTGTGCATATGTCTTAAATCCGAGCTCCTGTGAGCAAAGCTGCGCATAATCGCAAAGCCTGTACATATTCAACATTCGTATACGACACGAGACAAAGATCGTCGATGGCAACAACAACAACAACAACAACAACTAATATGATCATGAGTAGACCAGTATTTAAGATAATACGGTCTACTTGCAGAATCCGAGGAGCGATATCCCAAACATCGTGCATAATTCTAGGTATATCCCCAGTCCCTGTGCAGGGAAACAGACGGGGTAAAAGGGCCAATTAAAAAGTTTCTTGCTCTTTTTCGAACAGTTCATTTTCTCAATCAGTTCTTGGAATTTCGCAATCAACTGTAAATGTTTAAAAATTTGCATAAACTACGATAGTGTGCGGATACTTCTGCATTTAGACATACATGTTATGGGTCGAGCTTCGTGTGTAAAAGATTCAAACATATGAAGCCTATAGGTACAGGAATTATTAAAAGAAACCACTTCAAAAACATTGCCACACAAACTCAATTTTATTAAGATGTTCGTTTTTAGGTAATTATATATCGTTTTCACGTACCCCATTGTAACCCAGGTATTATACTCGTATTTTACGGAGGTCCGTCAAATTCAATTTAATTCATTTAATGATAAGTTGGTTAAATAATCCCATAAAATATAAACCAATATAGAATGGACGTGAAAAGGACGCCTGTTTCTCAAGGTGGTATTTTGAAACTTTATTAATGTTCCATGTGATTTGTTTCTTTCTTTTGGAGGAAAGGAATGACTGATGTTTTTATTATCTTTCGTTTAGAAGATTCAAGCGGCAACCCTTTACCACAAACGGCACAATTTTATTCAAAGCTATTTTCACGAAAGTGTATATTTTATACAACACCTATCAAGATGGCCGACAAAAACGAA
Organism: Solen grandis; assembly: GCA_021229015.1. Taxonomy (NCBI): domain Eukaryota; kingdom Metazoa; phylum Mollusca; class Bivalvia; order Adapedonta; family Solenidae; genus Solen; species Solen grandis. Next base: position 21,340,149 of record CM037786.1, read on the forward strand.
ACCCAATTGCAAAGTGGTGCCAACACTCACGCTCCGCGTGGTCGGAAGGCAGACGTTCTAAGAAGGAAACTTTCAGACCCTATCATATCAGCATGGTATATATCTATTCATGACATGTGTTGAAATGTCGTGCAGCACACAAGAGCGGCTTTTAATCCCCGGTGGTTTCGTCCCTATTCGACTTCATACCCTGATTATCTCTACTGAGATCCGCTCCGGTTATTTTTTTTCGTATTGGCCTCCGCTGGATCTCTACTCAGGCCTTATATAAAAGCTTCGGGAAATTTACACCGATACCCCTACCTCGTTTCGGCCGTTCAAATCGATTGTATTAGGATGCACACCTAAAAATCCACCGCCATATTTCATGGAATCGGCAAGCTAAGACAATGATGTTGAATGAAATGGAAAGAAAAATATGTCTTCTTACTAGACATGCGTGGAATTTTAGGTGTGCATCCTAATACAATCGATTTGAACGGCCGAAATGAGGTAGGGGTATCGGTGTAAATTTCCTGAAGCTTTTATATAAGGCCTGAGTAGAGATCCAGCAGAGGCCAATACGAAAAAAATAACCGGAGCGGATCTCAGTAGAGATTACATACCCTGATTGTTTCATCGCTGTAATTTTAAGTAATTTTGATTATTTCATTTAAGTCAGGCAATACAGAGAAATAAAGCACTAAAATAATCACACATCTTGAAAAAAAAGTTTTCCATTTGAGTGCCCACTAATTTCAAATCCTTTTTAACGTGTTTCTTACATTTAAATATCCACATTGCAATCTATCAAGGCAAATTCATTTTTTATAGGCCGCATGTCCAGGAAGAAGTCCTGAAGGGTATCGCAACAAAATTAGAAAGGTTAGTGTTGTAAAGTATTTACCAAATAGTTTATCACTTAATACGGTTAAAGATATTGTCTTATATGAATTTCATCCCCAAGCTTGATGCATTGATATTTTAACCCTTTATTTCATGAAAATTCATGTTGATATTTACGACTTGATGAATATTAATTGACAAAACTTCAAATGATATATGAATCAGTGGATTTTCTTTTGCCATGTAGACTGTATAGAATCTAAGCATCAATATTGTATGAGCTAACAGAAGAGACCCTGATCAGACAGCATCTGTAAAGAAGGATTCACAGTGGTTTTTTTCACTTTGGGGGGAAAGGGGTCCAGGCCCATAGGAGGGGGAAAAAAAGCGCACAAATGAGCTAAGACGGGAATTTTTCTACTATGTATAATGTAGGTGTTTTATTGTATTTTATTTGATGATGTTTTATTTCATAAATGAATAATGAGAACAATAATATAACATGTTTGAACAGTTTTATTAAAAATATAACATTTAAAAATGACACTGCAACAGTTAGTCAATGCACGCAATATGGTAGATGGGGGGAAATGAAAAAAATGGGGGAAAAAATATATATTCCAGGCAGGGGAGAATGCCTCCTATATTCTCCAAATATTTGGACCAAAAAACACTGTTTTGTTAACCTTCTGGTTAGCCACCCTGATGATATAACTAAAAAAATAAGTTTGTCTCCCTGAATATTTAATAGGCAGGAGGTGTGAAATACTTGAATAGGGTAGTTCACGCCTGTAACAAACTCAACCCGGTCCAGGATCAAACCTGATCCGCCAGTGTGCAAGTCCATTGCTCTAATCACTGAGCCAAAGCAGTTGTCAGTGATTGTATTTATACCAGTGACAAGGCATTGTCACATTACTTTCCCCTCCGAGAATTCTCCACCCGAGACTTGGCCTGGGAAACATATGGGTGAGGCAACTCTGGTCTGGCAGTTGACATTATCCCACCGCTGCCACCAATGTAACAAACTTGACCTAGCCCAGGATTGAACCTCGTCCGCTGGCATGCAAGTCCAATGCTCTAACCGCTGAACCAAAGAGTCGACTCCCTGATGCAGTCATCAGAAATTGTATTTATACATTTGACTGGGCATCGTCACACACCTAATTACTTGCACAGTTAAAAAAAATTTATCAAATTAAATAAATTGTTTTTTAATGATAGGTGTTAATGCAGGAATATAAAAAAAAATCCACTTTTGAGCAATGCCATGACTTTGTCTTTTATTAGGTTCAATCATGCATAATTACTTGCGCATAGATATTCTGTCTTAAAGAACATCGTTTTACATGTATTGATATTAATTTTTCTTTAATCTTTTTTAATCCCCCGCCGCGAAGCGAGAGGGGGGTTATAGGAATGCCCTTCGTCCGTCCGTCCGTCCGTCAGAAACATTTTCGTGTCCGCTCCATATCTCATGAACGCTTGAACACATTTTCTTCAAACTCGGCTAAAGTGTTAACCTCATTGAGGTGATGTGCAGAAGGCATGAGGCGGTCACGCTGGCTCAAGGTCAAGGTCATACTTGAAGGTCAAATGTTATTTTCTTGTCCGCTCCATATCTCATGAACACTTGGACACAATTTCTTCAAACTCGGCTAAAATGTTAACCTCATTGAGCTGATGTGCAGAAGGCATGAGACGGTCATGCTGGCTCAAGGTCAAGGTCATACATGAAGGTCAAATGTTATTTTTGTGTCCGCTCCATATTTCATGAACGCTTGGACACATTTTCTTCAAACTCGGCTAAAATGTTAACCTCATAAAGCTGATGTGCAGAAGGCATGAGGCGGTCATGCTGGCTCAAGGTCAAGGTCATCCTTGAAGGTCAAATGTTATTTTGTGTCTGCTCCATATTCATGAACCTGGACACAATTTCTTCAAACTCGGCTAAAATGTTAACCTCATTGAGCTGATGTGCAGAAGGCATGAGGCGGTCACGCTGGCTCAAGGTCAAGGTCATCCTTGAAGGTCAAATGTTTAAGCCTCCACTTTTTCATGTCATCTCGATATCTCGTGTCATGTTCACAATCATACAAATTATGTCATGATATATAAAGTTTTTAATTGAGTTACACATGTATTTTGTGGTTACCTAACACATCCTATACTTCATTGATGTTTACTTTTTGTACTGTTTCCCATGTAAAACTTGTCTTTTAATATATGTGCCTCCGAATTCTGAGATTCATACATAACTTCGGAAAGTTAAATTGTCTTAAACTGATCTTCTATGTCTGCTTCAACCATGCCAGGTTAAGTTGAACATAATCCTATGACCAAACAAATTCTAATATTTGACCAGCGGCGGGGGATATAGCTGTCCTTTGGACTGCCTTGTTTTTTTTTAAATAAGCTATAATTGCTACATATTTTGTGTACAAATTTGATTGTTGCGTTAAAGAAGTATATTATTATGGATGCAAAATACTAATGGGTTGCAAAATAACCCATTTCCTCACAAAAATGCCTTTTTAAGCCATTGCAAACAGAGTAGACATAGATCAGGCAAATCCTATAGGAGCTGTCTGATCATGATTGTCTCCCTTTGCTTATAGATTTGTTATAGATCCCAGTTCTTCACTGTTTGCTATATAAATATGGCTTTATGTAATAATAGGAGAAATAAACAGACAAACAAACACTTTTTTTATCACTCGTTACTCAAGGTGAGCTTTTGGGACCAGCCTTTGTCCAGAGTCATGAGTCATCAGCTGTCATCAATTTACTTAAAAAATCATCTTCTCTGAAACAACTGATGGTAAAGTGATCAAACTTGGCAAGGATGTTCCAAAGGTGGTCCCCTATAAAAAAAATTTCAAATGGTTCCAGTCTGTTGCATAATTAGGTCACAGGAGCTAAAATAGATTTCAAAAGTGAAATCTTAAAAAATCTTCTTCTCCGAAACCATAAGGCCTAGAGTTTAGATAATTGGTGTGTGGCTTTGTCTAGTAGACCTCCACCAAGTTTGATCAAATCATGTCCCTGTGGTCAAAACTGGTCCCACCCCAGGGGTCACTTTATTTTTACATGGACTTATATAGGAAAAACTAGAAAAATCTTCTTGTCAGAAACCACAAGGCCTGGAGGTTAGATATTTGGTATGTAACATGGCCTAGTTGACCTCTACAAAGTTTGTTCAAATCATGACCCTGGGGTCCAAATTGGCCCTGCCCCAGGGGTCATTTGATTTAACAGACTTACATAGAAAAAAAAAAGAAAAAATCTTCTTGTCAGAATCCACAAGGCCTGGAGGTTAGATATTTGGTGTGTAACATAGGCTAGTAGACCTTTACCAGGTTTGTTCAAATCATGGCCCTGGGGTCAAAGTTGGCCCTGCCCCAGGGGTCACTTAATTTTACATAGCCTAATGATACCAGGTGAATGATCCAGGGCCATTATGGCCCTCTTGTTTGAGATGATGATGATGATGATTATGATATTTACAAGAGACAAACATTGTATACTAGCATGGTGACAGTGAAACTAACATTATTTTACTTTGCACATTTCGCTCTGTTAATCTCTTCTGTTCAGTTACTACATGTATATTGATAGGTAGACAAAATGACCACAATCCTTAGGGAATGGGACGACTCTGTTTGCCAATGTGACAAAATGAGTCTATACCAGTAAAGTAAAGTACCAGTAAAGGGTTAAAATTGTCAATTTGCAATATACCAGTAATTTTTTGTTAGCTCACCTGAGCTAAATGTGCTCATGGTGAGCTATTAGGATCACCCTGCATCCGCCCTCGTGAGTCATGCTTTGTCAATGAGTCTATACCAGTAAAGTAAAGTACCAGTAAAGGGTTAAAATTGTCAATTTGCAATATACCAGTAATTTTTTGTTAGCTCACCTGAGCTCAATGTGCTCATGGTGAGCTATTAGGATCACCCTGCATCCGCCGTCGTGAGTCATGCTTTGTCAACAATTTGCTTTACACAACATCTCCTCTGAAACCGCTGGACAGAATTTGATTTAACATAGCAGGGATAATCCTTGGGTGAACCTTCACAAGAGTTGCAAAAATAAACTTGATCCATGTAGAACTCTGGTTGCCATGGCAACAGAAAGAAATAATGAAAACTTTAAAAATCAACTACCGCAAAACTACTAGCCAGATTTCAATATGTTTTAGTACAGATATTCCTTTGGTAACCATCTACCAAGATTGCTGAAATTATTCCGATCCAAAAGAAAACATGGCTGCCAGCAGCAGGGCAAAATTGCCTTACATGTATATAGTGAAACCTTTAAATGACATCTCTTCTGAAACCGTTGGACAGAATTTGATTAAACTTGGCAGGGATAATCCTTGGGTGAACCTGCACAAAAGATGCTAAAATAAACTTGATCCGTGTAGAACTCTGGTTGTCATGGCAATGGAAAGAAAAAAGTATAAAAACTTTAAAAACCATCTTCTCCTTCAAAACTACTGGCCAGATTTCAAAATGTGTTAGTATAGATGTTCTTTGGGTAACCCTATACTCATGTGAGTAATTCAGGGCCTCTTTGTCCCTTGTTTTTAATTCATTTATTTAGAACCAAGAAATCATTTGGATTTGACCAATCAACTTTTATTAGAAGTAAGATGCTACAATTGCTACCTTGTTTTCTTTTTCAGTATATTTGGAAATTATAAAACTTGTCTTAGGAAGGTAAAAAAGAAAGAAAAAGCAAAAACTGAGGAAAATGTAAATGCTGACAAACTTACTGTGGAGGAAGCGGAACAGAAAAAGAAATTTAAGTAAGTTGGCCTTTAAATGTGTCTTGTGTGATGAATGGTGACTTATATGTGAAACTCTTCTAAATGATGAAACAAAATGGATCCTAGTGGTAGAGTGAACCCTTGGGGTAGTGGGTTCAATCCATGGCCCTAACCTGAAAGTTGAGCATAGCTCCCTTCTCTGGTGCTCAGCATTATGACATTGATAGTTCAAGGTCTGATCAATCTGATACTTGGATGTGTGGCATGATGCCACTTGTCTATTGCATGGCACTGCATTTTCATAGGATTACATTATGTCCCAAGGCCTGTTTTACAGATATTGGGAAAGGGGCCTTAATATAATATATTCAATGGGAAAAGAAGAATCTTGGAGTAAAGTGCAAATTTGTGTAAAACTGCATGTATTTTAAGGATTCTTCCCAAGGAGAAGGTGCCTATGAACGGCCTTTGATAGATAATAAAAAAAAAAAAAAACCCTAGTCTCATGAAGACAAAATTACTTTTGGCTGAAATACTTTGTTGGATTTTGAAATAAGCATACAAACTATTGATTTCATACAAAGCTTTTTATTTTATCATTCAAATACATTGTCTATTTCAAACAGTCATCATCATCTGTTTTACGTCTGTCGCCAGCATTCTAGGTTGGACATTTCCTTATTGCAGTATGCCAACTCTTTCTGCCCATGGCTTGTGCCATGATCAGATATCAATTAGCCATGGTCACATGCCTGGGACAGTTGACCTTACTTATATACGGATGCATAGTAAATGATGCTGATCCTGCAAGAAATACAAATATCATAATATTTAATGGTAGATGATCACTACCTACAGGTCTTGGTTTGTGGTTGGAAGTCAGAGTGTGATCAGGCACCTTGAGAGAGACAATCTGAGGCTGATCCTGATGTGGAAGGCCACCCAACCCCCGGTGCTGAAGAAGTGTGTCCTGTCCCTGGTGGCCATGAGGGCGTGTCCGGCAGCAGCTGTGGATGACATTCTGTCCCCAATAAAGGCCTACTGGCCCGGCCTCACGTCTCTCACCTGTATGGGAATACTGGTAAGATGGGGATGCCAGGGAAGATAGGGATGTCAGGCTTGTGATAAGACGTTTTGAATGGTATATGTTGTAGATCCAAATACTGGCTTTTACACAACGGTGTTGTATCTGAACAAATTTAAATACTAGAAAATAAATAAATAAGTTTTGTTTTGAGAGTTGAGGGGGTTGGGGGGAATTTTGTTGATTTCATGGGTGGTATCATCATTGAACATAGAATCTCTGAATCTATTTTATTAATAAGTATCCTGTCAAAAACATGAATCTTCAGATATTGTTAGTAGTGTGTACATGTACGTGTAAAATTACTTGGCATGAAGACTCAATAAAATTCAATTCTGTAATATCACTATTTTTGTTGACTTTAGATTTTGTTGATTACTGGTATATATTAATGAATATTTCATGGGTACATTAACTTGTGGATTCATGTTAAAATTCATGGATAAAACCAAATCAATAAAAAAATAGTGCTCAACAAAAATGATTAATTTTACATCATTTAAAAAAAATGAATTTACTGTAATTATTTTGGACATTGTATATAGTACATGTATTGATATTTTACAGTGTATGCAAACTTTTACTTTACCTCTTGAAAATTCATGTACAAATGTATGCCCTTATATATACGTGTATTAATCTACCAAACTTTAAAACTAAAGATTGATATAGTGAGGTAAGATGAGAACTTCTTGTCTGCTGACCCACTTTTAACCCTTTCCCTCATATAGACTCATCTTAACCCTTTCCCTCATATAGACTCATCTTAACCCTTTCCCTCATATAGACTTATTTTGACGCACTCAATAGGTACCACATAAAGCCTGATCTGCAGAAAACCACAGTTAAACTTTACCAATTTAATTATAAAGTCCTCATTTCCAGACCACTGAGGAGCAGCGATCAGCATAAAACCTGATCAGCCTGCAAGTTACTCGCAGGCTGATCTGGTTTTATGTTGTTCGCATAGGTCTTTTCATGGTTTCCTCTATGAGGGAAAGGGTTAATTAACAGTAATGGGTATGTCTGGAAATATCATGATGAACAAAATGATTGAGAACTGATCCATGATCCCGTGAGAGATTTAAGGTCTGTGTATGACTGGATTTCAATTTTAAATGGAATTATGTACAAATGGTTTTCAATTTTATATGGATTTATTCCAAAGAGTAAAACTCTCATTATCTTGTCTCTGTAGTAAAAATGTAATGTATCAGGAATACAGAAATCACATGATTTATATCACTCTTATACACATCGACTTACATTACATTTACCTCTGTGGTGGGCTCAGAAAGTAGTTCAAATATATGATGTCATCCAGACCGTTGTTCAAATATTTAATTTGAAGGAGACTAGATAGGCTCCTTAAACTGTGAAATATATATAAATAGCACCACTGATCCTGATCGAAATGGTCATTAAAATTACAAATTATGAAAATAAAAAGCTGGCTTTGAATTACAATATTCGACTGAATCTGTAAATATTTACATTTGCAGATGAGCGTTTGCGGATTGTTCCCATCTGCGAAATAAGGCAGAAAATAGTTCCAATAATAATAACTGAAATTAAACACGTTTTATGAGGATTCAAAAAGTATTTATTCAATGTTTCTATACTTTTGATCCATAAAATACACTTAAATCCACGTTAAATGAGTGTCTTCTGTTTTGACAAGATTCTTGTCATTAAGCCCATTGCAGAGATGTTATGTGAGGAACGAACAACAACTCTGCTTGGAGATTGGATTTTTACATGCATTCAATTTTTGTTTCAGAAATCTACAGAGCCAAATGACTTTGATGAGTTGGTGGCATATGTAAAGTCATCAGTTCCTGTTATTAAAGTGCCAGAGCTACAAAAATTAATTGAGGAAGTGAAAGATGAGCCAGGAAATCAAAGTAAGGGACATAATCCAGCCATTGAAAGGACAGAAAAATGTAGAGTTACTCCCCCTGCTGTTAATTTCTCTAAGTATTATATCAGCAGAAAAGATAATGTGGCTGGACAGAAATTTGAAGGACAGGATTTTATTGGTTTTGGGGATAGTGATGAGTTAGATGAACCAGACATTGTGGTAGTCAGTGGTAAAGTGGTCAAGGAAAATACAACGTCAGTGACTTATGAAAGTTTTGGAATAAGACCAACTGATGTTGTAAGCAGTTTTGCAGAAGTTTTTGGCGTGCGGGATAGTAAACAGGCCAAGAAGAGGAAATTGCAGGAAGATGGAAACGATTCTAGCACTTACAGAAAATTTAATATCAAAAAGATTAAAATGAATCCGAATAAGAAACCTAAACAAAAACCAGTCAAAATAAATAAGAGACAAAAGAAATAAGGGACGTGATTTCAACCCTATACCTCATGAATATGAACATATGACATGATAATATTAATTGAATGAACTTTAACCCTTTCCCTCATAGAGGAAACCATGAAAAGACCTATGCGAACAAAGGCTGATCAGGTTTTATGCTGTTCGCTGCTCCTCAGTGGTCTGGAAATGAGGATTTTGTAATTAAATTTGGTAAGGTTTAACTGTGGTTTTCTGCAGATCAGGCTTTATGTGGTACCTATCGAGGGCGTCAAAATGAGTCTATATGAGGGAAAGGGTTAAATGGTATTTGAATTACAGATTTTTCCTAGCTGTGCTGATTATGTTGATCCTAAGCTACAGTACTATATGATAGGACATGCCAAGGAAGGATTTGGGTCTGCTTTGTTTGCCAAGGCACCAAACCACTTCTGTATAAGGTGAAGGGTAAAAGAGAGGAAAGATCAATTAAAAAATAAAGAGAATATATGATTAATAACATTTACAAGAGTTTTTTTCCAGTGTATTGTTTTTGGTTTGCATTGTTTATCTTTCTTGTGAAAGAATATGATCCATATAATTTGAATGAGGGATACTGGAATTTTGATATCTGTCTAACAGCAGATAATCAGATCATCTGTACCTGGGTTTAATCACAAACAAGAGGTTAATGACTTCTATTCAATATCATTCCATGCATCATTGAACTTTACATTAAAAATCATCCTTTTTAAATGTTTATTTTTATGATTTCTGTGGATTACTAATTGATAGATCATTAGAATAAACTATTTAAACGTATTGATTATATTGATTATCTTTGAATCACTGATAATTATCGATTGCCTTATTTTATACATTTTACACAACAGGTGTTTCAGTATTTAACAAAATTGATTACATCCTTAAAAAAACCTTTTAATTGTTTAATGACTTCAAAAGTTAAAAAAAAACAGCATACTGAGGTTAATTTTAACATTGTTTAACATACTTTTTACTAAAAGTATGCCGAAACATGCATCCGCTTTTAAACCTGCAAAATAGACACCCGTCAAATAATATTGCAGGGAATTGCTGTAAAGATTGGCCCATTTCTGGGGCAACAATTTTTGTACCCGATTCAATACACTACAGGCATTCGCTGTAAGGATTGGCCCGGTGTGCAAAGGATATGAGGTTAAGGGTAAAAGTATATTTCTGCACGTTTGGCGCCATCTGTGACCAGGTGAACTTTGGGAAATGCTAAGTGTGTCAGCATAGTGTCGCTTGATTGTCTTCATGCATGCATTAAAATTAACTCTCACTGGAATCATTTAAATGAATAAAAGCTTTTAACGCATAAGATTAATTTCTCTTTTACTTAAGTCTTGAAGGGAAAAAAACTTTCCTTTATAGCTTAGCGTGTTGTTTTAACTCTTTACTGTCTTTCAAACCTGTTGACAGCTCATTTTAGTTGAACAAAGACTGTATGTTTATTTATTTTTACATCAATCAGGAAACTAGTTTACCATCTTACAACTTGTACTAATCCCTCCCAGTGGTTCCTGTGTTGGACCAGTATTTTACACGTATTTCAGGCCATGATTAAAAATCCTTACCCCATTGGAGTTTGAACCCACAACCTTTGGATCAGCAGTCATGTATGTTTCCACTGGACCTGAATCCTTTAATATTTCTGATGTTGGGGTCAGATTCTTGTCTTACCTTCGTTAGACACAATAAGATATTAAATATAATTATAGTCATAGATTGCATGTCTATCCTACATTTATATACAGGTTTATATGAGTGAGGAAGTGTTGTAGATCATTAAAATTCTTGTTCTACAAACCTGGCTTGCAAAGAAAACAAGAACATAGAAGGATAGACAGATAAATGAAGAAATGAATGATAGCTAATTGTATTTTTAACATGAGATCAAATTAAGTAGATGTGCTTATATGTAGCTTTAACAAAACAAGGCCTTAGATTGAAAACAATTTGATTATAAATAGTTTCTTTTCTTGACCACAGGGGCCTGGCGCAGTTTGTGAATTGATAGTAAAAAAATGACACCCTTTTTAGCTCACCTGAGCAAAGCTCAGGGTGAGCTATTGTGATCCCGTGAGTGTCCGTCGTCCGTCGTGCGGCGTGCGGCGTCAACAATTTTTAGTGTTTACACTCTATCACCTTTATTTCTAAAGCAATCATCTTCAAACTTTAAGACAATGTTTATGACCATAATGTCTCGATTGAGTTTGATTATGGCTGAGATCCGTCAATTAGGTCAGGAGTTATGCCCCTTTTAATATTCAAAAAATGCCATATTTCACTTTGTTTACACTCTAGCATCTTCATCTTTTGAGCAATCATCTTTAAACTTTATTGCAATGTTCATGACCATAGTGTCTCGATTGAGTTTGATTATGGCTGAGATCCGTCAATAAGGTCAGAAGTTATGCCCCTTTTAATATTAAAAAAATGCCATATTTCACTTTGTTTACACTCTAGCATCTTCATCTTTTGAGCAATCATCTTCAAACTTTTGCAATGTTATGACCATATGTCTCGATTGAGTTGATTATGGCTGAGATCGTCAATAGGTCAGAATATGCCCCTTTTAATATTTAAAAAATGCCATATTTCATGTTGTTTACACTCTAGCATCTTCATCGTTTGAGCAATCATCTTCAAACTTTATGGCAATGTTTATGACCATAATATCTCGAATGAGTTCGATTATGGCTGAGATCAATTGATTAGGTCAGGAGTTAAGCCCCTTTTAAGATCAAAATATGCCAGATTTCACTTTGTTTACACAATAGCATCTTCATCTTTTGAGCAATCATCATCAATTTTTATGACAATGTTTATGATCATTATGTATCGATTGAGTTCGATTTTTGCTGAGATCCATCAATTAGGTCAGGAGTTATGCCCCTTTTAATATTCCAAAAATGCCAGATTTCACGTTGTTTACACTCTAGCATCTTCATCTTTTGAGCAATCATCTTCAAACTTTATGACAATGTTTATGACCATTATGTCTCGATTGAGTTCGATTATGGCTGAGATCCTAATTAGGTCAGAGTTATGCCCCTTTTAATATTCAAAAAATGCCATATTTCACTTTTACACTCAAGCATCTTTATTTCTTAAGCAATCATCTTTCTCAGGTGAGTGATCAAGGGCCATCTTGGCCCTCTTGTTTTATATACCTCATACATATGTATAGTCTATATATATATATATATATGTGTATGAGGTAATAAAAACTATGGGATGTCATTTTTCCATTATCCCAACATTGTGCCGTGCCCCTGTGTTCTTAACCACTCCCATAGGACAAAACATCTGAGCAATAATTTACCTCTTCACCGGTTGACCCAACGTTGTAAACAAGCAGAGAGGCACATAATTTGGATGGAGATAAGGCTGCATTGTCGATAAGCTAACAGTTTCAGCCATGTTGACAACTCACATTCTCAGGGATTAACATATTGTTAAACTAAATAAATTAAAATTGGTTGTCATTTATTTTATTTTAAGTTTAATCAAATAGGCGAACTTGACGAGACCGAGCCTACTAAATCAGTCATAAATTTAACACACCCTAACGGTTTTAAACTAGAGTCAAACGTCAATAATGGCAAACAGTGCTATAGACGTATCAAATATGTTACTCATTTTACTGTTTTGTGTGTTAACATCAGTGGCACAAACACGTCAGTATGACATGGCAGTGAAAAGGTCCTCGCCTGGATTAAAGTCACCCAAGAAAGTATGGTGGGCAAAAGAGATCACACCAGATTTCCATGTGGCAGGTCGTCTCACAGAACGTCAAATCAAGTACGCCTCCGAGGCTGGCTTTCGTAGCATTCTTTCACTGTTCATGTATGAAACTGACGATGTTGGCAGTTTTGGCGGGGAACATCTGCCCACGAGCGCAGAGGCATGGGCCACTGCACATATGTCTGGAATGCAATACGTGGCTCTGATTGGTGGAAATGATGACTGGGGGAGTGTTGACACTATACTCAAGTTTGCTGATGTTTTACCAAAGTTGCGAAGACCAATTCTACTGCATTGTGATCGCGGCTACACAATAACGTTTGTCACCTTAATGTACATGGCAAATCAGACGAGATACAATTCCAGTTTCGAACCAAAAATCTACAGTGAAGATTTTTACAGAATCACAGCAGCAATGGGTCTTAATTTTATCCATGATGACCTTAAGGAAGTGGTCGCAAATATTACAGGAGAAGACATTGTTGAAGATCCGCCAAGGCCCAATTGTACACCAACAGAATGGCTTGATTTTTGGCTTGCCCATCCTGTCACTAAACATATCTACACGGCTGGTCAGTTACGGCAATGTGATGTTAAAGTCCTTGAAGCTACAGGATTTAAAGCAGTTGTTAATATGAGATACGGTGTGACCCATAATGGCAAACCCTCACAAGAAAGTGTTACGCTGTTGAATGTGAATGACAATACCACCACATACGGCAATAGAACAGTTTCCCCGAGGCAAGATATAAAACTTCTGGAGAAAAACCTCATAAATCCCCATCATAGTTCCGACTACATCAGCGAAAAGTCAAAGATTAATTTTGAAGTTGAAAACCCTCTAGAATTTGGAGATGATATTGGTTATAATGAAGAGTTAGAGAAAAAGTTTATCATGGCCAATTCATCACTGAAATATTACCATGTTCCAGTGTGTAAGTACAACAATATTTGTACCTACTTCTTCCTTTTCTAAGCAATGAATTTAATGAAAAAAAGTCAACATATTGTTTTTTTTGTATGTCAAAATACCCTAAGTTATATACAGTGATTTTTTTTATTGTTTTAAGATAGGGACGAGGGTTGGGACGTGTCAAATGAAAGCAAATATGTTTATACATGTTTATAACTATAGAGATCATTTAGTTAATTCATGGTCTCTACACATTTAAAGGGTCAAAATGGACATTTCTGTGTATCGTGGAAAAACCTGTACATAGATACTACCTGTGACCATGATTGTCACCATTGCAAGCTGGATTGGATCCAAGATTGATCCAAAATAATTCTTTTCAGAGTTGATGGCTACCAAAGTAAGTGGTATCTGGTAAAATAATTTTCTCTAAACTGGAATCCTCCAATCAAAATATTTTGGCTGGTGTTGAAGTTTTCAAAATTAGAGAAGTTCCACTGTATATTATACAAAGTTTTAAAGTTTCTGGATAGCTTTGTAGTAGCACTCTTTGTTTCTAACTATATGTTGTATGTAAAGGTGATAAATAGGGTACACTTTTCCATCTGTCTGTCACATTTTGATTGTCACACTTTTCCTGTCATTCTTCTTACAGGAGGTGACACATTTTTTTTCCATGGAACACTTCTTATGCAGTTAAAATGAATCATCTTTCTGATTTTATTATTGCAAACAAATTTATAAAATATCTGTGACATCATTCATTTGACTAAGATGAAATTTGTACAAAATTTTGTGAATTGAGCCCTTTTAGGACTCCATGTTAGGAGTGGTTCAGAACCCTGGTAACTGCATGTTTCACCTGACAATTGCAGCTGTTGATACCAGCAGCTACTCTACGGAACTGTTCAAGGAGGTCCACAAGATTCTGGTTGAGGCTGGGAAAGACGGTCCAGTATTGCTTCACTGCGGTGTGGGGAAGAGAGTGGGTACGTCTCCGTTTTGTCAATTTTCTTGGCTTTTTATATCAGCAAGTGAGCCTAGTTTTTCCCGTCCTATGGTAGTCATTGTTTTCTTTTGGGGAAAACATTTACCGGATTCAATTTTCCAATCTCCCCAAACTTTTTTCATAAAAACTGACTGGAAGTTGGAAGTAATTGAAGCTATTTTTTTCAGATTTTTAATTTTTTTGTCACTTAGAATGGAGGGAATCTGACTTTGTAAGTTATTACTTGGAATTGTAGTACACATATTTATATTGCTAATGGTGAAGTTTTGCCATATTTTTTTTCTGCTAAATGATGTTCCACTGCATTGTTATTGGATTGTTTTTTCTAAGGGTTAGGGTTAGGGGTGATGTAGTCCCTAGTACTCTGCGTTGTCCTCATGAGCACCTTCAACCCCAGTGTATCCGGATCCCCCTGTTGTTCATGTAACGATTACATAACTCAATGTCCGGATTGTCAACCATTTTTAGCTCACCTGAGCACGAAGTGCTCAAGGTGAGCTATTGTGATCACCTTTTGTCCGTCGTCCGTGCGTGCGTGCGTCGTCAACAATTTGCTTTAAAGAACATCTCCTCCTGAACCGCTGAAGGGATTTTGACCAAACTTCACAGGAATCATCCTTATGATGCCCTCTATCAAAGTTGTACAAATTATTCAGATTGGTTGAAAAAGTAGGTCACAGGAGCTAAAAATAGATTTTAAAAACTCAAACTTTGAAAATCTTCTTCTGCAAAACTGCAAGGCCTAGAGCTTAGATATTTGGTATGTAGCATCATCTTATGGGCCATTATAATATTATTAACCAATGAAAAATTAGGAAACTATTCAGCCCTCCATTTCCGGTTTCAGTTTGGTAGGTATACTATTCTCCTCAGAAATTTCAACAAATTATCGAAGATCATTAATCTAATAGACCTAAAAAGCGATTGAAAAGTAGGTCAGTAGGTCAAATCTTAGAAAAACCTTGTTTACACACTGGAGGCCACAATTTTGATTCAATCTTCCTCAAACTTGGTCAGCACAAATGTCCTCAGGTGAGCGTCTTTAGGGCCATCTTGGCCCTCTTGTTATGGAACTGCCCTGTCATTCAGATAACACTCATATAGTGGTGACCACCTTTGGGGTTCCTGTCATCTATATGTTGGACCTCACCCAGCATGCGTCCCAACTTAATCCGAACATACTCTGTAATGTACTTTGGTTCAGTATTCAACGCTCTCCCATGATGCATCTCTATAACTGACACCCTTATTCTTGAACATACCAGTAATTTAGCTCATATGAGCAAAGCTCAGGGTGAGCTTTAGTGATCCTGTGAGAGTCCGTCGTGCGGTGTGCGTCGTGCATTGTCAACATTTTAGTGTTAAAACTCTAGCACCTTCATTTCTTAAGCAATCATCTTTGAAACTTTATGACAATGTTCATGACCATAATGTCTCCATTGAATTTGATTATGGCTGAGATCGTCAATTAGGTCAGGAGTTTTGCCCCTTTTAATTTAAAAAAATGCCAGATTTCCCTTTGTTTACACTCTAGCATCTTCATCTTTTGAGCAATCATCTTCAAACTTTATGACAATGTTCATGACCATAGTGTCTCGATTGAGTTCGATTATGGCTGAGGTCGGTCAATTAGGTCAGGAGTTATGCCCCTTTTAATGTAAAAAAAATGCCGGATTTAACTTTGTTTACACTCTAGCATCTTCATCTTTTGAGCAATCATCTTCAAACTTTATGACAATGTTTATAACCATAATGTCCCCATTCAGTTGGATTATGGCTGAGATGGACCAATTAGGTCAGGAGTTATGCCACTTTTAATATAAAAAAAAATGCAAGATTTCACTTTGTTTACACTCGAGCATCTTCATTTTAATAACAATCATTTATAAACTTTAAGACAATGTTTATGACCATAATCTAGCATTTGGGTTCAATTTTAACTGATATTGGCTAGAATTTAGGAGTTATTCCCCTTTCACTTAAAAAAAAAAAAGCCTGATTTCATTTTGTTTACACTCTAGCATCTTTATTTCTTATGCAGTCATCTTTTTCAGGTGAGCGATTCAGGGTCATCTTGGCCCTCTTGTTACTGATTTGGACCATGTTAGTCATTTTTTCCCTATTAAATGATTAATCCCGTGCATAATGAGAAACAGTAAACAATGAATTTCCATGCATAACCTGAATCACTAAAGTATTCAGAGATGGCCTTACTTAAAGAAACTTTTGGTTTACACTTTAAAAACCTAAGGAGCCTTTCTAAAAACCTTAAAACTTAACCAGTGTTATTAATATTATAATAAAACAGTTGATTATTCATACAAAACTGATAATATAATAAGAGAAGCTATAATTTTCCACATACCAATAAATTCAAACACAACAATTCTATCTTGGCCTACGTGACTTGAAGCCCGTAGGTTAGCTTCATATAGCAGTACACTACATTGACCCCTATAAATAAGGCAAAGCCTATTTTATTTTGTGACTAATATTTTGATATAACTTCACAGCATTTATAAGTACCAACAGTAGTTGCATATATACTTGGCATGTCATGATCAGTTTATTTTTTGTTCATATCTATTAAATATTTTATATCGGCAATACATGTATAAATGTATCTACCTGGTTTTGGTGTGTTTTTATTTTTACCCTTCAACTTTATCACGACTGTCTGACATGGTAACAGTAACAGTGACAAATCGGTATGTGTGGGTATTCATAATTTTCAATGATAGTTCTTGTTTGTGCAGTGATAATGCAGATATTATTTTATGACACAGCATTTGAAAAGTTTTCCAAAAATATGATTTAAAATAAAATTTCTTGTTATCTGTTGATAGATATAAGTGTTGTTACTTCCACAGCCTTCCTGGGCGTTCTGTCAGCAGCGGTCCAGGAGAATCTGGGACTGGACTGGGCCCTGAGGAAGCTACAGGACCTCGGCTATGAGGCTGGTCCCCAGTCTAACCCTGAGGTGTACCGTATGTACTGCCAGTCTCTTGGGCAGGAAACCAGACTGGGAAAAGAAGAATTGTAGGGGAGGTCATTCCAACTACCTTAGAATACTACTATTGTTTAAGTCTTCTCTCTTTTCCATACCCTGTTTTTAGTGTATTGAAATATTGCAAGCGTCTCTCTACTTGTAAGGGAGATAACTCCAGCTACTTTAAAATATTTTATTGTTCAAGTTTTATTTTTCTTTCGCTGAACCTTCCTTTAAATTTATGTATTATTAAGATTTTTTTTTTTTACATATTTTTTTTTTGTATTGTGTATGTCAGAAATTACAAATTGTTTAGTCACAAATGTATTTGAACCAAAAGTCAATATATATATATATATAAAAAAAAAATGGAGGGAAAAAAAACACCTCATGAAATATGAAAACATGGTGACATGTCCATGAAGTTCAAATATTTGTGACTTTTAAAAAATATCCATACTGAATCAAAATATTGCTGAATTATATAAATAGGAGTAAGCTTGAGACCAACATTTGTGATTTTCTAATATAAATGATATTTACTACTTGCAGATTGATCAAGTTAATAATGTTTGCACAGAGAACTTTTACTGACATTAAGGAATATTTAGTCCTTTGTATATGAACATGTTACTACAAACCATGAACATGTAGGAATTAGTTTGCCAATCTGTCCAAACTTGGACAGCAGGACATTGGTTTTTATACCACTACTTCACAAAATAAAAAGGGCGGTGGATACTGGTGTATGAAATTGTAGATGTCGTCTCACTTTACAAAATGAAAGAGAGTTTTTTTGAGTCAAAGCAATGTTGGGTATTCAACCCCATCATTGATAACTCTAGTCTAAACAAGTGCCCTGCAGTCATGGAGACATAATGACTTTCCTTCAGTGTAAATTATATATTTTTATGCTCACCGAAGGTGACGCATATAGTCGCCGCTTCGTCCGTCCGTCATCCGTCCGTTCGTCCGTCCCACTTTCCTTGTCCGGACTATTTCTCAGGAACTAATGGCTTGAATTCAACGAAACTTTATGGGAAGCTTTATTACCAAGAGGAGATGCGCATATCCTCAGCATGACCCGGTTCCTAAATTTTTCAAAGAGTTATGGCCCATTGACTTTTCGGCCTATAGTACATATTGCATTATTCTTGTCCGGGCTATTTCTCAGGAACTAATGGCTTGAATTCAACGAAACTTTATGGGAAGCTTTATTACCAAGAGGAGATGCGCATATCCTCAGCATGACCCGGTTCCTAAATTTTTCAAAGAGTGATGGCCCCTTGACTTTTCGGCCTATAGTACATATTGCATGATTCTTGTCCGGGCTATTTCTCAGGAACTAATGGCTTGAATTCAACGAAACTTTTTGTGAAGCTTTATTACCAAGAGAAGATGCCGAATCCTCAGCATGACCCGGTTCCTAAATTTTTCAAAGAGTTATGGCCCATTGACTTTTCGGCCTATAGTACATATTGCATGATTCTGTCCGGGCTATTTCTCAGGAACTAATGGCTTGAATTCAACGAAACTTTTTGTGAAGCTTTATTACCAAGAGTAGATCCAATCTCGGCTGACCGGTTCCTCAATTTTTCACAGAGTTATGGCCCCTTGACTTTTCTGCCTATAGTTCATGTTGCATGATTATTGACCAGGCTATTTCTCAGGAAATAAAGCTTTAATTCAACGAAACTTTATGGGAAGCTTAATTACCAAGAGTAGATACGCATATCGTCGGCGTGACCTGGTTCCTCAATTTTTCACAGAGTTATGGCCCCTTGATTTTTCGGCCTATAGTACATATTGCATGAATCTTGTCTGGGCTATTTCTCAGAAAATAATGGCTTGAATTCAACGAAACTGTATGGAAAGCTTTATTTCCAAGAGAAGATTTACATATCATGGGGGTAACTTTGTCCCTCAATTTGTCACAGAGTTATGGTCCTTTGACTTTTATGCAAACAGTATATCTAGTATGAATCTTGTCCGGGCTATTTCTCTGGAACTAATAGCTTGATTTCAACAAAACTTTATGTGAAGCTTTATTACAAAGAGGAGATGCGCATATCTTCGGCTTGACCCAGTTCCTACATCCTCCCACCCATTGACCAAGGTCTTATTTGTAACCATGACGTTCTTCGGGGAGCATCTGTCAGTTCTACTGACTTTCTTGTTTAAAAATAAGTAGATGGAAAAAAAAAAAGAGAAAAAGAAATTTTAAAAATGTGTGAACTTGTTTTGTTATACTTTATGTTTGGTCTTCTTTCTTAATGTCTGTCTGCAGTATCTCTGTCTTTGGCTGTATTAGTTTTTTCCCCTGATGATTTTTGTTATATTTTTGCACATTCCTCTAACATTGTCTGGCTGATATCAGTGTTCTTACATATTTATTATGTTTCTGATGTGAAGCTTTTAGACAAAACTGGCATAATTAAGATGACACATTGACAAAGCTGTTGTTTTTTTTCCATATTTTCTAAACTACTTTTGTGACCTCATCAGTGACCTTGTTTCTGTGAACATGATAGTAATGATTTTGACAAAAATAAGTACAGTAATCATAAAATAACTTGGTTGTGATTACAGTAGTCAATTAATATTGGAAATAAGTGCATTTAATCGCTATCTACAATAAATAACAATAAAAAACACGGGGAATGAATATAGTGATTTGGTTGGTCACACTATATAATTAGTGATATATTGGGGAAAAATAGGAGACTTGTCAGATAATGCTGGGCTGTTTGTTACTTGTTTGTTACTTGATACCTGATTGTTATGTATGCTATGCGGGAAGGAATTGTTTATAAATTGTTATAGATAGGATGTATAATAAGAGGTTTTGATGTTCAGTTGTTATACAGACTCTGCTTATTAATTGTTTTCACGATTCAACTTCTCTCTCTCTCTCTTTTTTTTTTTCATCACATACGACATAAACTCTTACAGTATACAATTAAACCTGTGAACATAAGCTACTGAAGATTTTTGAAAACTGTTATTTGTTTTTGTTTTTTTTCTGAAAGGTAGCTTTTAATTAGAGGTTAATGTCTATATAAGTTAAGTGCTTTGCCTATATCCACTCACTGGCCTTTGTTTACGGGTTGGCTGTTTCAGAGGTGACCATTAAAACAGGTTTTATTGTATTAGTGTATATGAACTCAAGGGCTTACGGCAAAACTATGCTATCCATAGAGTTACAATAGTTTTGCCTAAGCCCTTGCCTTGCTTTTAGTGGTGGTGGTTGTCGTGGTTTTTATAGGAAGCACACTTGACAACCCACCTGTCTAGAGGAGCATCCTCTGTATCGTCTAGAGATTGTATGTAGCCAATGATTTGAACCTGTTATTAATTGGTGAGAGAATACATCTGTCCACCCACTGTCTTGATTTGTTGTCAAATAAGAAATAATTTGCACAAAAATCAGGCGAAAAATAAAATGTTTTTCCAATGTAAATATCGGTTTTAAATTGTATGGTGTTGGCATTTGATTTTTTTGTTTGGAAGATGTCAAAGAATGTCTAAAAAATTGCTAATATTAGAAATTTGTCCGTGCTTAAATGTTATATTTAATCAGTTATTTATATAAGTATTCACTATTTTTATAAATGTCAGGACTTTCATCCCACTGAAATTTGGCTTGTATTTGACAGGCTTTTCTAGTCAATCATGTCCTGAAAATTATACATGTAGCTGCTTATCTGATATATACTGGGTAGTTTTACTTCTCATACTCACATTTCTGTATTTTGTGTTTCTTATAACAGTCTGTATATTTAATTTTAAAAACAATAAACGATTATATGCATTTATTACATTCAGATATAGATCAAGAAAGAGTCATTTTAATTTCTTTTCATTTACACATATTTGCATGAATATTTAATGTGGTATATTGGTGGTTCTACCCACAAGGAAAGAAGTAATTTGATTCACCAGTTTTTGCAGTATTTTATAAATTGAAAGGTATGATAAGAAATATATTTAATAATTGTTTGAAAGCTTATTAAAGTTATTAATGTTTCTTGTGGTGATGTCATGGGTGAATTAAAAAAAAAAGTTTTAAATATACTGGCAGTTTGCCTAGTCAGTACATGTATAATTAAACTGCCAGTATCCCGATATGCTCAGATGGGGAACTTTTACTGGTATATTTATTCTAACTTTTTGACTTTCTTGCCAAGTCTTCAGAGTAATGATCCACAAATGACAGTGGTCTTATTGCTTATTTATTATAAGATTTGGCAAGAATTGTTAATGTGATATGTGCATATACAAATATAAAAGATAAAAAGAAATATTGTCAACATACAAAAGCTTACAGGGCCTGTATGTCACCCATGTTGGAATTCTTACATTATGATCATAAACTTCTAATGTGAGTCAGAGGACTGAATCAAAGCCATGCATACTCCAGAAGCTCAATTCCTTTCTTTGAAGCTAATATACAATCATGTTCTCTCGATTGTCCGAGCCTTTGATGACCTGAGATTTTTTATAAGCCCCTCATTCCTCTAACTATCACTGTTTTACTTTGTCAGGTGTATATGATGAAATAGCTCAAGCATTCTAGACACGAAAATAAATATGTATAATTAGTGGATATTTATATTACCTGTTTGTTGAATATATTAAAGATTAGGTTTATTCATGTATTTGTGTTGAAATACAATTATGTTTTAATTTATTTGACAAGTAGTGTATCATTAGGATCCACTTATGGATGAATTTCTTGTATTACATTTCTCTATGGCAGAAAAATAGTGCTGCACCTGTTTCAACTATCGACAAAATCCTCTTTAAATTTCAAGGTCAGCAACAAAATGGATCATAGTGAATGTAGCTCAAATTAAGTTTTCATGTTGATAAAAAATGGGGAACGAAGAAATGAGTCTGTCATGGATGCCTGACAGTACAGATAAAGTTTTAAATAATTTTAACGTGATGATCTTACAAGTTTTTACAATTTATGGAAAGTTCTGTTTCATGGTCTGGCCAGTTATTTGCACCTAAGGAGGTCTCAACAGTGGGGCTGGAATCAACACCCATCAATCTCGCAGGGATCAAATCCACAACCCTTGGGTTCTGATTCATGTGCTTTTACCGCATGACCATGTTATTAGTTGTTTCAGATATATATTTAAATGAACATTATAAAAAAACATGCTCAAAGTTGATATACTAATTGTCTCAAATTCATGTATTATTGAATGTTTAAAAAACACTATGTTGTTTCAGATATAAATGGGTGTTTTTGAACTGTTAAAAAGATCTTGAGATGCTAATGCTTGTTTGATATCTTTTTGTGAATTAGTTGTTGTTTTTTTGTTTTTTTTTCAAACAATATTTGTGATTCACATCCAGTATTAAATATGTTTTACAGATAAATACCAAAGACTTGGATGTGTTGACCCAAATAAACTGTCTCCCCATGTTTTAATGAAATTTACTGTGGTTTAACCACAATCTATTTTAGTACAGTATAACTTACCAGTTACATGTATATGATACAGTAACTGATCTTGCAATTTTCTGTTTTTTTTCATTTTCTTTTGTTTTTGTTTATTGTTGTACACAGTTTTGCACAGGTGCCATGGTTGCATTATGAAGATTTTGGGTTCAAGACCAAATTTGACGTGATTTGTATTTTTTTTTTAATTCTCCCACGTTTGAAAACAAAATTTTTGATGCTGGCTGATGTTTTCTTTCATTGCAAAAAGAGGATATTGAGAAATGATAGCCATGCAGTTACCCGAGATGGCATGCACACTTTTTGAGAGTAAGCATTTCAGCAGGCTTGATGTAGTTTGGTAGTTCTACCTGAGTGCTTTTGCACTTGGGGGTCTTCTTTCAGTCATATTAAGCTGGACGTTGCTAGATGGCTGGAATACTGTTGCCCTGGCAACAACAAAATAAGACTTAAGACACATTGAAGGGATCTGAAGATGGGGGGGGGGGGTTGCTGTGCTGGAAACAGTGTATAGAAATTCTGTGTATGTAATTCTTCACACACAGAGGAGGTACATTCCAAACATTATAGCACTGAGTACTAAGTATTGCCTACTTGTGATTAGATATTGGTATTGAAGGGGAGCAATGTTTCAGTAGTCTACAATATGTTTGGACTTTTTACAAGAAGTTCAAATAGTTTTGATTTGCATTTGTTTAAATTTTTCATATTTGTCTTAATATTACAGCAATAGATAATATGCACTTACAGCAATAGATAATATGCACTTATCTGAGATAAAAAAAAAAAAAAAACAGAGAGTGTGTGATAATGATATTTATCAATGATAGTCAGGCAGTGTTTGTCCTTTACATGCAGTATATTTTTCATTTTAATTATAGGCATAGTTTTCTCATTCATTTTCTCTGTTTATTTTTCCTTGTTTCTTTGCATGTTTTTAGGTGCATAATTGTGATGGATATAAGTAAGACCACAGCAAGATATTTCAATACTAAAATTGATTCAATTATAAAATGGTGCCATAAATAAATATTTTTGTAATGATATTCGTGTACCAAAGAAATCTTCACTTTTTTTTTTGAAGTGGATTCAAGAGATCTGATATATATATGTATTGAATCTGTATTTTTCCTTCACAAATACAGCTGCTGCTTCTTTTAAATCTAGGGGAAAAAACTGGAGTGAATGTCTTCATATTCATAAATCCTTGTACATGAATTGTAATAGCAATGTTAGGTTGTACACTTGCAATTTTAATTTTTGAATTTTTATACCCCTGCAAAGAAAGTTTGAGAGGGGTATACAGGAGTCAGTCTGTTGGTTTGACAGGATGTCTGTCTGTCTGTGGCAAAAATCAAATCTTGTGACACGAACCACTTCTACATTACTTCAACAATTCAGCTCAAATTTTGCATATGGATTTATGATGATGTATACATGTGAGTGACATTATTTTTATGCATGCCTCCATGATTACAGAATTATGGCCCCTTGTTGGACTTTAAATATCTGTCCGTCCATGGCAAAAAAAATTGACAAGAACTACTTATACATTACTTCATTGATTGATAAGATATTTCGCATATGCACTTATAATGATATGTAGATGTATGTGACATAGTTCATATGTGCGTAATCCAAAGAATGATAGAGTTATGGCCCCTGAATTTGAAAATGAAAAATCTTCTAATGTGAACTACTTCTACATTACTTACTTCTATATTGTGACGAAGCAGTATGTGGGGGCTTGAGTCACCTCTGTGACAGTTCTAGTTTAGAAACCCTTTCCTGTTGTACAGAATTATAAAAAAACAATACTTATACATCAACTTTAGCAAATTAAAATAAGGAAAAAAAAACTTGAGATAAAAGCAAAGACTTAGTGTATTGATATTATTTAACATGGATTTTATTTGTATGTATTTACATGTATTAATCTGCTTATTTTGTGATAGAGAGACAGATAGTGAGAAAGAGAAAAGGAAATTCTCTGTAATTGATGGTTCAGTTGGAAATCCAATATACTTATGTTGATGTATATGTATTTTTTTAGGCTGGAAATAAATGGATGACATGTTTATATTAATGGCTGTGTGTATTTGAAGTGTTTGTATCATTACAGTTTAAGACAGTGCATATTCAAATGTTGTTAAGTGTTTCCTTGTTTGTCATACAGGGATCTTTACTGCCATTGTTGCTCAGAAGTAAGAGATTTGGCTTAGACATTAAAAATAATGAATAGGGGATTGCAATCATTTACACATAATTCTTGGGGCTCCCATGGCCAGGTGGGTAATATTACTGACTTTTTCCAGCCCCTCACCACTGTCGATTTGAATCCTGGCATGGTTGCTCAGATATTTTCATGTGAAGAAGCTTTCAAGCTGGCTTACAGTAGATTGAAAGTTCCTTGTTGCCTTTGCACACACCTGTAATTAGTTGGATGTTGCTATGGAGACTGAATTACTGTGGTTGTGTGATAGTTAAGTCCTATACAACAACAACTTTGTTTTTGACTGGAAATAAATGGATGATTTTTTTTTTTTATAAATGGCTTATGTATATTTGAAGTTTGTATTTTATCATAGCTTAAGAAAATGCACATTTGTATGATGTAGAATTTTACATTGTTGGTAATGGAGTTGATTTTTACTGTTATTGCTTAAATTAAATATTCTCAGAACCAATAGACATGGTTAAGGCATAGAAAAATAAAACTGGGAAGTCATGAGGATTCTAAAGTCCTTTACAAAGATTTACCAGAAAGCTGGAAAGTCCTTCTGTATATCTGTAAACCTGTACAGGAGCTTTTCTGTAAAACTGTAATTAGCTGGACGTCACTCTGTACTTGAAACACTGTCCAGCAACGGTAAACTAAATAAATCAGTCAATCAACCTCTGTAAAATGTGAGTCCTTTTAACCAAGGTCCAGGACCTTAAAATTAGGAGTTAGTGAGAGCTCTGATATAGCATCCGAGGGATTACAATCATTTAAACATATTTCAACATTCTTCTAAAACAAAGTTTGAATCCCAGCAGGGTCATTCGGATTTTTTATGTGAAGAAGCCTTCCAGCTGGCTTGTGGTAGGTCGGTGGTTCTACTCGGATGCCTCCGTGCGTTCGGGGTCTTCCTCCACCTGTAATTAGCTGGGTGTCGCTATATGACTGAAATACTGTTAAAGCGATGGTAAACTCAAATAGTCAAGTCAAGTCTAGTCTTCCAAAACAAATGCTCTCACAGGGACGGGGCTTGTGTATAGATTAATTACTACAACCTCCATTATAATGCTTCTACATACTGTGAAATGTAATGGCTTTTGTCAGGGTTTATTTCTTTTTAACATTAAAAGTACATTGTAGTTCTTATGACTGATATTAATCCCTCTAGACAGTTCCTGGTTTTTTAACAAGAACTCTGTGCCTGGGAATGCCTTGAAAGATTTTTGCCCATATGGGGGTTTTGAACCGACAACCTTTGGACCCTTAATCATGGTACTGCTTGATCATGGTGTCTTTGTTGATGTCTTAATTACCATACAGTCCAGTGTAACAGTTCAGTATCAAAATGTGAATCCCTGAAACAGTATAATGATGGAGCTGCACTGTATTACAGTGTCACTGCATGGTAATTGAATTGGTAAAAATTTTCAAGTTTTAATCAATATACATGGATATTTTTCATTCATTTTATAAATGCCATATTCTTGAAGTGTACTGCTATTGCAAGAAATAAATTAGAAAACAGAGAACAGTGTTGTTTTGATTTGCCAAAATAGAAAAAAAGGGAACAGTGTTATTTTGATTTGTCAAATACAGACTAATTGTTCTTGGATATATTTTTATTTGTATCTGGACAATAAAATCAACCATCTGAAATAGGGAAATAATGATTAAATCTGTCAGATTGATGTTTCTTAAGTTTGCTACAATTAACTAGATGTGGGTGTTCCTCGGAACACTTGTGTCGCCTGCATTTAAGCATGTTTGATGAAAGAATTGACTAGAAAATCGATCTTTTGACAAATTATTGATAAAGCATAATCTATTTTGTGAGGTACAAAATAACACACACACACATATATATATATATATATATATATTTTTTTTTTTTTTTTTTTGGGGGGGGGGGGGGGAATAAAATATTCAAACAGTGCAATATGTAATAATTTTCCCGAGCACTTTCGACTATACAGTCTTCATCAGAGAGTGTCAGAATGACTATGAATTCAAAACATTATCTGTAAAAAAAATTATGACGTCATTAAGCACTTATGATGTTAATTATATATATGTTGCAAGTTTGTAGTCATCATTATCATTATTGAGTTATCATTCTTGTGTACTGCACTCAGACCAATGAGATCTATCTACTATAAATGTTTAAGGCAACACTTTACAAGTTATGCACCACACAAGAATTAAATCCAAAAAAATAAACAAAGGGAAATTACTCCAAAAATACAACAGTTATCATTCTTGCACAATGCACTCCATGAGATCTTTCCACCTGTGAGGTTTCAAAGTAATACCTCAAATACTTTTCGTGTTATGCTCCAGACAAAAATGAAGTCTGAGTATCAACAAAGGGCAATAACTCAAGGAAAAAGAGAAACAGAGTTATCATTCATGTGCACTGCACTCAGACCATTGAGATCTATGAAGTTTCAAGTCAACACCTCAAATACGTTTCGAGTTATGCCCCAGACAAAAATTAAGTCTGAAAATCAACAAAGGGAAATAACTCAGAAAATAAAACAGAGTTATCATTCTTATGCACTGCACTACAAATCCATGAGATCTTTCCATCTATGAAGTTTCAAAGCAATATCTCAAATACTTTTTATGTTATGCTCCTGACAAAAATAAAGACTGAGAATCAACAAAGGACAATAACTCAGGAGAAAAGAAAGTGAGAGTTATCATTTATGTGCACTGCACTCCACCTCAATGTGATCTATCCATGTTTTAAGTTTCAAGGTGATACCTCAAATACTTTTTGAGTTATGGTCCGGACAAAAATAAAATCTCAGAATCAACAAAGGGTAATAACTCAGAAAATACGAAAGTCAGAGTTATCATTCTTGTGCACTGCACTCCACCTCAATGTGATCTATCCATGTTTTAAGTTTCAAGGTGATACCTCAAATACTTTTCGAGTTATGCTCCGGACAAGAAAGTGTGACGCCGACGACGCCGACGACGACGCCGACGACGACGACGACGGACAAAGTGATCCCTATGTGTCTGCCATGCTATGCAGGCCACACAAAAAGGAATGAGAGGAGATAACATATTATACAGCAGACTGGGCTGGTGTGGGGTTATTAGTTTTCTTCCCATCGGTGAATCGGTTGGGGACTATAGGTTTGCGTGTGTCCATGCATCTGTCTGTCCATCCATCCGTCTGTCCCACTTTTCTGTCAGCTCCATAACCTGGGCATTTATGGATGAATTTCAATAAACTTCAAAAAAGTGTGTGTCATAACACAAACATGTGTCGCGCATATCACCCATATGCACCCTTGAAACAACCATATGTGTCAAGGTCACTGGAGTTGTTAGAAATTCTCTTGTAGTCAAAGGCTACATCTTGGTGTCTGCTCTAAAACTCTATTATTTATGGATTGATTTTCATAAAACTTTACGGAAGTATTTGTCTAAACATGATGTATTGTGTGCATCAACTATATGCAGGCTTAAAAGGACAAGGTCACCGGTGTTGTTAGAAATTTTCATTAGTATTTATAGGCTACATCTGTGTCCACTCTGTAACTTTCATATCTTTGGATGGATTTTCATTAAACTTTACAGAAGTGTTTGTCATTTCGTGAAGATGTGTTGGTGCAACAACCATATGCACACCTGAAAGGGCAAGGTCACTGGAGTTTGGTATTCTTAGATAGGCTTCGTTTCCATGTCCTCTCTATTAACTCCCATATCTATGTTTGGATTTTCATTAAACTTTACAAAACTGAAGTGTTTATCATAACTCCGCGCACCAACTTTATGCACTCTTGAATGGTCAGTGCAGTCCAGGAATCATAAACCATTTCCATTGTATTCTTGTTACTATCTGGCACAAATTCTTCAAAGGGGAGGGGTTCACCAGTCGGGACTCCTGACAAGTTTTAGGTAACTAACCTAGATCCTGAAAATAGCTTTGAAAAATAGAAGGAAGAAAAGAAACACAAATACTTTGTTCTCACTGCTGTCAATCATTTTGCACTGAACGTGTTTTTTCCTTAAACATGCTAAGTACATACAAAAATGTTCTCATGCTTCAAGTTTTATTTCATCACCTCTGCTTCTTAGCTCACCCGAGCACTTGTAGGTTCAAAAACCCGTTGTGGGCAAAAGAATTTTCACCCATTGCTTCCTAACTACTCTATATTATGTGCTTTTTTATCCTTGCTTAAGCATTTGAATTCAGTTGAGCACTCATGACCCTCTTGTTTCACGTCTGTCATTCTTTTAATCCCAAACCTTTCTTGATTGGTATCTCTCCCAGCAACCCGTTTCTCTCCAAACATACATTTTAAAGTCTTAATGTTTTGACTAACGTTACTTGTTCTTCCAAGCCATTCATCCAGGAGCTGCTTGCTTAAGTCAGGTTCTTAGTGAACGAGACACCTATAGGAAAAAAGGCAAGAGAAACAAGCGCTACGTTAGAATGAACGCCATACCCACAAGGGGGGGGGGGGGGGCTTAGACCTTTAGGGTCAAGGTCATTTGAATTTCAAGGTCACCTGGCCAGAAGAGCTCATTAAGATGCATTCACTTGTGAAGTTTGGGGGTTATGGATGGAAGTGAATTTATACTGAGGCCAAAATTAATATTTGCTATTTTGGGTCACCGTGTCCTTGACCTTTGACCCCAAGTCCTCTATGTAGGTCTGGTGGGTAGAGCTAATCAAAGTACATGCACCTGTGAAATTTTGAGGTTATCGATAGAAGTACATTCATAATGTGCCATGGTTAATATTAGCTATTTTTAGTCACAGTGACGACCTTGACCTTTGACCCCGTGACCTTCAATTGGGTGATTTATACTGAGGCCAAGGTTAATATTTACAATTTAGAGTCATTGTGATATTGACCTTTGACCCCGTGACCTTTAAGTGGATCGGTGGGTAGAGCTCACCAAGGTGCATGCACCCGTGAAGTTTGGGGGCTGTAGGTGGAAGGACCTCCGAATTATGGCCAATGTTAAAGTTTTGTGACATACAAACAAACAGACAGACAGACCAAAAGCAATATGCCCCCTGATCTATCGATCCGGGGCATAAAAAATTGTTAAAACGCACCGACATTGTTATTATTACGGTATCATTTTTAAGACGGAAAACATATAAAATCGTTTTAGTATTTTCATAAAATAAATATTGTAAACAAATACATTCAACGATTTTTATCCCTGAAAATTCGGTATGTATCTTATCCTGTTTTAATTGAAAAGAAGATCTATTAATGTAGGTATTCACTAACTACATGCTTAAAACGTAATTTCCAAAACCTGACCAGACTGCAAGAGTCTAAAATTTGGGTTTTTGTTTCAAGATTGGTATTCTTAAAAAAATCAAACATGTAGGAACACGGTCACTTCGATGCGTTAGAGCGTCCGCTTCGTACAAGGAGGTCGTGGGTTTGATCCCCGACGTCGTTTAAATGTTACTTTGTGATTGTCATGTACGTATTGCGCCAGGACTGACTGGCCCTGTCCGTGTAAAGATTTTGTGACTGATTTTGTCACGGCGTAATAGTACTGCAGTCATGCAGCACAATATTTTTATCGTCCGCAAATATCTGAAATGTTAAACGCAAACAACAAAAGCCTTATTATAAACGTGTAAATGTTTTAACACATTTTATAAACAGTTTAATCGGTAATTTTGAAATCTGATCTATATGTGCAAGAACCATTCAATGATAGATACACAGTTGATAAATATAAAATCTACATAATTATTATCTACGTATGCAATGAATTTTATACACGAAGCTCAACTCAGTCTTTGTCACCTGCTGTAATTCAATGTTAACAAACTTTTTTCCCCTTTTGTGAATAATGTACTGTGAAATCATTTTATTTCGTGGGGATGAAATTTCGTGGATTCGGTGAAAAAAAAAAAAAAACATGTTCGTGGGGACAAGAATTCGTGGATTCGTGTGTTAGAAAATGCATTTCCATAGGTTGGCTTTTTGTGTGAATTACCTTGGTTTTAAGTTCATCAGAGCACACGTGGTCAGGATGAGCTATTAGAATCGATGGATGTCCGTCGTCTGTCCGTACTATAATATTTCGGCCATGTTTGATTATGGCTAATATCGGTCAATTAGGTCAGGAGTTATGCCCCTTTTATATTATTAAAAAAATGCTGGATTTCACTTTGTTTGCACTTTAGCATCTTCATTTCTTAAGCAGTCATTTTCAAGCTTTATGATAATGTTTATAGCCATTATCCCTTGGCCAAGTTCGACTATGGCTAACACTGGATAATTAGGTCAGGAGTTATGGCCCTTTAATTAATAAAAATGCCAGATTTCCCTGTTTCTCAGTGATATATATTATCTCAGGGATCATATATTTAGAACAACTATACTATAATATAGTAGCTTGTGTAAGGCAATGAAGGCAGTTTTTCTCAGGGGAGCGTCTTCAGGGCCATCTTGGCCCTCTTGTTTTGTAATGTTACAAAATGAATCTTAAAGATAGCCAAGAAAATCCACGCCTACATTAGGCCCTTAAGACACCGATTTACTCCCACCCCCATACCTCCTAGGTGTATATATATATGGAAAAATACTTTGGATAAAGACTTTAATTATTTACTCACTAGTATATGAACAGGTACATTAGTATTATAATGATTTACACTGGTATTGAATGATTAATCAGCGTGCGGGGCATCCGCCATCTATGTAATGGCTGGTCTACGCTTTGTGTAAATCAGTTTTCTGTCGCGGGGACTATTTCTCGGGTTTTATCAATGTTAGTGACTCCACAAAAAGCAGTTCATTTAGTGCACGTCACATTTAATACAACACGAATCCACGAATGTACTGCATTCAATACAATTTAATGTCAATGAATTTACGTTCCCTGCATGCACACCAAAGTATGCCAATCTTAACGATCAAAGCATAGATTTTTCTCATTTCATTCCGATGTGTGACTTTGCATTATTCTCAGCTTAAAGACGTGTCACTATTAAAATGACAATACAGCGACAACTTACGTGCAATGATCTCCACTTGTGGGTATGTAGCTAGATCCTTGTGTAAAATAAACTTGAGACGGGGCGGTTTTTGCACATTTATTATGCACTAGCTATATACACAGCATACTTGATTCATACATACATTCTCACTTCTAAGACTTGCGAGGGTTTCATGCACTGAGGCTGGCAACGCCAGTAGGCGGGGCTTATCAGGAGTAGCATCACTGGTCACTAAACAGCAGACAGTGTGTCACTGCATATATTACTCGTCATTAACCGTGTGGTAAGATCGCCCGCCTCGTAACCTGCAGATTGTAGGTTCAACTCTCGGCTCATTGCTTGGCGTAGCGCAGTGTCGGGATAATGTTACTGGATGTGATATCATGCCACATGTGTACGGTGTGATGTGCAGTGTGGCAGCACTTTATCTGTCTCAACAAGTAGACATAGTCTCCAAATGGCGCTCAGCATATAGGAGGTAATTCCAGGACTACTTAATCCGGTGTCAGGATAATCTGACTGGGTATGGGAATTCAGGAACTGGCAAAAAAAAAAAAAAAAAAAAAAAACATAAGAGGAAATGGTATCCCCGGAATAGTTAGTTTCAAATTTCTTCACAGCCTTTATAGTGCTGATGCAGCCAGGTGGGGGGAGGGGGTGCATTAGTTGTCAGAAATGCTTTCCCAATCGTCGTTTTCTCCGATCGGCTTTGTTTGTGGGCCTGCTGTGACACAGGTATCAGTATCGTGGAGATTATGCACACACACACACACACACACACGCAAAAATACGACTTTTTACAATAATATCTACAAGGTTTCTTTCCACCCGATTGGTCCGGAACATCATTGAGGTGACTTTTGTTTCCCGTCAAACTCGTCGATATTTGTGTATTATAGTATATATAGATATTATTCAGGCCCGGATTCACCGGGGGGGCCGAGGGGGCCTTGGCCCCCCCCCAGCTGCCCTGGTTATACATTTTTTTTCTAGGCTATAAAATCCATTGATTACATAATGTCTGAGCTGTCTAGAGGAAATCCCCATCGTTGGCCCCCATACTGAACCAACCGCATAACCACCTGACCAGCCAGACTCCTATTGTCTTATGGCCCCCTGCTGTTAATGTGTAGGTAATCCGAATCGGCAGTCATCCATGACTTAGTGATAAGCATGTGTTTAAGGTACTGTGTATGCAAATTGATTGACACCTTCACTGATTCACAGGCTATTGTCGAGTGATACCTAAGGACATCTCGTCTGCCGAGCGATCTAATGATTGAAGAAAAATAGGCAATTACAAAAACTTTATATCAGTAAAACTATTCTAGACAGGTGATGTTTAGGAAATTGCATAAAAATCGATTAGTATAAAATTAGCCACTAAAAACAACTAAGTTGGACATTAAAATGTAATTGTATGAAATATTTTCACTAGAGCCCAAAGAAGTTATTGATTTAACAAATAACTTTGACTAAATCTAATCAACGAAATTTTAAATTCACTTTTCTCTACATCTATAAAATTTTAAATCTTGAATTAAAAGCGGGCAATTTAACTGCCAGGTTGATGTACTTTCAGGTATGAAAAAATGTTTCGGAAAAAAAATTAAAAAGCTATTCTGCGGGGAAGATGCATACCTATCGCTAGCCATGTAAATTAAACTTTATCAGAAATGGGTTGTGTTTCTAAATGTCATCAGCTATACTATTTTTACATAACTTGTAAGTATTATTTAAACGAAGCAGTTAAATTTTTCTTAACAAACTCTCTCAATATATAAATACAAAAAGTAGGTCTATACATCATCATGTTCACTTTTCTTATTATTTACGAATAAAATAATAATAATTATTATAAAATATGTGTATTTTAGATTTATGAATATAATTAAGAAATGAAAGAATTTGAAAATTGTTAACTGCCATATTTTGGGACAATGTATGTGTAGATTATGATTACTAATTCAAATCAAATCCAGGTAATCAGTTATTGACCAATGTTACTGATAAGTCAATGAATACTAATGCACAGAATACATAATTTAAAAATAAAACGGATATTAAAAAAAAATTTAAAAAAAAATTAAAAAAAAAAAAAAATATAAGAAAAACTACCCTATAACGTGCGCCTGATTTTTTTTTCTGAGAATTTCTGTGTGAAGACTTCTTCCAGATCGACAATTTGACAGCCAATATCATTAAGGTCGAACCTATTCCCTTCCACAATTTTGACAAAATGATTATGTTTAACGTGAAAATTGTTGTTGTTTTTTCTCAGTCTTTGACAAAACTGTCTTTTACACTGTTGAGTCAAAAACTAATGATCACAAGTCACTTTTTGTGGGGGGTTCAGGAAATATTAAATATTTTATGCCAGTTTGTGAATGAAAATACAAGATAAGCCCGTATTTCTTACCCGGAAGAAGTAATGCCCTTTCAGTAATTCAGTGTTTTTTTTGATCGGGGCCTGTAAATGCAATTGTAATCAAATTTATACGATTGCACAGCAGATATTCAATAACATGATTTTGCGCCGGTAAAAGATAACATTATATCGCTCAATGTTTAAGGCTCGGTCCCACTTGGCATTTTTTTTTTTTTTTGCCTCGGGGATGGGATGCATACGCACTCCCGATGGAAATAGTGTCGCGAGCCATGTGGAGTCATCGGGAGGCATCGGGTGTACTGCAAAAAGAATTCATTGAAATTTTCCCGATGTGTTCTCGATGTTTTATCGGGAAAACAAGCCGGGTAAATATCCGCAGAGAAGCTCCGGTCAGCATTCACGGAGCTTCCGCGATTTTTTTCCTCCGATGAATCCCCGATGCGTCTGTGATGGCTCGCCGAAGTATCAGGGGGACATATTAGGCGGCCTTTCTGTGACACATTCCTGATCTTAAAAAAAAAAAAAAAAAAAAAATGGCAAGGGTTGAAAAGCGCACCCAGAAATTAGTTTCTGTTTTGGCCAGTCTTAGACTGAGACGGTCAAAAAGGCCATTGGACATTGCTTAGGGCATCCCCTTAAACCCCCCAAAAGTCTTCTCCGATCATTGGAGGAGGTCTCCCGGTGCTTTTCCAAACATCGGGACTCAAGGCTATTGTGTCATAGCCGAAACAACAGTGAATGTTCAACGGACCAATCACGAAGCCTAATAATTGTCATTTTTCAACGGACTGCTCAGTCTTTTTTTTGGCTCAAACATCGGGAGCCATCGGTAGAAAAAAAATGTTTATTTCCACATCACCGATTTTTTTTCCCAGTGGGACCTAGGCCTTCAAGTTTCAAATATATCGGATTTAAAAACAAAAACAACAACAACAAAACCTTCACGATTATCCCCAGATACCCTTCAGAATGCATCTCCATCATACTAAAAACTTTTTTTTCCGGGGGAGCATGCCCCCGAACCCCCCTACCACACCTATTACATTCGGATTTTGGCCCCCCCAGCAGAAAATTTCTGGATCCGGGCCTGTTATTGTAAAAAGTAGTAGTATTTTGTGTGTGTGTGTGTGTGTGTGTGTGTGTGAGCTCCACGATACTGGTACCTGTGCGCTGTGATACTCTGTATCCTAGATCTTCTTGTATTATTATTATATTGAAGTCAAGTCCGTCGGTCGGTCCGTCCGTCCGTCTGTAGACGGGATTTATCCGCCTTATTTCTCGGCTACCTTTGGTCGGATTTTTATTAAAGTTTACAAGACTGGTAAGTACCCAGCCTAGTTGCGAATATAGTATAAGCACGCCGTGATCGGCTTGATTTTAAATGGGTTATGGCCCTTTGTTATATTTCTTAAGAACATTTTGTCCGCGCTATTTCTCAGCTTCCTTTGCTTGGATTTTGATTTAACATCACTTCATTTTTCACTGAGTTATGTCCCCCCCCCCCCCCCTGTCATATTTCTTAGATATAGTTTAACAGCTCTATTTCTAGCTACTATATTAATCAGATTTTGATTTAACTTCACAGCATTTATACGTACCAACGCTAGTTACACATATTTTAGACTTGTCATGATCAGCTTAATTCTAATTGAGTTTCATCTTCTTTAATTATTGAATATTTTGACTGCAAAACATGTTCAAGTGTATCAGAGATCTACCTAGTTCTGGTGTATTTTTTAACTTTATCCTTTCAACTTTTTTTTTAACTTTGTCTAGACTTTCTCTGACATGGTTACTGTAACTATATGTGGCAAAGTGGTATCTAGGGGTATTCGTCATCTTTAATGATAATTTTTGTTTTATTAAAAAAAGAAAAAAGATGGACCAAAAAGTACATTTCCCAAGAATAATATCCATGCATATGATGCCAGAAAATGTAGATCTTTTATAATTTGCAAAAACCATAAGCATATCTGGTATTTATGGTAATTAAAATATGATAACAGTTACTAAATATGTAGCGCATTTGTAAATTACAATTACTCGATATACCCTGGCCTAAGTCTACAAAACAGGTCCGGCTAGGAGATTGATGTAGTCCATATCGATGGATTGATGCAATACTAAGGTAACTACATACAAAGAAAGAAACAGTTACAAACTTTCGGCAGGCGTAAGTACGTTGAACTTTATAGGATGATTAGGTCATCGTGTGAACACAATAATCGCACTTTACATAAACCTTAGGTGATATACCATTCAGGCCAAAATCTGGAAGTACATTTAAATTTGGTTGCAACTGCGTACACTGTAAAGCTACAGTTGCAACTTCATCTCAAAAACAGTTTCAACAATATACATTCTGCAGTCAACATTCACCTTAATTAGCGGTCAGTCGATGGAGCACTTAGAACGGGATGTTGCTTCACGGAGGTCAAAATACCTGGCAGGTATATACATAACATACTACTACTCAAAATTTGCTAAGGATTACTTATTGCTCGTTGCATATCAATTTCATTCAATTATATTTATTAAGAACTTATCGCATAAAATGACCAAATAACTAAAAGCTATCACTGATGGTGATTAATACCCCAAAACCTTAAAATTGGCTGCTGTAATAAAACATATACCCGTTTGCACAGGTTTAACTGTATTCATAGGTCTAGTTGCAGCCAGCCAGGTAATTTTGGTCCATATGGTACACCGTAGAAGAGACGATAAACACTGATAAAAAAGTACACATTTTGCAAGGGTGCCAAGTTAACTGCATTACGCAATACACACACATATATCTCTATTCGCACGACACCAATGTTTTAATC
Organism: Solen grandis; assembly: GCA_021229015.1. Lineage (NCBI taxonomy): Eukaryota > Metazoa > Mollusca > Bivalvia > Adapedonta > Solenidae > Solen > Solen grandis. The sequence continues at coordinate 21,377,736 of CM037786.1, forward strand.
CGACGTATAGATATACTGTTACTTTATTATTTTTTTTATCCAGGCCATGTGTTAAGACTCTGATGCTATTTGAGAAAGTATACAATTTATGTGAATGATAAGCGTGAAGTCGTTGCTTATAGATTCATGCAATGTTATATGTATGAATGTTGTATGTAATGATTAATGTAGTGTATTTATTTCATCCAATATTGTGTGTCTTTGTCTAAAGTGTATATAATAATGATGATAATAACAATAATAATATATCTAATAGTGTGTGTTTATATGCATATAATGTATTGTATATGTATATAATAAGATGTGTATATATTAGTGTATGTGTACATAAATATTATGGTATGTGTGTGTGTTTATATATAATGTGTATGTAATATAAAGACATGTGTAAATATACATACAATGTGAGAGTGCGTGTGTGAATGAATATAATGTGTGTGTGTGTATATACATGCAGGTAGTTGCAAGAAACAAACATGAATATTTGATATCACAAGACGATAATCTCAATTTCTAGTTTGACTGCTTGTACATCTTTGTATATATACATGTTTTCAAATTTTACAAATCGTTGCTGTTGTTTATATGTAAACTTCTCTTTTTTTTATCAGCGGATTTAAAACTACTATGCATTTTTGTCTTATAATTAAGATATTAAGGCCCACTAGTATATCTTATGGATTATTTAGAAGGGATCTATTGATAAAAATTGAAGGTCAAGGTCTCACAGTGAATATTTCAATATTGAAAACTATAACATCGATGTAGAAAAGTCCATGTTTAAGAGTCTGGTATTTAATTTACGACCATAGTTTGATGATGATAATGTTGATAGTAATGGCAGTAATGATGATAATGATGATGGTTGTGGTGATGATTATGATGATGATGATAATGATGATAGTTGTGGTGATGATTATGATGATGATGATAATGATGATTGTGGTGGTGGTGGTGATGATGATGGTTGTGGTGGTGATGATGATTATGATGATAATGATGATGATGATGGCGACCGTACTGATGAATATAGTAATATTTGACGAAATATTCAGTGCCACACGTTTTCCCATCCGCCGTATGAATAGCCATATCTGTTTACACTTTACATGGGTTTGATGGTGACATTAAAATTGTTATTTGACTGATACTTCCTGAATTAGAAAGTTCTGGTGCATTTTGGATTATACAAAAGATATACTAACTGCATATTAGTTTCGGAAAGGAAAACAGAAGACATTTTTTTTCATAACTGCACAATGGTTGTTTACTGTACATCACACGTATTGCTTCTTATCTGCATTTTCTGTGAATTATTTTGTGGAATATGGAGCAATCCTTTCGACATGCCAGTAAAGAGGTCCAAACCCGGGTTGAAAGCCCCGAAAAAAGCTTGGTGGGCAAGGGAGATAACCAAGGATCTCCACGTCGCTGGACGTCTCACTGAACGTCAAATCAAATACTCGTCAGAAGCTGGATTCCGCAGCTTGTTGTCTGTTTATGTGTATGAATCAGAAGATGCCGGTAGTTTTGGTGGAGAATACTTGCCGACGAGTGCTGAGGCGTGGTCGGCGGCCCATATGTCCGGTATGCAGTATGACGCTATCATAGAATTAAAGGAAGAGTGGGCGAGTATAAAAACTATAAAAAAATGTACAGAAGCTTTGGCTAACTTACGAAAACCTGTTTTGATATACGGTGATCAAGGAGATAGTGCAGCTTTCGTTACACTTATGTATTTGGCGAACATGACGTCACATGACGTCAATTTTGTTCCAAAGATATACAGTGAGGATTTTTACAGAATTAGCACTGTCATGGGATATGATTTCACGGCAGAAAATCTGAAAAAAGTTGTCTCGACTGTAACTGGGGAGACAGTTATCAGAGACCCACCAAAGCCCAACTGTGAGCCACTCAACTGGTACCACTTTTGGCTGGCACATCCGGTGTCAAAGAATATTTACACATCGGGTCAGATTCGACCATGTGACGTCAAAGTTCTCGAGGAGGCGGGTTTTAAATCAATTGTAAATGTGCGACCAGGGCTTGAATTTGATGGAGAGCCCTCGCAGGAATGGGTGACTTTACTTAACATTAATGATGACACGGCTATTTATGGGACGTCAAAATTGCCCCCACGTCAAGACGTCCACACACTGAAGCATAGTCGACTGAACTTTTACCATGGTCCTAAATATATCAGTAGTGATTCAACTGTTAATTATGAGGGAGAGAATCCACAAGAGTTTGGCGACGACGTGGGATACAACGAAGAACTAGAAAGAAAATACATCGAGAAACATTCTTCATTGAAGTACATCCATATACCAATATGTAAGTATTTTTTCTGCTTAGCGCCTTGAAGAGACTTTATTTTACTTAATATTATTTTTACTTTATTCGCTGCTTTGAAAACTCCGTGAAATCACCATGCATCGAATAAGGACATATGTCTGAATATCATATAGTCTTTCATACATTTTAAGCCATTTTGTGCAAATTTAATACTAGTAAGCCGCGAATACAGAGGTAAGCACAAAAATGCGGAAGAATACTTCGAGTTTGATATATAATTTAGTAATAACAACATGTAAAGTGGCGTTTGTGTGGTGTTTTTGTGACAATGAGTGCTTTAATATTGTTACAGCTATTATACAGCTCATGTTCAATGAGTTTCATGAAACATTCAAATTGAGATTTTTAAATTTTAAGACCTATAATTCCCTTATTCACTGATCTAGATAATAGAATGTTTGCATGCATGCTATTGTTACCAT
>CM037786.1:21380615-21430615 GCA_021229015.1 Solen grandis
CATATGAACAATTTTATAACCTTCCTGCAATTAGCTTATTAGAACAAGAGGGCCAAGATGGCCCTAAAGACGCTCACCTGAGGACATTGTGCTGACCAAGTTTGAGGAAGATTGAATCAAAATTGTGGCCTCCAGTGTGTAAACAAGGTTTTTCTAAGATTTGACCTACTGACCTACTTTTCAATCGCTTTTTAGGTCTGTTAGATTAATGATCTTCGATAATTCGTTGAAATTTCTGAAGAGAATCGTATACCTACCAAACTGAAACCGGAAATGGAGGGCTGAATAGTTTCCTAATTTTTCATTGGTTAATAATATTATAACCTAAAACGACCGAATGTGTTTTTATTACCAACAATACGTACTTTCATATCTTTCTTAAAGAAAACCTTTATTTAATATACAATTGACACATTTTTTTTTTTTAATGTAGATACTGATTTTAATATAAAACATATATCAAGTATGTAATTTAAAGTAAAATGTGATTCAATCAGGGGCCAAATTTTAATCATTATCTAGTCATAATCTCTCAAACTAGTAATATTGCAAAATATTTTTTTTATGATTGGTCTATATGAATTATGTGGGTACGGACAACTAGACAATATTTCACATCAAATCTATAGATTAAGCTCTAGGTCTTTTCCTATGTAACTCTATGTGAAACAAGTGACCACTGGTGCGGGGTCATTTATCATTGTAAGGCTATGATTTGAACAATCTTGGTAATGAACCTTTAGATGAGGCTACATACCAAATATCTAAGCTCTGGGCCTTATGGATTTACAGAAGAAGATTTTTTAAGATTTTCCTATGTAACTCTATGTGAAACAAGTGACCCCTGGTGCGGGGGCATTTATCATTGTAAGGCTATGATTTGAACAATCTTGGTAATGAACCTTTAGATGAGGCTACATACCAAATATCTAAGCTCTGGGCCTTATGGATTTACAGAAGAAGATTTTTTAAGATTTTCCTATATAACTCTATGTAAAACAAGTGACCCTGGTGCGGGGGCATTTATCACCATAGGGCTATGATTTGAACAATCTTGGTAATGAACCATTAGATGATGCTACATACCAAATATCTAAGCTCTAGGCCTTATGGATATATAGATGAAGATTTTTAAAGATTTTCCTATATAACTCTATGTAAAACAAGTGACCCCTGGTGCGGGGGCATTTATCACCATAGGGCTATGATTTGTACAATCTTGGTAATGGCCCATAAGATGATGCTACATACCAAATATCTAAGCTCTAGGCCTTGCAGTTTTGCAGAAGAAGATTTTCAAAGTTTGAGTTTTTAAAATCTATTTTTAGCTCCTGTGACCTACTTTTTCAACCAATCTGAATAATTTGTACAACTTTGATAGAGGGCATCATAAGGATGATTCCTGTGAAGTTTGGTCAAAATCCCTTCAGCGGTTCAGGAGGAGATGTTCTTTAAAGCAAATTGTTGACGACGGACGCACGCACGCACGCACGCATGGACGACGGACAAAAGGTGATCACAATAGCTCACCTTGAGCACTTCGTGCTCAGGTGAGCTAAAAACAATCAAAGTTGTTCCATGCAAAGAACAATTCTTAAAGTACAAACCAATTGTAAGAAGTAAGTAAAATTTCATAACACACTTCAAATTATATTTTACATGAAGCATGATGGTTATTTACTGTTTTATTATTACAGTGGAACCTCTCTAAACCGCACGGTGCCCGGACCAGCTAAAATGTCCGGTTTTCAGAGGTGTGCGGTTTACAGAGGTTTTTGTGACATTTTTTTTTTTTAGATACACCTTTTATTGTAACCTTATCAAACTCAAAAAGAGATATGACAAGGAAGTTAAAGAACCCTATTTACTCAATTAAAGTTTATCACAGAATTAACATCAGAAAGAGCCGATTTATTTAACTTCATTTTGTCCGGTAACCATCAAACATTTATGAAGGAAACGAAATGATGTGTCTGTTGACGGTCTTTTTACCGTATACACGGTCAGATTTAAGGTGCAGCTACGTATAAGGCGCATCCTAACTTTCAGGGTAACTTATTTGAAAAAAAAACAACACTTATCGTATCGTATTCGGCGAAATCTTGTTTTGAAATTTGCGCCGTTGTACATTTTGACAGACCGAAAGCTATCTGTACTTCACCGGGCTAATCATACGGTGAACCGTTATATTTACACATGGCATAAGATTAGCATTAGACCGTTACATTAACGACGGGTAGGATAAAGGTGACACATTTTCATAACATGACATTACTCAACCGTGTCCCCGCATTCTAACACTGGGGACCATTGTCACCTGTCAAAATTCTCCCAACTAACAAACATTACGTAACAATTGCCACCTGTCAAGTTTCTCCTATACATCATGAGGTCCCGTAAAATAAACTTATTTGTTTATATTGAAAATGGCTTCCATCAAGTTGTTTCAGTTTCTCACGATCATTTTATCATGAACTAGAACTGTCGCCTAAGGGCTTACTAATACCCCCCCGCAAGTGTTTTTGTCAAACACGGCTTTTGAGCATGCAATCAGATTCTTGCATACAACACTCCATCTTAATACGTATATAGAGGTCATATGTGCCAACTACATGGAAATCTAGTGATCCTTTGTAACACATACCTATGGATATACCTATGTCTATGGATAAATATCATTAAGATTCACTGAAATCTATCAATTGAAGAAAATTGTAAAACAAATACCATCAAAGGGACATATCTTTAAAACAGGGGGGAGGGGGGGTAACCCAATGTTATATAGAAAAAGCGCTACTACAATGTCTAAGGTTGAATGACAGCAAGTTTCATTGAAATCCCTCCAGTAGTTTAGGAGGAGTAGTCTGCAGAAAATTGTAAAGCAAAAATCATCAAAGGGGCATAACTATAAAAAAGGGAGGTAATCCAATGGGAGGAGTAGTCTGCAGAAAATTGTAAAGCAAAAATCATCAAAGGGGCATAACTATAATAAAGGGAGGTAATCCAATGTTATATAACTAACACATGCTTCTACAATGTCTAAGGATGAATGGCAGCAAGTTTCATCAAAATCCTTCCAGTAGTTTAGGCGAAGTAGTCCGCAGAAGTTTGTAATGCAAAAATCATCAAAGGGGCATAACTATAATAAAGGGAGGTAATCCAATGTTATATAACTAACACATGCTTCTACAATGTCTAAGGATGAATGGCAGCAAGTTTCATCAAAATCCTTCCAGTAGTTTAGGGAGTAGTCCGCAGAAGTTTGTAATGCAAAAATCATCAAAGGGGCATAACTTGGTAAATAGGGGAGGTAACTCAATGCTATATAGATGTCTAAGGATCATTGACAGCAAGTATCATTAAAATCCTTCCAGTAGTTGAGGCGGAGTAGTCCGCAGAAGTTTGTAATGCAAAAATCATCAAAGGGGCATAAATTGGTAAATAGGGGAGGTAACCAAATGATATATAGATAACGCGCTTATACAATGTCTAAGGATCATTGCCAGCAAGTTTCATCAAAATCCTTCCAGTAGTTTAGAAGGAGTAGTCCGCAGAAGTTTGTAATGCAAAAATCATCAAAGGGGCATAACTTGGTAAATAGGGGAGGTAACTCAATGCTATATAGATGTCTAAGGATCATTGCCAGTAAGTTTCATCAAAATCCTTCCAGTAGTTTAGAAGGAGTAGTCCGCAGAAGTTTGTAATGCAAAAATCATCAAAGGGGCATAACTTGGTAAATAGGGGAGGTAACTCAATGCTATATAGATAACGCGCTTATACAATGTCTAAGGATCATTGCCAGCAAGTTTCATCAAAATCCTTCCAGTAGTTTAGGCGGAGTAGTCCGCAGAAGTTTGTAATGCAAAAATCATCAAAGGGGCATAACTTGGTAAATAGGGGAGGTAACTCAATGCTATATAGATAACGCGCTAATACAATGTCTAAGGATCATTGCCAGCAAGTTTCATCAAAATCCTTCCAGAAGTTTAGGAGGAGTAGTCCGCAGAATTTTGTGTCTACAGACGGACGGACAGACGGACGGACAGACGGACGGACAGACGGACGGACGGACGGACGGACAACCTGATTCCAGTATACCCCCCCCTAACTTCGTTGCGGGGGGGTATAAATATACCTGTAGGATAACTTATAAGAACAAAAGCAATAATCTGGTATTGTTTATCATGGTTTCGTATAGACTTTGTGTCATATTATCGTATTCATTGGCTTTCAGTATATTCATTTTCTGAGATCGTATACCGGTAATTTTCACTTCTCGGTGATTGAAACAAGAGGGCCAAGATGGCCCTAGATCGCTCACCTGAGAAAAGTATCATTCATTGCCTGTACAAAACAGATTGCTTTAAAGATGAGGTGAAACATTTTCCCCATCCACAAAAAATTCAAGACAAACATTCTGACTAAGTTTGAGGAAGATTGGATTAAAATTGTAGCCTCTAGTGTGTAAACAAGTTTCTAAGATTTGACCTACTGACCTACTTTTTGATCCAACCTGACCCATTTTCGAAAGGGTTCAAGATATCATCAAGACAAACTTTCTGACCAAGTTTGAGGAAGATTGGATAAAATGTGCCTCTATGTGTAAACAAGTTTCTAAGATTTGACCACTGACCTACTTTTGGATCCAACCTGACCCATTATCGAAAGGGTTCAAGACATCATCAAGACAAACATTCTGACCAAGTTTGAGGAAGATTTGATCAAAATTGTGGCCTCTAGTGTGTAAACAAGATTTTTCTAAGATTTGACCTACTGACCTACTTTTTGATCCAACCTGACCCATTTTCGAAAGGGTTCAAGATATCATCAAGACAAACATTCTGACCAAGTTTGAGGAAGATTGGATCAAAATTGTGGCCTCTAGTGTGTAAACATCAAAATTGTTGACGGACGACGGACAATCAAGTATCCCAAAAGCTCACCCTGAGCTATGCTCAGGTGAGCTAAAAAGAAACCTGAAAAGCTGTATATCATCATATAAGGCGCACCCCCTCTATAAACGTGAATTATCTGGAAATTATTTAATTATCATACACTTCTGATGCTCATTAAGTTTGATTAACACTATTATTACCGTATTCTGTAATTGATCAATCAAGTCATTGCAAACAAGCACGGCTAATTGTATTTTTCAAACATAGTGGATAAAATTGCAACACCAATTAATCTCAAACCATAATACGGCCATAAACACATAATTACAGTACAGAATTTCAAATTAATCATGCATTGTTTTTTTCTCGGACAGAAAATTTGTGTGCAGTTTACAGAGGTTAAAATAGGCACATTTTATCTGAATTTCCCAAAATTTTCCTGCAGTATTCGGAATTCGGAGGTTCCGGTTTAGAGAGTATTTTTCAATATGAAAGGGGAAAAATCGGGACTTTTGAAATCGTACGGTTTATAGAGTATTCCGGTTTTCAGAGGGTGCGGTTTAGAGAGGTTCCACTGTATTATTTTATATTCATTTAAGCACCTACCTCTATTATACAAATATGAGGAAAGATTCTCAGAACAATACAAAGAGCAAGGCCATCATTAAGCAAGAAATGTGGAAATTCCACCAAAAAGAAACAAAAAAAAAAGGTTTTCCAATGGACATAATGACTGATGATCAAAATCATGAACCCAGGGGCAGAATTTGAACAATCGTGGTAGAGGATCATGGGACATGGCTATACACAAAATAGAATTTATTGTTTCAGGCAAGAAGATTTTCAAAGCTTATACATATGAGGCAAATTAGACCAGCCACATTTTTTTAACAGATCAGGAAATTCTGAGGTAAAAAGTTTCCCAAGGAACATGTATGTAAAAATATTCAGAACATTTCTGGGAAGAGGATTTTTATTTATTTCTTTTACATAAATACTTCAAAAATTACTTCCATAACTTATAACAACAAAGGAATCAAATCATAAATGACACTTCCATATGTTAACTGATATATTCAAATTAAAATACCAGATTATCCAATAGCTACACTGGGATATCATGTGATCAATTGTTGATTGGTTTTCCAAAAAGAAGACATGGCTTGAGATATTGTTTGTGAGGAGTTGACTTTATCATGAAGGAAACTAAAGGCAAAGGTGGGGTTCTATATAAGACTTTATCTTTCTCTCCAATTTCTTCCAAAGAGTTGTTACTATGACTGAACTATACATCTTTAAAACCACTATATCTTACTTTTATGTCACACAAAATGTAGGTCCAAATTTCTACCAACCTGTCTTAGCTCTAAGCAATACTTGAAATTCTAAATAAAGTGAGTTATTGTTTAATAATATTTTAAGCAATAGCTATTACTGGAATTATCAGATGCCAAGTATTTAATAATACTATACATAAAGAAATCATAATATCTTTCTTACAGAAATAGGTAAATAATGGAATGCATAATAAACATAGTATTTGCCTTTTAACTGACTTAAAATATAATAGATTATTTAAGAATTTAAAATTTTTTTTGAGAATGACAAATAACATAGTATTTGCCTTTTAACTGACTTAAAATATAATAGATTATTTAAGAATTTAAATATTTGTGTTTTTACTGGGGAAAATTGAAGCTCAGAATGCATCTCTAAATACTTATCAAAGCTAAGTAAGGTTTGTGAACTCCACAAGGACCACAAAAACCCCAATACCATTCCTCCCTTAGACATCAATACCATTCCTCCCTTAGACATCAATACCATTCCTCCCTTAGACATCAATACCATTCCTCCAGATATCGGTTCTGTATGATGCTAGTCTATGACCGTCAAACTCCTCCATCTCATTCTATTTCCATAAGTACCTTGAACAGTTTCATGGTCAGTCAAGGAATCTAGTCCCAAATGCTCAGATTGAGTCAGAGTCAATCAGATGAACAATGGATGGATCATTTCCCTACAGGCGTCTGTCTCCATAACAAGAATATCCACATGATTACAACTCCTGTCTGTGACAGGTCTGGCACGCACAGGTCATGTATCTTTCAGCATTCATTATCAATTATCTAATTAGAAAGGATTTTACATGACCTACAGTGGCCATTAATCCTGACCTTTGTATTGTCTCAATGAACATGTATATCATCAATATATTAAATACACATGATACCAACTTAGGTGACACTGATCTGTCAGTTTACTATAATTTCAGCTATATTCTCATCAACTCCCACTCTCTCTCTGCACTCTCTCACATTAACACCCCACTCCCTTCATCTGTAACTGACCAGTCTACAACGTCTCCCTTATCTGTAATGGTGTCAACCATCCTTTGCCAACTTGATCTGTAATAAGATCAGGGGAGAAATACGTACAGAAATATGATGATACTCTAGGAATATCAATGCAAACACAATCTAGGGAACTGCCCAGAAAAAGAGCGATGTGTTCTATACTTATTTTTCTATTTCTCTCTCTGACAAATCCCAAGTTTTCATAATGTCATTATGCAGACTGAGTACAACCATATGACATGCACATAAAAAAAATGTTTTTGCTGTTGTTGTTTTTTATCTGAGCCTGGATCTATATTTCATTCTATTTCAGAAGGGTTAATAGACAATACACCATATTCCAAGTGTACAGTAGATGGACAAAACTAAATTTTGTAATTGGGTTTTGGTTATGGCATGACAAGTACCGTAATCGTTTGAATATTAGCCGCAGTTTCATGCTAAATTTCATCAATTTAAACTGTGCATGCGGCTTATATATGGTATTACAACATAGTTTACTTTTTTCCGAACATAAATCTACCGAGAATCGGTCTTTTACAAGCGCCGCCATTTTGTGTACTATTCTGCGGATTCGTATTAATTAAAGGTTACGGCGCATCACGTATAATAAGGAACAATTTAATGACATATTTTACTTTTATAATTAAACGATTTATATAAAATAATAATAATTTTTTTTTTTTTTGAAATTTGGTGTTTTTGTGTTGTTTTTCTTGATTTTTTAGTGTAGTATTTTTAGGTAAAATGTGTGAAAAAATCCAGCCAATCACAGGCCGATATTCAATGAGGGAGGTCGAACAGGGATGGCGTCGGGTGGGATGGGGTGTCACTTTGACACTGTGTACCACAGGTTAATCAATACTAACCTGGCACTTACCTGACATATTTGAGAATGTATTGAGATGACACATTCAGCTACGATTCACTTTATAAGCAGAATCATTTTGACCAAATTTCATTCTTGCTTTCGAGCTTGCCTAGCAAACTTCGATTGTAAAACAGATCTTTTCAGATCTTCCTTCACATTGTCAAACAGATCTTTTCAGATCTTCCTTCACATTGTCAAACAATAACTGTCTGTTATGGGCCGAACACAAGTAAGCTATTCGGCTACATGTTATGGGTACGGGTTATGACTACTATAAATTACGCAGCGTGTAAAAATTATGGGATACCAAAATGGCCGATCCCGACGATTTGTCCGCGGCTTTTATACTGTATTAGGCGTTTTTTAACCGATTTGGGGACAATTTTCGGGATGCGGCTTATCCACGAATGCGGCTAATATTCGAACAATGACGGTATGCATACAATAAATGGTGGTTACACATGTTGGCATTGTTGTTATTTATACCGTTTTCAAAATATGGATACATTAGTGTCTTAATAACGGTGTGTTCCAATGGTACTTGATTCTCAACTGGGAATTAAGTTCTTACAACTTATATGAATTACTCTGGTTGGACCAGTGTTTTGCACCTGGGAAGGCCATGAGAAATCCTTGCCCCTAGCGAGGTTTTAACCCAAAACCTTTGAATCCATGGTCATGTATGTAACCACTGGATCTGGTAGAGCTCCCTCTACATACCAGCCAACTGGGGTTGAGGGGAAAGTGTGTGTTTTTAATACAACTACTGGACATTATATTAGTAAATACAACTCATATATCCATAAATACCATTTTTCCAATACTGACTTCATTTCTGACAACCCAATACATGATTAACTTGAAATCAACGCCAACGGATTTCTGATATTTACTGGTCCTGCTGTCAGTCCTTTACAGCAACTCTTCTACAAGGCAATAAATGAATAATAATTGCCAGATATGTTCTAATGATGATGAAATGAAAATGGTTACAGATCAGCACAAAGAATTCCAATTTCAAAAAACTCTTGTTTCTTTGTCATTGAACTAAATGAATTCAAGAAGGTGAATTTCCTTCCTAATATTAAATCTTTGTCAGGACACATTTGCAAGATCAGACCTAATGAATAGTAAAGACAACACCTTAAAACTAAAATTCTGACTTGATTTATCATTTGAAATTTTATTTGATAAAAAGCTTCCCTTTTACCATAACCCTCGTCCCATTTAAGAGCCCTTTCCCCTTTCATCAACAAGAGCCTCTAATTTGTCCCTTTTTTTCTAACAAGATATAGAGCCCCATATCCAATTTTCTCATAAGAACTCATTTAATTCATTTTTTTCCACACAAGCAGTTCAACAGCATCAATAACAACATATGTAAATGTTTATAATACATGTAACAGTATATAATAATAATTATAATTTGTTAAAATGATTTAAAAAGGATATTTAATTTTAACCTTCCAAAATACTGACCTGACCCAGGAACCTGACAGCAAGGGATTAGTACAAGTCTGATGAAGGTTTGTTTATCAATCAACATAAAAAGAAATTGAAAAGAAACCATATCCCTAAAAAGTTACAATGAAAAAATATATGAAAACTGACACATGCAGATTATGCTTGTACTCAAAAAAGTCTCATTTAAAAAATAAGGTTTTTTTTGTCTTTCTGAAAACAGTCATGCTTAAAAAAGTGTTTCTTTGTTATTTATATATGAAGTCTACAAAAATGTATAAAACTTCTCAGGATAATCTGGTAGAGTAGAGAATTTTTAACTCTGAGACTGATCCATGCCATTTCCACACATTCAGGGAACCTGTCAGAGCTATTGGAAAATATCTCAACCATTTGGTGACAAATAACTCAATAAAGCAGAGAATGTAACATGATTATAGAGCCCTAGGTGAAATCTCTGTGACAACAGTTACTGTAACCGATATAGGGGGACACTTTCAGCATTTCATAGGTTGGCTGATGAATTTCACAGGCAGTCAGGACAGAGACACTGGATGTGAAATTAAATCAACATACCTGCTGAAGAATGATAAAAAGATCACAGTGAAATCTTGTGGAATCATTTACGACAAAACAAAACAATCATCAACACTTATAATGCCAAAACAAAGATTAAATAACATAAAAATCTTCCTTCTTTGTTATCATAAATTTGGTCTTAACACTTCAACATACAGTGGGATCTTTCTAGTTTGCTTAAGCTAATGAGAAAAGCTTTCTTTACACTGTACACATGGTATACTGGGAATTAATACCAAGGGTAGTAAACTGTGTTTTACATAACTTCCAGTCTGAACATAGGGTTTTCATATTATAATAAAACCTGTTGGTCATTATTGAAACACCAGTATTCCTTCAAGTGCTGATACTTCCAAACAACACATAATATCATAATCTGCGTCTAATCATAGTATAAAAGAAGTTCAATGTCTCTGTTCTCTGCTTGCTGGATAGCAACAGAATAAGGCAAAACCATATCACACCATTGTTAAGACATTGGCTGTATGCCTGTTAAAAAACTATTCTTGAGAAGACATTCAGGTTTCTTTCCTTGCAATCAACCATACTGACCTTGAAGATGCATCAGAACTAACTACAGCTAATAATTATTTGCTAGGATCACAGAATGTTCCTTTTAATATCATATAATAAATCAATGAAGAAGTTAATCTATACAATGTTAATGCGAGCAAGGCGGCTTAAGTTTGGTTTCTCATACACTGGATTTAGGCTTTTTGTACAAAACTGTATGAATAAATACGATTAAGATTACACTGTCACTGTCTTTCAAAAGTCTTAAGGATATTAGTGGCAAATTCCCTAAGAAAATCTAACTAGCTGAAACACTTCCTCACATGAAAAATGTAAGAGACCCTGTCAGGATTCGAACCCACAGTGGTGAGGGACTTGGTAGTAGTGAGTTAGCAACATTAAGTTGCCTTTAAGTGTGTGTTTTTACATGATTATAATACAGTATGTATCTAGACAAGGTCCTCAAATAATAATTATGTTATAATGGAGCTGCACTGTATACTAAATGAAATAGAAATGGTCTTACATGTAACTTCTTCAGCAGAACAGGATCAGTGTTGGAATTTGAACTCTGCCGTGCCGCCTTCCAGAACTGCTTCTGTGCCGAGTAGCGGTTGTTTGGACATATCTTGAAGAGGCAGTCTGAAAATATACAGACATATTGTGAAAAACTGAAATTTGGCAAAAGCATCTTTTTTTCATCCATGTCATAATGCAACCAAAACTGACATCATTATCAGAAGGATCAATCTCATTAAAATCATATTCAGTATGCTAACTGGATCTGACTACATCGTATAGAGGGTCGTCTCAGATTGACCTTTGTATAAGCCAATCAAAGCGCGGCTACAGAATCGTTCAGTATATCAGGGGAAAGTAACCGCATCAATCTCACAATAGGGTAGAAAGATGTCTAAGTAGCCAGGTAGCTCATTCGGTAGAGCGGTAGCTCATTTGGTAGAGCATTCGCCCTGTAAGCAAAAGGCCCTGGGTTCGAGTCCCGGTCAAGCTGCACATTTTTCTCATTTGTCTTTACAGAAAAACAGTGTGTTCTTTGGAACATATCTGTCACCTGCTGAAGCATGACAGGGAGAGTGTGACGGACAGACAACAGTAAAGTGATCCCTATGTGTCACCTCTCCTTACAGCAGATTGTTCATTAGATTCTTACTGTTAGCATAGTGACCTGATAAATGTATATATGTTATTTATTGCAGTCACTGTTACTGTGTTGAATTCTAAATGTCACTACACCATCATTCCACAAATATGTGTATAAAAATGTCAATATTTTCCGACCATTACATGTACAAATGTATACACAATTGTGATCCTTATTTCATATAGAAAAAGAATGCATGGCAAAAATGAATATCCATTGTGAGAGTTAATTACAGTACAAAGGATATGAAATGGCAGAAGTTACCTGAAGGCAACAAGTTAAGCACAAACATGTGATTAATATTGATATCTTTCCAAAAATATGATGTGCCAAGCATGATCAATCACTGTAAAAACTTGGAATGAAGTCTGATATAAAAAATATACAAATTATAAATAAAATACAGAAGGAATCATCAAATGCATTAACCCTTTCCCTCATGAGGAAACCATGAAAAGACCTATGCGAACAGCATAAAACCAGATCAGCCTGCAAGTAACTCGCAGACTGATCAGGTTTTATGCTGTTCGCTGCTCCTCAGTGGTCTGGAAATGAGGATTTTGTAATTAAATTTGGTAAGGTTTAACTGTGGTTTTCTGCAGATCAGGCTTTATGTGGTACCTATTGAGTGCGTCAAAATGAGTCTATATGAGGGAAAGGGTTAAGGACTAAAATCACAGGGTCCAGTGCCCAAACAACTGTTTAACCTTTCACCTCATGAATATATTTATATACAAGGTTATGACTTGATGAATATCAGCTACTGAACATGAATTCCGTAACCTAACTCTAGGACTATTGGTCCAGCTTTTTCTGAGATGCATTCTGCTTACAAACAGACGCAAACCATCAAACTGTACGCTGCAGTTATTGACAACAAACTTGTTCTCTTTTTTGAAGTATCGACAGAAAGTGCCACTGAATCATTGACTAATGTAGCCTCTGGGCACGACATGAACAAACCACAAATTTCATTTTGTCTTCAAATTAACAAGCTACTCCGCTCCTCTGATAGAGTGATTTTTGTGGCGGTAATCAAATATGGATCCCTGCCTTATCGGCCTCTATTGTGTTACACAAGCCTGAACAGTATGCATCATATTTCTCTAAGGTATTATAAAAGACAGCTTCCTGTTATTAAGGTGCATAAACAATCTGCTCTGAGCAGGTTGCCTTGCGCTTCTTTAATTATCTGGATCAGAATTTCTACAACAACTAATATAAAGTATCCATTAAAATTCTCGATACAGAAATATAGTTACTTGTGCTATCAAATGTTTTAGTGGAGTTAAATCTAAAAAGCCAGGAAGGAACCGAAATTCATATGGAAATTTCTGTACAATTTTATACAGAAATATTTAATGTTCACATGCTCAATAGCAAATAGCAGAACGTGAGTGATTTTCATAATCGTTTGTCAATTATTATAAATACTTTGATATAAAAACATTGAACAATTATCTTGGCTTTATAAGAATCATTTTTACTCCTTTAAAAAAATATGAGGGACAACGAGCTTATAAGTAATTTATCACCAAGTTGACATTTGGTCATGAGGGTGTGTACACATCACATGTAATCTCATGACTTACAACTTAAAACTGATCAATGGGTGTTCAAAAGGATTGCGAGGATGGCCTAAAATTCTTTTGATTCACATTGCTATTCATACTGGGCTAAATCCCAAAACTAGCCATGGGGTTTGTGTTTTGATGACAAGTCACATCTACCCTGTTAACATAGACCGATAAAGACTCTTAAAATTAACTAATAGGCAAGCAGCTATAGTTCCATCAAACGTAACCTTTATTTTACATAAGCCAACAATTAAACCCATGGAGACCAATTCCAATAGATTAACGCTATTCAAAATAAAGCATGCTTTTTAAAGAATAATAAAGTGATAGCAATAATGTGAATAAAAAATACAAAATCCTATTGTTCATCATGTAAGTTTACTCTCTCCAACAAGCTCGTCTGACAGTCTTCTCTAACTCGCATAAAGCGAAAATCTAGAATAAAAACCTGAGCTAACCCTGACATCAACTACCGAAAGAGAACACGTAATTGACTCACATCTTGCAATCATGATGAGCATCAAGTCACAACCACAGCCCCGAACTAAGTTGACTGCAATGCACTGGCACATAGGCCCTGGTGCAGCCCCACCAGAATCAAAGTGTAAATTATTAGTGATCACAGTCGATTGCAAAATTACAGAACTGCCATTTTGTTTGTTACCTGACATAAGATCAATCTTCAAACACCTAATGTAACAATGATTCCAGAAACACAAAAGTGTCTATATGTGTTAAGTATTTAAACCACACACATTCATAATAATTAAAAAAAGAATAAATAAGTATAATATGTAACCCTACAATTATTTAATTCCTGAATCATAAAATCTTTTGAAATATAAATTTTATAGTATTGCATCATATCAGTACTATGTTATAATACAAAATAATTCAAATTAAAGTTTCATATTTAACAGCTGTTTACATGTTGTTAATAAATATTAAGATAAGTTAACCTTGAAAATTATCTTTGTTACAAAAAATAAAACTATTAAAAAATTATATGAAAAATAAATAAAATACATTAAACAAATTGAAAGACTTGTATTATTTCTTAAATTGCTAGTCTTATAAGGCCCCCTCCCTATAGTATAGTTTCAATGAATTACAAACATAATCTTGACAGCGCTTAACAGAATAACGCGCTTTATCAGGGCAAGTAAGTTTTCAATCAGGGCAAGTTGATTTTTTCAATCTACTTGCCCTGGGCTTGTCTGTCATTTTAATTTTCTTGGAGCACTGAATGTATACAACATGTTAATAACAAATATGAGAAACAGTGAGTGATTTTCAGGATAATCAAGTTTATCAATTAATTATTCATAACTTTGATATAAGAAACATGGAAACAATGCTATCTGGGTTTTTTGAAGGATTTTTTTACTCCTGTTAAAAAAATAATGAGCACAAGAGCTTTTAAGTATTTATCACCAAGTTTTGACAGTTTAGGTCAATCTGAACAGGAGTGTGTCACATCACATTGTATTCATGACTTACAACTTAAAGCTTGATCAGAGGGTGATTCAAAGGATGTCAGACTGGCCTATTCCTCTTTGATGTCACATTGGCCTATTCAGGTACTGGGCTGAAATCCCAAAACTGCCATGGGGTCTGTGTTTTGGATGACCAAGTCACATCTCCCTGACACCAGACCAAGTAGTCTTAAAATCTACCATCAGAGCAAGGCAGCTATAGTTCCATCAAACAGTATTTCCTTTCATCATTCTGGCCAAGAATTAAACCCAGGACCAATCCAGAGATGTAACCTCTTCAAAATAATAGGCAACTTTTGGTGAAAGGAATGACTCGAAGGGGATAGCCAATGAGAGTTGAAAAGAAGCAGTATTATCAAAATCTCTCTCTCTCTCTCTCTCTCTCTCTCTCTCTCTCTCTCATGCTCCAGTCTACCATCATTCTCTCAGATGCCATCAGCAGAACATCTATGAATCAATACCACCTGATCTCTACACCACTAGATCATCAACCTACTCATGAACCAGGGAGACACTCAAGTTGACTTACACCAGTGCTTGGCATATAGAGAGCACCAGGATCACAGCCCCAGCCAGACACTCAAGTTGACTTACACCAGTGCTTGGCATATAGAGAGCACCAGGATCGCAGCCCCAGCCAGACACTCAAGTTGACACCATTATTAGTGAACTCACAGATCATATTAAGCTCCCCATAAATTACAACACCTGCTCATTTTGTTTGTTTACTCTGACATTGGGCCTCATCCTTCAAACAGCCTATGTAAACTAACATGACCCTTTCTTCAGATATATCCCAGACAAGAGTACTATATGCTGAAGATTAACCCCCACCCATCCATTATAAACACACAAGATTTATAGTATTTGTGACCCTAAATATTTTCTGCCGCACATCAATATAACCACCCTTTTCATCTGACATCCTTTATATATATGCATCATAATGCAGATATGTATGTTCAGGAAATATTGACACAATTTCCAAGGGGAGAGGGGTGTGTCATATTTACAAGGCTTATCAGCAAATTAAAGCACACCCCCACAATATCAAGGATGTATCAACTATTTGAAAACTCCCAATGGAGACAAGTTTTAACTTATTGGCAAACAGATCTGGCCTAGATCCGACATCACCTTCAAATTCCTTTAAACTTACGTATAAGCACAGGTACACTGGACAGTCATACAAGTCAATTTCCAGCTTTTAAGGTTAAAATGGTCCAAATCTGAAACCTGTATAAAAATACAATTTTCGTTCCTAGTAGTTGCTCTCTCTCAGACAAGGAAGTTCCAGTACAACTGCCTCTGACTGCCACATTTCATTTGGTTCATTAATTTGGTTTAATAACTTAAATAACACAAGCAATCTATCATTTACTGGTGATTAAAACTTCAGCTCTCTCAAGATGTCTGAGTGAACAGACAACAAGAGGCTGGCAGTTTTATGGTGGAAAGTGACAGATGGACATGGGCAGATGAGATTCCAGTTCGGCAGCAGCTGTTGTAGCCCAGTCAATGAATCCTTGTATCTCATCAAAATTTCATGAAAACAAGAGAGCCATGAGGGCCCTGTTCAACTCACCTGGTGACAATTTCTTTTTTTTTAAAGAAGCTGAATAATTCATAAACAATCTTGGCTGAGACCAACTGAACATGGTAGAAAGTCACCTAAGGAACAACTTAAAATCTGACCAGAATATTTCTAAAGTGTTTAAAATATTCCTTTCTGTTGCAATGCTTGGAAACCTAAGAGTCCTACAATGTCATGGATTTGAATTCTTTAAACAACTTTGAAAGGGGACTAGCCAAAAAATCTCCCAGTCAAGTTTTATCAAAACTGGACAAGCTGTTAAGGAGACATCTTTCAAGTAAAATGTTTACAGATAGATGGACAAAGGCTGGTCACAATGCTCGAGTGAGCTGAAAAAAATAAAACTTATTGAATAAAAAAAAAATTTTTTTATAATTCATGTATTTCTAAATATCAATTTTCTGATTTTATTCATTGCTCTAGTGATATCCACTTGACTATTTTAGAATATAGATTTGCCTTTGTCAATCCGTCCATCCTGAAACTTTGTGACACGCCTAACTCAGAAAGTGTTTGTACTACAGACTTTAAACTTCATGGATATATTACTCAGGACATGACTTGCGCACCTGGGTGTTGGCCTTTGTTTGGGGTGGGGGGACACATTTCTAGTTATGGATGTATTCAAACTGACTTAAAAGATATAGTTACATTGGGATAACAGGTAGTCAATGGCTGACCTGGTTTACACAAAATAACTCATGGTTTAGTAAGGTTGTCAGCATATGACCTTGCTATATAAAGGAAAGACAGAGTTTAAATTTAAACTGCTACAAACTGGAATTGCAGGGCACTTTTTTTTTTCTTTAATTTCAAGGGTCGTTCATAGGTGTCTTCCCCACAAATTCTTTGAATTCATGCTAATTATCCAGTTTTTTCCAAAAAAAAAAAGGGCTATTTTTTCCAAAAACCGCCCCCCCAAAAAAATGATAATAAAAAAAACACCAATGATTACAGCCACTGATAGACAATTAACAAATAAAGTTCACTTAAGTAAATGAATTAAATCTCGCCAATTATATCCACCTTAAAAGATTTTTTACTTGCTTGACCCTCAATCATCAAAAACATCAGACTCATTCAGTATCATGCATCCTGTCCCTAATAAATTCTACTAATTTCCTGATATCCCTACAGATATTGCAGATTAATTCTCTAATTAAGGGAGAACAGTGTACCTAATCTAAAAAGCTGATTTCTATACAGAATCCATACCCCTGGAAACTCTTTGGTTGGGGTATAAAAGATAATTGAGTGGGGTTGAAGTCTCTATTGCTACCTTCTGAACATGTGTTTGTTATAATAAAAAAATGAACATGGAATCTATTAACCTATAATAAGAAAATAACAGACATTGCTGCAGGACTGATGGCATTGGACTAAAGGAATCATGATAAGCATCCTGTGTAAAGGTTCTTTCTGTTCCATTGTTCTCATAGGATAATAATCTCACTGAAACCTGTTCTATTCTATTAAATAAAACTGACTGGACATTAAGGAACCTAGAATGAACAGAGAGATTTTAGCCTTGCTTTGATTTTTTGTGCCTGTGTATTTTTCTTGCCTTGCAAACAACTATAGCACTTCTTCATTATGATACCTTGTACAGGGGTTTTTTCTTTTAAGTTAAATAAGGATTAAGTAATCAATGATAACTTTACTAAATACCCACCTGCCAGATATCATCAACTGCCTACATCTCTTTATATACTAACTCTTTCAAGTATGGCAAAATACTTATAGATGCATAATTTACATACATATGTAACTAGATCATGAATCAAATGCAATCCTCACAACATACGAAGACACTACCTAACTCTACATAATAACGAAGACATAACTGACAACATTTACATTAACTGGCACATCTAAGTATTTGCCAGTCTGAAATTCCATGAGTTTAAAAACATCCACATTCATCTGCAATCTCAGAGCGAGTTCATTATAACAGTAATTTCTTCCTCAGTGTTATATATACTGATGCTTTAAGCTCACCTGTTTATAATGTTGACAGTGAAGCATTACTCCAAACATTCCCTCATCAAAAAACTATACAAGTATATACATGTAGTGGTTCTTAATCCGGAGAACGAATGGTGGATCATTTTAACCCTTTCCCTCATAGAGGAAACCATGAAAAGACCTATGCGAACAGCATAAAACCAGATCAGCCTGCGAGTAACTGATCAGGTTTTATGCTGTTCGCTGCTCCTCAGTGGTCTGGAAATAAGGATTTTGTAATTAAATTTGGTTAGGTTCAACAGTGGTTTTCTGCAGATCAGGCTTTATGTGGTACTTAATGAGTGCGTCAAAATGAGTCTATATGAGGGAAAGGGTTAACCCAACCAGAAACTGGTCCATGATTTACTTTGCATGTTCAACTAGGCTCAAAATACCTTATAAGAGAATATTTGTTGATTTTTTTGAAAAATTGTATTTCTCTTGAGCAAGGTCAAAGAAACAATATTTGAATGCATTTTTCAACCACTTGTGAAAATATGTACTTTATGTACTGCAAGTGAAAGAAAAAAACATTCTTACCAAACTCAATTTATGTTCTATTTATTTCATTGGTTTTCTGAAGCCATTTTTTATTTCTCTTGTGTCATTGAAATTCCATATGGTGACCTCAAAAAAAAATAAAATGTGACATTATTTTTATCTATCTGTCATTCTGACATCGTTTATTAATCCTTTTTAACTTGGCTCTGTCTTTCAAACAGGTATACAGGAAACATGATAATGTCTTATCTTTTCACCAAAGGCATAGAATCAAGCATCACCTAATTATCACCTCCAATTACTGAAGAGTAGCAAACAATACAAATTTCTTGCAGCTGCTGATCTAATTTTGTTTGACTGCACGGTCATTTTCTGGAAATTTATCTTGTGGAAAATTTAATTCAATTTCTTCCCTGCAGACCTGAATATATTCACCTGCTTCTGAACAGAAGGGCAGTGATATATTACTTTCAGGCTTTCCACTCCAGAAAGTGTTACAATTCTCACCCAGTTATTTCTTGTAGGTGATTTTTTGATGCAGAGACTGGCAGGTGGTTTAACCCCAGCGACATACAAGTCAAGATTTTTGTCTGCCTGAGGAATTTAACTTCCAGTTTGAAGCACATACAATCTTACATAGGATAATTTTTTTATTAATGCGGGATATACACCTGAAGAAGGTCGACTGGGAGATGTAGTTTCCACTTTACAATCTTATATATACTAAAGAAACCCTGGCAACAAGTATCAGCATCCTAAAACATAAGATAAATGACATACATGACTGAATTTGTTTGGCAGAATTGCAACAAAGTGTAACTGTGTATCATTTGACCTTGACCCAGGGATGTTACAGTGCAGCTCCGTCATAACATTATAAGAAATAATTATAATAGAGTAAAAAATTCTTTGAATCAGAAAACTAAAATCTGTCAATGCATTAGCTAGTCCTGTCACCAAGGTTGGCAAGATACAATCTCCTTACAAATACATGCATTCTAACTACATCATTCCTTAACATTGGAAGTGCCTTTTTCACTTCAAGAAATCTTCTTGTCAACATAACTCACACAAAACTGGAGCACCTGAGTCAAAACTTGACTGTCCAAAACACTTCCAGGCACAAAGATATATGCGGCAATGCATTACAAGTGCGCATCCATGTATTATGGGCACTCAGACTTGAGGTTCCTTGAAACGAAACCTTGGAATGGAAATATTTCCCTTCCACACATTGCTTTTTTCATACTAGTATGTCATGAGGTTTCCCATGGATGTTCAGTTGCACAATAGGTGAAAATGTTCTACAAACTTCCACAAGTCTAATGGAATGCAACAATAATTTTTCACACCTATAGTATCGACATGTATTTGCATTGTTACTTTAATGCTATAGTCTTAAAACGCCAGCACCTTATAGTTTGGTTGTTGCAAGTCTCTTTCCAAAGGGTATTTACTGAATCATTAGAAGTACTGTTACTGTACACATTTATTATGACCCAAAGTTATGTCCAAAATAAAACAAAATATCATCTAAATGACAACAATTAACTTATTGTTGATTTATGGGTTGTCACAGTAATGATGATGCAAATATTGTGTTTATTTGTTTATCATCAATCATTTATTATGTAAAGTACAGATTTTCCAGTTGAATCGAAACAAAATATAAACAAAGCTGTGTCACAGACACGAAATCCCCCGCCGAATATATTTAGTTCATGAATGGGAGCTGTTTTTACAGAACATAAATAAGGGGCCGTAACTCCATTGTAAAAGATCAAACTGGGTCATGCTGTCAATTTCATGGGTAGGAGACAAAAATCAAGTATGAAAAATAACAAAGGGCAATAACTCCAAAATTCGGCTAAGGGTTATGGTTCTTGTGCACGCACTTTTTAATACTTTTGGAGGTATGCTCCAGACAAAAATCAAGTATGAAAAATAACAAAGGGCAATAACTCCAAAATGAGGCTAAGAAGAGTTATGGTTCTTGTGCACTGCACTTCTCTTCAATGAGATCTGTCCACCTGTGAAGTTTCAAAGCAATAGCTTGAATACTTTTGGAGGTATGCTCCAGACAAAAATCAAGTATGAAAAATAACAAAGGGCAATAACTCCAAAATTCGGCTAAGGAGAGTTATGGTTCTTGTGCACTGCACTTCTCCTCAATGAGATATGTCCACCTGTGAAGTTTCAAAGCAGTAGCTTGAATACTTTTGGAGGTATGCTCCGGACAAAAATCAAGTATGAAAAATAACAAAGGGCAATAACTCCAAAATTAGGCTAAGAAGAGTTATGGTTCTTGTGCACTGCACTTCTCTTCAATGAGATCTGTCCACCTGTGAAGTTTCAAAGCAATAGCTTGAATACTTTTGGAGTTATGCTCCGGACAAAAATCAAGTATGAAAAATAACAAAGGGCAATAACTCCAAAATTGGCTAAGGAGAGTTATGGTTCTTGTGCACTGCACTTCTCCTCAATGAGATCTGTCCACCTGTGAAGTTTCAAAGCAGTAGCTTGAATACTTTTGGAGATATGCTCCGGACAAAAATCAAGTATGAAAAATAACAAAGGGCAATAACTCCAAAATTCGGATAAGGAGAGTTATGGTTCTTGTGCACTGCACTTCTCCTCAATGAGATCTGTCCACCTGTGAAGTTTCAAAGCAATAGCTTGAATACTTTTGGAGATATGCTCCGGACAAAAATCAAGTATGAAAAAATAACAAAGGGCAATAACTCCAAAATTGGTAAGAGAGTTATGGTTCTTGTGCACTGCACTTCTCCTCAATGAGATCTGTCCACCTGTGAAGTTTCAAAGCAATAGCTTGAATACTTTTGGAGTAATGCTCCGGACAAAAATCAAGTATGAAAAATAACAAAGGGCAATAACTCCAAAATTAGGCTAATGAGAGTTATGGTTCTTGTGCACTGCACTTCTCCTCAATGAGATCTGTCCACCTGTGAAGTTTCAAAGCAATAGCTTGAATACTTTTGGAGTTATGCTCCGGACAAAATTCGGACGGACGGACGGACGCACGGACGGACGGACGGACGCACGGACGGACGGACAACGCCAAAACAATATCCCCCTCCCGATTTCATCGGCGGGGGATAACAATAAATATGAAAATGAGACAATGATTTCGTAAGCATTTATTTAACAATAATATGATTGAAATCACAAACAGCCAACAATTTAAAGGCAAGTATATATGATAAAGCTTTGATATCAATTTAAAGTATGAAATAATCATATACTTCACTAATATGGCTTCTCTAGTGGGTGGGAGTGAAGACTGGGAAAAATAAATAAAAAACTGAATTCTTGTGTATTGTTTGCACCCCTTCCTCAAAAATGAAATAGAAAAATGTGCACTATATATGGTACTTTATGGTAAAATGCTTGAGTTAAGGAAGCAAGTTTAATGCAGTGAATAAAATGAGTGTGAATATAATAATTGTACCTTCTGCCTGACATAAATTCCCCCTGCTCCCCAGTTAAATTTCATATGCTGGCATCAAACGTCTCCATATAGAATACAAGATATTCTATTTAACAGAAATTTCCTATATCTTGGGGAGCCTTTTCCCTTGAGGAAGATTATATACATTTGTTTCCCTGTGAAAGTTATTTGAATCAAAGTAGTTTCCCAAAAACTGCTATTTACTGTCAGGAGTTGGATTCCTATTACAACAAATATTTCTCTTTTTGTAGAGGAGACAATTTCCCAAGCTTTTTAAGCTTATTTTTCTTTTCTTTCTTTTTTTTCACAAATAAAGGCCAAATATCTCCCTTTCATTATCATGCATACCCTGCAAGTCCAAATAAACACACCTTGCCTGGCTTTTTAAGTATCTAACTGACTAACTGAAAAATTTAAAAGTCGCTGTATGTAATTATTCATTATTAAGTCTTAAACCACCAACAGCCTCCCCACCCTGGCCTAAAAAAACACAGCATGTTTTCTTATAACCCGGTTATAATGCACCAAGTGCTTTTCAATTTATAAATTAGGGACTTGCATTGAAACTTCTGATTACCCCTTGCCCGTCCCTAACATTCACTAGCACAAATGTCTGAATAGGTCTATGATTATGATATATACTATTTGAAACATATTTTGTATAAAAGAACTTGGCTTGTCTTTTTCTCATGTGGGTGCCAGGAATTTATTATTAACTTGCGATTTTACTAAAAATTACTTCCTTTTTATCAGGGCCATTCAAAGGTATCTTCCCCTCTGAAAATTTCTTTATTAAAATCATGCAATTTTCATAAAATTTGCCATTTATCCTAGGATTTTCATTTCCCTCAAATCAAGAAAACTGAACATTGACCCCTTACCAGACAGGATTAAAAGTAATTCACATATGAAGACTTATTAATATCAATAACTTTGAAAAAAGGGGAAATAACACTCATCTTCAGCAATTTTATGATTTTATGTGAATGTTTTCTCTTCATCTTTCAGCTAGCCTTTCAATGAAGGATCTGTACTATTTGCCATTCAATAGTTGATGTCAAACTGACAAGATTACAAATAAATCCCTGTATGTTGTCAGCTTTTACCTGATTCACACCAGTATCTCTCATAAAGCCAATTTATAGTCACTCTGTTGTATATTATATTACAGTCGAAATTTAAGCATACTCATCCTAGCTTTTGATTCAAAGGGAAACTATATTTAGACCATAGACTTGCGTCAATGATGCAGATACAGACTGTGTCACTTATCGAGTCCAATACGGTTTTCACTAAGACCTCCATCCCCAACACCCAAACCTCAGTAACAGCAGCCAATCAAAGCACTGTAATTAAACCGCCAGCCTTCTCAATTGCTGGCACTATACAGGACAGTGGCAACAGGAAATTAAACAAGTTTTCTGATATAATCTGGCTGCAAGTCTTCACCTATCACTTGTCTTGCTTCAGTCTGAAGATTTACGACAGAGGAATTTTGAACGGAAGAAATATGAGACATATCATTGAACTCTTTCTAAATAGAATATTAATACCATGGCTTTAAATATGACCTGAAAGTATTCCTTGTTTCAAAAGAATTAAAATTTCATACCTGGTATACTGAAGTAAGGAAAAAAAAAATTTGCAGAGATAGAAAACAAATGTTTTAAATAATCTGAAAATACCAACTACATTAAAAGTACTTTAAAAATATTGAAATTTTATGATGCATGTTCTAAAGTAATGATTTAATAAAAAAATCTTTGGCAGAGACAACAACCACAGCTATGAAAAGGGCACAAGACAGAACCTGGACATGTAGGGTTGATGAAGACAGTCACATGTATAACCCTTTCCCTTATATAGACATTTTGAAGCCATGTCAAACAGAACAGACCCAGATCAGACCAATCCTTCCAGGGACTGACAACTGATTCTACACTGTAAGGACCCACTGGTTCCAGGCCTTTTCTTCAGATGATGAGGTTAGAGCCTTAATTCCACTTTTTTTTTGGGGGGGGGGGGAATAAATCACAATTGTCGATTTCTTTACATTGGGGAAAGAAAAAGCTAAGGTAAGTAGCAAATTTAGAAAAGACTGTATGAATGTAAAGACATTTTCTGAGGAGAAGACACCTATGAACAAAGGAAAAAAGCCATGGGTTCATACAACATCTTAAGTTCAGTGACGAGTTATTTATTAAGTCATCAATTTGTACATAAATATTCATGAGATAAAGCAGGGTTAAAAAAAGATAACAGGCCATAAACACTTGGCCAATATCTGACAAGACTTATAAATGACAGTCTGAAAATACAGGTCTCCCTTTCTTAATTTAATAGGATTTGCACCTACTGATTATGCTTAGATACCAATATCCCCCACAAAAAGGCCACTACAGTGTAAATATGAATAAACAAATGTTTACCTCTGAATTTTTTGGGAGGGTTGGAGAGATCGCCAGCATCTGGCTGGACCACACATCTGTCATCAACCAACCTGAAATATACCAGTAAAATATTAAACGACTTTTTCATCATTGTTTTCCTATTTAAGAGAACAGAGCCTGTAGTGAATATTTCATGAAATAGTTTAACTTAGATTTAGATATTTCATTGCTTTAGTAAGAATTTAAAAATCTCATTTTTTTCTGAAATTTATACGAACTGTTAATTTACTTGGGGTTATAAGATAAAAGGAACACATATTTATAAGTGTATACCTTAAGCTGAAGTTTTTTGTATCAGAGAGCAATTATTTCACATTTAAGTGAAAACTTGTACATATAAGATGCTTCGTGAATACATGTACAACTGAAAACCTGCCTCAACACTGTGATTTCCTTAATTCTCACAATTGCTACCGCTAACAGGTAAATTATCAGTATAAATATCTAAGTTTGAAAAAACTGAAAGCCATGTTAAGAGTTACACAATTCATATTAAATATCCATTCATTCAACCAATATATGGGTAGGTCTTCAACATTTTGAGTAGAAGAAATTGAATATCTCAATGTGAGTTCTGTTAAAATCCTATCAAGGCTTTCAATCAATCTCTATAAAACTGTATATGTGAGCTACAGCTTTGTCTAGCACCATTAGACTGGGACTAGGCTAAGAACAAGTATTTTATGATGAAAAAAAATGTGACAATCACATTCTGTGACCAGTCTGTAACCAGGGACTTCTAGCAAATAGACTAACCAGACTGAGGTTACTGTGTTAAAATCAATTCAAATGAAATATGTTGTTTGGCTTGTCTAGCTACAACTGCCTCAGTGTCTGAATCTCAAACTTTCACAATCGAACTAAGAAACCTAGCTTCAAGTCGGGTTACACATTTTACGGGAATCCCCCTATTTACCGGAATCTACCGGACTCCACTTAGATTTTACCGGAATCCACCTTAATTATCTTGTATTATATTTTATATGTATTTATTACAATTACTGAACTTAAATACGATATTAGTAATGAAATTCATTTAAAACATTTTTATCTGTTTTTAAATGACATTTGACGTAGGCCTATGTTGTTGTTTACTGTACGAAATCGTCTTAGCTATTTATAGAGCGGCTGATTCGGACCTGCTAACTTTTGAAGGTTAATATTATTGTTTTATCTTCTTAAACTTACATGTCATATCATTTTAGTCTTATAATTTCCTTTAAATGGTTGATACGGATAGCTTTTATTTATGTTTCTTTTACCGAACAAAATGGCAGAATCACTTCACCGTGTATTATCCGGTATCAACCTAAAAGACAGATACATTGTTTTTTCCTTGTTTGTTGTTTGACTAGAAATTGCATTGTATTTTCCTAAATTCAGTTGGCTTTTATGTGATCACATTTTCTTTGGTACTTTCAATAACATAAGTCAAAAATGCTTTATTTGACATGAAAATAAGGTGGTTTCCGGTAAAATCTAAGTGGATTCCGGTAAATAGGGGGATTCCGGTAAAACAAGTAACCATTCAAGTCTTATTTGTTCACAATAAATATCTCAAATACATTGTCAAGCCAGATCAGCCTGCATGTACATATTTTTATTGTTATTTAGAGTTTACCATTGCTGTGACAGTATTTCAACTATTTAGTAATGTACAGCTAATTATAAGTTGAAGACATCCCTGACCGGGATAGAACCACTGATATTCCATTATGCTAACAGAGTCAAACTTACTAAGTGATAGTCAACAACTTTAACCACTCAGCCACAGAGGTCACCCTACAATACCCACATTTAGGCTCATCACTGATTAATTAATATGAATTTATACATTACCTTTCAGGATTTTACATCACTTTTTTTTTTCTTTTTTTTTTGATACATGAGTCTCAAAAACAGGGGTCCATTATAAAATTGAGGTCATTAATTAATTATAGAAAGGCTTTGGTTTGTATGTGGATTGACCTTTCTTACAAAAAAATATTCTGACCTATGTTTGTGTTGACTGATTTCCTCCGAGTGGATTGCTTGGTTTTAAAGATCTAAACTGAAATCATGCAAATTTTCATCTTCAAGGGTTTGCTTTAACACAATAACTTATTTTGTGCACACAGTCAGTAATTTATGCATATATGAATGCAGGATTCTGCATCCATGTAATCTTAATTGCAACGCAAATTTCTATATCATTTTACTTAAGTTTATGAGCCCTAAATATCCTAATGTGTTGATAGTTTATTAGTAGATAAAAAAAAGTTTTAAATACAATGCTGTTCAATTTCAGTTGGTTGTAGTTGTAATATCCAGGTCATGACCCCCTCTTGCATATATAACGAAGAATCTACACAGCACTGTTCTCTCTCAACTTTCCTGGGGTGGACCAGTATTTTCAAAAAATTTTGGAAGTGATACTAAAGATTCTTGCTCTTAAACACACAACCTTGCTTAGTGTCAAATGAGAATGACTGAATGTCTTTGGTGTGAATGATTTCATAATAATTTCATATCATAAGACACTCATGGCTCCGTGATGAGTGTGACAGAACTATATCTGATTTATCATGATTTATTGCCACAAAACCGTTGTTGTAACTTGTAGCTTAAACTAAACAAAAATCAAAGCGCTGTTAGTGCTGACAGAACAGGGTTTTTAATGTGATGATGATGCATTTCTTTGCTTATCAAAGTAAATCTAATAAATGATTATCAAATTTTCAAGCGATGCCAATAAACCCAATGTTATGAACCTGCTTATACCTTGTGTGAACATGGTTGTTAAAAGGAAAAATGAACACATCATTTGTCTCAATGGACTGCTAACAATAACCATATTGCCACTATTACTCTCCCTCTTTCTCTTGCCTACAGTTTATAAGATTATATGAATTATAGAACAGCATTGCAAGCAACCCTGTTCAACTACTAATATAAGTTAATATCCAGTAATAAAATCAAAGCATCCATTATCAATACAAAGAGATAGTATGTCAGTGCTCCAGATAGGCCGCGTATCCACGTAAAATATGCGGCAAAAATATACAGTACGCTAGAACTTTCAAAATCCATCGTACCAAATACGTGTACGCAACAAATTTCAGTTCTGTCAGTACCGATATTCTGTAGCTGTTACGTCTAGAGTGCATAAAAACGAGATTTATCGGCTTTTATTAATGGAAACCAATAGGTATGTACCGATATAGCGCGGACAATGCCGAGTACCGTAGTTACGATTGAATGTATCATTCAAGGAAAGTCACTCTCAAATGCGCAAATATGACGAAGCAATCAGAAATTACTAATTATTTTCACTATTCAAAATCGCAGTCACCGCCTGATGTGCTGCACAAACAGGCAAATGAATTCGTTGCAGCGTTACTGGAAGATATCATCAAATCAGTTGTAGCACCAAAAACACACAACCACACAAATAAGTTGGCATAATACGCGCCCGAAAATATGATAAACTAAAATCGCTGACATCGAAGTGATTGATAACCAAGTGCAGGTAGAAATGTTATACATGTGTACTTATACTTTAATGTTTTCAGTGTCAACAAATTGTAATTTAACTTGTTACTTGCTTGTTTTTTTAAGAAAGAAGTATGATTTAAAACTTTAATTTAGAAATAGAGATCGATTATTGTATCATAGTTTGACGAGATATAATTTTGGAGATCTCCTTGTAAAAACAGAACAAAAGGGACAGAACAAAAGTGCTAAAAATGAATTTATTCACTTTTTAGTTTATTCATAGTAAATCCTTTGCTTGCACTTTTTTTATCAAACTAAAGCTTACTCTCTGAGGACAAATTTAACAAGAAATGTATATAAGTCTGCTCTTTCAGAATACATTGACTTATTTTCAACACTTGATTACATAGAACACATATGACAGTCACGTGACCTCTTCATGCAGATGAAGGATTGTCCATAAACTTTTGCAAAATATATTTAAAAAGACGGTCACACGACTTACCGAAATACCAAAATACTTCCGAAAAACCGGAATACCCTAGATAATTGGGATAGCCATATACTATAGGGCTTAATTAGTGTTAGAATGCTATATTATGAGGTATCAATGGATTTATGCTTTATTTTGTTTACGAAGTGTTATATTTTATTTTTTTATCTTATTTCTTTTTAAATGGGCCAATTCGAGATTTCCGTATTAACCGAAATTTCTCGTCTGTCGAATCCTCTCTCGGCCAATATATATCCCTGAATGAATTTATAAAATTGCTCAAAATTGTTGTGTTTGTTTGTTATTTAGTATGTTGATATTATCAAAAGCTATATTTAAAGTATTTAGTCTCTGATATTATCGATGAAACAGAACTGACGACTGCGGTATTCCTGTAAGAGAAATTGCTAATCTGCGGAACCCTCCCTAGGACCGGACGACCATGTATTAATTTTTATTTGATTATGTGCTTGTTTAATTTAGTTATAAAATTGAAAAAAACAATACATTGATTATTGTTGTTGCGGGTGTTTATCAAGATTATTAACATTATAACATTATAGACATAACTGACGAACACCCTCCCCCACACACACACACGAAATACTCCTGAATGAGAAATGAATTGCGATAAGTGAAATAAATGATATTGGCTAGTTTTCGGTACGATAAATTTATCACACACACGGAGAAGAAGAAGAAAAAGAAACTGACAATTATCACAATCAGAAAGCACTATACATATATATATATATTCAAAAATTGGCTCATAAAAAAAGAAAAGTTGAAATAGACACACACACACACACACACACACACACACACAAAACAACTGAATAAACATTAAAAACATCATAAAGCCATTGATTCCTCATAACATAGCATTCTAACACTTATTAAGCCCTACAATATATGGCTATCCCAATTATCTAGGGTATTCCGGTTTTTCGGAAGTATTTTGGTATTTCGGTAAGTCGTGTGACCCTAAAAAGATACAGATTTTTATAAAATGAAAAAAAATATACTATTTTCATTATAAAAAAGTGTAACATGTTTGTCTTTAGAATATGAAATTAAAAGTGTTTGTGATTAACATTGTGTTCTCTCTATTGTACAAGTGGTACTGATGGAAGTTGGTCGGTACTGATATGTTTTGATTTTAATCAGTACCATACTGATTGGATAAAAAATTATCTGGAGCACTGGTATGTTGAAATTAAAAGTGACAAAAAGTAGGATTTAGGGCATTTTCTCATGCCATTAACTTATGTCCTTTAAGAACAAATCCAACAAATATTGTATGGGTACAACTCATGTTTACCTGTAACCCATATACTGTATCTTAAAAGTTCTCACCTGCTGATGTTTGCGTTACCTGAATATTGGGTTCTACTCCAGTTTAAATAATTGCCAACTTTTACAGCCTGTGAAGCTCATCGATATACTTACCCTAAAGTTGAAATAAATCCAGCTACATTTCCTTCTGCGAATAGTGAAACTATATCACCGACATGCAGAAAAGTGGCCGACATTTTCAGAAGCTATATAAATGAAATCACTTGTCAACCATCACGAAAAAGAAAATAGCATCCTGTTTACAGCGAAATCAGCGCCCTTCAAAGCAAAAACTAATAAAACACTTCGCTAGAAAACATGAATTCAAGACACTGCAATGCGGTTTAAATCCAATCACTGCTAGTTACTGTTATGAAAATGAAACGATGTGCAAGAAAATAGTGAAAATTGCAACACAAAATTTTGCTCCCACTGACAGGAAAAACAATCGGATGCTCTCGGCTAATATCGGGAACGTGTGTATAGTAGTGGATAGTTTCAAAAACCCAATACACTGCTGGCTCCGCTATAATGTACAAAAATAAATAAAGGATTCTATGAAGATCTATTTTAACTTCCGTAAATAGCAAAATTATTTATGTAAAAAAAACTTTGAATTTAGATTAATTTGCACAGGAACTCTATATACACAGGGGTATAAAACCAGGCCCGGATCCAGAAATTTTCTGCTGGGGAGGCCAAAATCCGAATGTGATAGGAGTGGTAGGGGGGTTCGGGGACATGCTCCCCCAGAAAAAAAAGTTTTTAGTGTGATGGAGATGCATTCTGAAGGGTATCTGGGGATAATAGTGAAGGTTTTTGTTGTTGTTGTTTTTGTTTTTAAATCCGATATATATTTTTGAAACTTGAAGGCCTAGGTTCCACTGGGAAAAAAAAAATCGGTGATGTGGAAATAAACATTTTTTTTTTCTACCGATGGCTCCCGATGTTTGAGCCAAAAAAGAGACTGAGACTGAAAAATGACAATTATTAGGCTTCGGGATTGGTCCGTTGAACATTCACTGTTTTTTCGGCTATGACACAATAGCCTTGAGTCCCGACGTTCGGAAAAGCACCGGGGGACCTCCTCCGATGATCGGCGAAGGTGCCCCGGAGTTTCACTGAGTTTGTAACATCATCGGGGGAATATCCCCGTAGATTAGGGGATCTTGCGAACCATCCTACGTGTCTCGGGGAAGATTATTGAGAGTATGAAAACTTGATGGTGGAATTAAGCGACAAAGTCAAGAGAAGACTTTTTGGGGGGTATTAAGAGGATGCCCTAAGCAATGTCCAATGGCCTTTTTGACCGTCTCAGTCTAAGACTGGCCAAAACAGAAACTAATTTCTGGGTGCGCTTTTCAACCCTCGCCATATTATTTTGTTTTGCAAATATTATGAGATTCAAGCATAAGATCGGGAATGTGTCACAGAAAGGCCGCCGAATATCCCCGAATGATTCATCGGAGGAAAAAAAAAAAACGCGGAAGCTCCGTGAATGCTGACCGGAGCTTCTCTGCGGATATTTCCCCGGCTTGTTTTCCCGATAAAACATCGAGAACACATCGGGAAAATTTCAATGAATTCTTTTTGCAGTACACCCGAGGCCTCCCGATGACTCCACATGGCTCGCGACGCTAGTTCCATCGGGAGTACGTATGCATCCCATCCCCGAGGCAAAAAAAAAAAAAAAAAATGCCAAGTGGGACCGAGCCTTAAGCATTGAGCGATATAATGTTATCTTTTACCGGCGCAAAGTGATGTTATTGAATAACTGCTGTGCAATCGTATAAATTTGATTACAACTGCATTTACAGGCCCCGATCAAAAATAAATAAAATAAAAAGAACGGTGGGGGAGATGGAAGCGCTGGTAGTGGTAGGGGGGGGGGGGGGGGACACTGATATTACTGAAAGGGCATTACTTCTTCCTGGTAAGAAATACGGGCTTATCTTGTATTTTCATTCACAAACTGGCATAAAATATTTAATAAGGGTTTCCTGAACCCCCACAAAAAGTGACTTGTGATCATTAGTTTTTGACTCAACAGTGTAAAAGACAGTTTTGTCAAAGACTGAGAAAAAAAATCAATTTTCACGTTAAACAATCATTTTATCAAAAATGTGGAAGGGAACAGGTTCGACCTTAATGATATTGGCTGTCAAATTGTCGATCTGGAAGCAGTCTTCACACAGAAATTCTCAGAAAAAAATCAGGTGCACGTTATAGGGTAGGTGTGGGCCCCTTTTGTGTGTCATTTTTTTTGTACATTTTTAGTTTTAGTTGAAACATTTTGGTTTTTCTAAGTGTTTAATCAGTGACAAAACAAACAATAGATGTTGATATTTAATATAAAATCTTTAATATCCGTTTTATTTTGCACATAAATTGTGTTTTCTGTGCATTAGTATTCGTTGACTTATCAGTAACATTGATCAATAACTGATTACCTAGATTTGATTTGAATTAGTAATCATAATCTACACATACACCCAAAAGGTTAACAATTTTCAAATTCATTAATTATATTCATAAATCTAAAATACACATATTTTATAATAATTATTATTATTTTAATCGTAAATAATAAAAGAACATGATATAGACCTACTTTTTGTATTTATATATTGAGAGAGTTAGTTAAGAAGAAATTAACTGCTTCGTTAAAATAATACTTACAAGTTATGTAAAAATAGTATAGCTGGTGACATTTAGAAACACAACCCATTTCTGACAAAGTTTAATTTACATGGCTAGCGATAGGTATGCATCTTCCCTGCAGAATAGCTTTTTAATTTTTTTCCAAAACAAAATCGGCAATTTTTCATACCTGAAAGTTCATCAACCTGGCAGTTAAATTGCCCGCTTTTAATTCAAGATTTTAAATTTTATAGATGTAGAGAAAAGTGAATTTAAAATTTCGTTGATTAGATTTAGTCAAAGTTATTTGTTAAATCAATAATTTCTTTGGGCTCTAGTGAAAATATTTCGATAGCAATTACATTTTATTGTCCAACTTAGTTGTTGTTTATAGTGGCTAATTTTATACTAATCGATTTTTATGCTATTTCCTAAACATCACCTGTCTAGAATAGTTTTACTGATATAAAGTTTTTGTAATTGTCTATTTTTCTTCAATCATTAGATCGCTCGGCAGACGAGATGTCTTTAGGTATCACTCGACAATAGCCTGTGAATCAGTGAAGGTGTCAATCAATTTGCATACACAGTACCTTAAACACATGCTTATCACTAAATCATGGACGACTGCCGGTTCGGATTACCTACACATTAACAGCAGGGGGCCTTAAGACAATAGGAGTCTGGCTGGTCAGGTGGTTATGCGGTTGGTTCAGTATGGGGGCCAACGATGGGGATTTCCTCTAGACAGCTCAAACATTATGTAATCAATGGATTTTATAGACTAGAAAAAAAAATATAACCAGGGCAGCTGGGGGGGGGGGGGGGGGCAAGGCCCCCTCGGCCCCCCGGTGAATCCGGGCCTGAAAACGATATAAGCTATTAGTGATAGCGCGTTGAGAATCAATTTATAGAGTGCCTGGTTTACTGTAATAGCTCTTTGTGAGAGACCATATTTTAAAAAGATAATAATAGAGAACATAAGTAG
Source organism: Solen grandis (assembly GCA_021229015.1). Lineage (NCBI taxonomy): Eukaryota > Metazoa > Mollusca > Bivalvia > Adapedonta > Solenidae > Solen > Solen grandis. The sequence continues at coordinate 21,414,475 of CM037786.1, forward strand.
ATGCATGTAGATCTTATACAAATGCAAGTCTCACTCGCTCAGACAAAGACAAAAAGACTAAGAGTAAAGTTGGAAACAGAAAGCTCTTGAAATTCATATTTTTTCATAAATATTTTTAATATGTATTGATGCACAAAAAATAAATGCACAGTAAAGAATCGAAAAGAAGTATGGGTTCATCCTTAAATAAAATAAACAGTGTAACTTTTTTGGTTATAAAGTTATTACCTTTTGAATTTATTAAAATATCATTTTCATATTTAAAATGATTAATTAAAGCTGATCAATTTGACATAAATTCCAGTAACAAAGACTGAAAAATAAAAGAACCATAATGATTTAAAAACAGCAAGCATTCTCAACTTTCGGACTGCATTAACTTATACCTTTAAAGATGGCTGCCAAAAAAAGAGTTTATCAGTGTCAATGACATCACACGGGAAATATGTATTGGGAAAGAGCAGGAAAGAGTGATCCTAGTCAGAACCAAAGGAATCCGGTACGTTGCTTGGACTGAAGAACTGCAGCACTAAAAAAAAAAGAATCAACAACCTTATATAGTCAGTGATTTTTTTTAATGGGCAGAAACGTACCTACCAGGTACCCTTGGTTAGAACTGAAAAACAAATATCATGAAACTTGTTCAAGATTACTTCTCCGATGAGATTTACTAAAGAGTTGTTGTTGTTTCTTTTTTTAATTTTCAACATAAGACTATGCACAAATCCATAGAGGGGTTTCGGGGTCATGACCCCCCCCCCCCCCCCCCCCCCCCCTGGGATTTGTTTTATTATACTAAGAGTAAAGAAGAAAAGAACCTCCTAACTCCGCTAGAAAAATCGTTGATCATTGGACCCCGATATTAAAATCTTAAAAGAAGAAGAGGAAAGTATGGAGGAAGGCACTTTTTTTATCAATGTACATGTCTATTTTTCTATAAAGTACTAATTAAGTCTTTAATATTACTCGTAGCTATTCCAGTGTGTGCGTGTTTAGCTCAATTTATCTGATAAAGGGTCAGCTGAGTATGGTAGCGTTTCTCTATGCAATTCCATGGGTTAATATCGTCTGTGAAAAAATAATTTCTTACTGCCTTATTTTAAAATCATTTATTTGAGCTCCTGATGAGATGCAATGGAATGTGAACTAAATTAATAAAAGTTAACTAGGTGTGGTTTAATGCATCATGGAGCAACTTTCTCACAGAGATTTAGACATAACATGCCTCTGTAGGGACCCTTTATCATGTTGGACTTATGTTGCACTGTTTTATACTGTTAATCTTTAAGAGGATACTGTCTTGCAATGAAAAGTGTATGTTTTTACTCACAAGTGATATATCTAAAGCCATCGTCAACTTTTAAGGTTATAGGCCTACGCACTGTGTGCTATATCAAGTTAAAAGTTCTGATTGTTAATGAAAGAAGAATGTATAACACAAATGGTAAGCTAAATTTTACGTTTCAAAACCACAAAATTAAGAATGTGATCGTGCGAAATGTGTATGTTGTCGGTATGCTTCACTGGGGCGGCCGATCTCTAGCAATAGGACCCGTTTATTTCTGTAGACAGGAGTCTTGACAATCCGTGAGACCCAAATGCGACAACTGTTTTCAGTGACGAAGAAATGAAAAGCAAAGTCAAGATGCTACCTTAGACTCCAAGACACTGCCAATTGAACTGCGTCTCTCAGTATGCAGGAGAGTACTGTTATTTACGTCAAAGATGGTCCCAGAAAAATATAACAAATTCCAAGATCCTATGCAGAACTGTAGTATAGGTTTTAAGTGTTCAGACGAAGATGTTTATCAGGTTCAATCCCTTATGACAAAAAGTATTGCACAAGAACATTTCGAAACGCCAGGTCATTAGGACAGTAACGTTATTCGTGTTATGCTTCAAATTCATGGCGTTATATTGATGGATGAATAGATATAAATCAACCTTTTCTCTGTGTTATGCTTTCCTTTTCATATTTATTTTATTTGTCCTTTACAACAACGAAAGATTGGTCGGAAGACGCCATGTCAACGGCAAGATGTGAAGCTTGAGATGTCAGTAAGAAAGGTAGCTATGAAATATAAGGTGCCCAAATCAACACTTTCGGCGAGTCACCGGAAATTTGCGGCTGGGTGTCATTGGGGTAAAATGAGTAGATTGTCCATCCAAGAAGAGTTGATCATAATATCGGACATGTTCGACTCAATATCATATCATCCGACTCACGGTCGGTTGTTTCGACTGGAAATAGATATTGCGCATATCCAACATTGTTTCCCCGCTTTAAAAGAAACATGACTATTTCGGGCACCATTTCCGAGTAAATGTATAAATTTCAAGTATTACAAAAAACGACAAGGGTGTCCGATAACACACACACACACACACACACACACAAACAAAAAACAAACTTAAATGTGACTTATTAGGCAAGTATACTTTAAAGGCGTTTCAGTGTTTGTTTTTGCATGGAAAATACACTACAATCAAAAATAGCCATTGTGCCTGGAACAAAAAAATATATGTCGCAGGGTCAGATTTTAGCCTGATCGTGTCATTAAAGCAATTTCGTAAGAAAACAAATACACGTAATTCTTACATTTCTCATTTCATTAAAATATGCAGAACATTACATTTTTTTCATTCATTCATCAATCATTCATTCAGTCAGTCATCATACCTTCGCTCGCTACTAACAATCAAGGGATTAAATCACTCACCAGGTGGCGACCTCGTGAAAGCACGGTAACAACATGCGCACTTTATCAATAGATTTAATGGGAGAGCCACGACTTCTTGTATCCGATATCTGTTATTGCGCTGTGTTCCAGGTATGACATATCATTATATTACTTTGTTCTATCAATCACAATGTGTTTATAGATCATAGTTTCTTCATTGCATTTATTGCCTGTCATCTTATGCGCACTTTATCAATAGATTTAATGGCGAGAGCCACGACTTCTTGTATCCGTTATCTGTTTATTTGCGCTGTGTTCCAGAACCCGAATGGAACAACCCGCGGGTGCCGACTATTATCATCACCCATATACATAACATTGCAACACTGAAAAACGGCACTGCGACATATATACAAAACTACTCAAAAGCTATGAAATTTTATATGTATTTTCCCTGATAAAAATATTAAACGGACAGATTTTCTTCTCTTTTTTTTTGTTTCAGATTTAATCCTCTGATATAAAGGTTTTCTGAAAATGTAAAGAAAAGAATGTCACTTCACAAAGTTTGATTTCAACTAAAACTGCTTTTTTATTGAAATTTAGCCAAATTAGCTTGAAAACACTAAACTGTGTCTTTGTGGACCCTCAACATTTGGCAAATATACTTTTATTCATGTTTTTAATACAAGAATCTTAAATATTGATATTTCCTCTAACATTCTACTAAAATAAATGAGAAATTAAAAAAAATCAGCGGTAACCCGCTGAAACGTCCTTAATAACGTCTTTAACACATGAATTTTAACAAGAGGGCCAAGATGGCCCTAGATCGCTCACCTGAGAAAAGTATCATTCATTGCCTGTACAAAACAGATTCCTTTAGAATTAAGATGATGAGGTGAAACAATGTTCAGGAATTTTCTGACCCCATCCACAAAAGATATCATCATGACAAACATTCTGCCAAAGTTTGAGGATGATTGGACCATAAATGTTGCCCTCAGAGTATAAACAAGATTTTTCTAAGATTTGACCTACTGACCTACATTTCTATCCAGCCCCACCCATTTTCAAACTGGTTCGAGATATCATCATGACAAACATTCTGACCAAGTTTGAGGAAGATTGGATCAAAATTTGTAGCCTTGGTGTAAACAAGATTTTTCTAAGATTTGACCTACTGACCTACATTTCTATCCAGCCCCACCCATTTTCAAACTGGTTCGAGATATCATCATGACAAACAATCTGACCAAGTTTGAGGAAGATTGATCAAAATGTGCCTTGGTGTAAACAAGATTTTTTAAGATTTGACCACGACCTACTTTTTGATCCAACCTGACCCATTTTCGAAAGGGTTCAAGATATCATCAAGACAAACATTCTGACCAAGGTTGAGGAAGATTGGATCAAAATTGTGGCCTCTAGTGTGTAAACAAGATTTTTCTAAGATTTGACCTACTGACCTACTTTTTGATCCGACCTGACCCATTTTCGAAAGGGTTCAAGATATCATCAAGACTAACATTCTGACCAAGTTTGAGGAAGATTGGATCAAAATTGTGGCCTCTAGTGTGTAAACATCAAAATTGTTGACGGACTACAAGATTTTTCTAAGATTTGACCTACTGACCTACTTTTTGATCCAACCTGACCCATTTTCGAAAGGGTTCAAGATATCATCAAGACAAACATTCTGACCAAGTTTGAGGAAGATTGGATCAAAATTGTGGCCTCTAGTGTGTAAACATCAAATTGTTGACGGACGACGGACGACGGCCGACGGACAATCAAGTATCCCAAAAGCTCACCCTGAGCTATGCTCAGGTGAGCTAAAAATTGGATTATCGTTTAACATTTATTTTAAAACAAAAACAGAATTTCAAAAGTTAAAGTCAGTGGTAACCCACTGAAACGTCCTTAAATCATTTTTACAAAACATTTACAGTTTGTCCTACACAATCGTCCAATGAAATTGTATTTTGCTCAAAATTTGAAAAGAAGAAAATATGGTTCCTACGTGATATAAGAGCATGTTGCGGCGACAAATGATTGCGAAATGTTTTGTTAATGTACCCATTAACACTGACTCTGGACCATACTCAAGAATCATGTGTACTGTCAATCAAACGGGAAGCAGGCTCCATAATGCGAGGTCAAAGGCAAAGCTGTATGGCACACGTGAAAAACTGTAAATATGTAATCGCGTCGCTTGCGATTAATTCCATAAAATTCAAAAATATAAACAATAACTACTACATAAAGGTTTAGCAAATAATATGATAAAGATTGACTATTCATTTATTCATAGGCGATATTAGAAGAAAGGACGACCACGAAATTTATGAAATTATATGTATTTTTGTATTATTAATTCATTTATATCTATGCTTGTTGTTGTTTAATCTATTATGGATAGACTTAACTGGGTTGCATGTTTGTCTTTATAGTGTGTGTGTGTGTGTGTGTGTGTGTATGGAGGTGGGGGGGACTTCTATTCGAAATGAAATCATGAGTAATATCGGACTCTAGTGAGACTCTATTGTTGTACAAAGTCCAATTATGTGTGGTATATATTAAGTTGATTATAACATGACTGTTGTTCTGGTTATGCAACGTCTGTTACCGTTATCTTCTGTTGTTACCTCCTATCTTCTGTTTGTATATTTTGTACTGCATATGGTTTCTAATTGACTGTGTTGTACATGGCTACTGCCCAGTATATATAGCTGGCCAGCTAATTGTCAGTAGAGATGCATTGAGAGAGACCTAAGGGATAGATCTTGTTAGAGCCCCGGCCAGTACCGACCATGGGGTAGGTACGCTACATAGCAGCGCTCAGTCGCAGTGGACCATGGTCTGTCATGCTGAATAAAATGTTAACTGTGCGAAGGCTACTTGTACTCTATAGATACATGCTATACAAATATTATACTCCACACATCCCTGTGGTTCGAGTCTGGCCCCGCCGGTCAAATAGTTGAGTGTCAGTCTCCGGGCCGCGAACGTGAAGCTGTGGGTTCGACCCCGGTCAGAAAATGCGAACGTCGTTAATAGGTCATCAAAAACTGGTATCGTATCCTTTGCATTCAGCATATTGAGAGTTCCAGTATTTACAAATCATCTTTATCACAGTTATCATAATCGTAATTGGAAGTTGAAAAATCTACTTCCTCCATCTCTCTGTAGATAATTGAATTATCTCAAACCATAACTTGTAGTGATACCATCATGAAAACTGAATGTACCTTAACCAAAAGAAGAGGTAAAATCTCTCCATATCGTGAAAGCGTATATCTGAATGACCTTATCATTATGTATAACGAAATTCCTCCACACACACATTAGTTTTTTTCCTCTTTTTTTTCTCTTTCTCTGTTTCTGCTTTAGATCTAAGTGTATTCATGAACTTGTTATGACCGGACAATTATCACACTATTTTAAAATATAATATGATAAATTCCTATGTTGTATTATATTATACCTGGCTGAGATAACGGACATGTTCTGTTCTGTTTTAACTGTGTCAGTATGTGACTAGGTGTGGCATGTTGACCAACAAATGTGTGTGTGTTAAGTTAATGTTTGGAATTGTTATTCATTAAAAGAGCGTTGATATAAATTTATGAAATCTTTGATTATTGTTACAAACTAAAAAACAAAAAGACACTGGGCAAGAATAAGTATAAGACAATTATGCCCTTTAGAAACATTCGATTGTTGACATATGAGACTGAAATTGCTTTTTTTCTTTGTCTTTAATCAGGGTCCCTTCATACTATATTCTACTCGTAGAGACCTTGCTTATTAAGTATGATAAAACATATTATATAATATATAATAGCAAGGGACGCAGTGATGTAGTAGCCATATTCTGGCCCTAATGATAAGAGATCAATCGCCGATCAAAGCGAACTACAGACAGAGGGGAAAATATCTGATACATTGCCTTAGGTAGGATTTTGTTACAGATTTTTGCATTTATTTTCTATAAAATAATTGTTTGAAACAAGATGCATGTAATTGGAATTCCGAGTTTTTTTTAACATACATGTATACAGAAAGCTATATATTATCGTCATCTCTCTCCTGCCTCTGTTCTGCAAACGCAAAATACATTTCTTTATATCAGTCAATTCGTGATCACTGATTGTGGGTTTACGTACGTATTTCAAATACAGTAATGTGTTTATCTGATGCTGAACTATAAGGTATATATATGGTTTTAGCGAATTTAACTTAAATTTTAAGGAAAATGTCATACCAAAACATATTTCAAAACTCACGATCAGAATAATTAACATTTTTATTAAATAAAGCGCCACTTCAGTTCAAAAATCCAGTGCAACTGTAAGACGGGGAACAACTCTTGTAGCTAAAGGTGTAAACTGAAATTAGAGTTAATTCCCTTACTAAACATGTGTAATAAGTTTTGAATACCGATTATACCACTTTACTCAGCATAGCGTTTCACAACGTCTCTCACAAGGAAAACCTTTACAGCAATCACTGTAAACAACTGTCATATCTTTTTTTTTATTATTATTTGTCTTCACTAGTCTGACAATTAAAATATTTTAATCTAAATTAACTTCCGCTCAAAATTGCTAAGCTGGGAATACCAAGGTCCCGTTTCACTAAAATCTCTTACAAAAATCTTCGTAAGCGTATATTGACAAATGTAAAATAATATTTTCCTGCTATTTTTCTTTACAAAAACTATTGTATATTGCAATGAAATAAGACACTCCCTTCGTGCCTTTTTTCCCCCTTGTGTGTGTGCGTGTGTGAAAATAAGACATTAGTAGAAACTACATGTATTTAGAACAACAGACATACGACTAAGATAAAATTTAATCATACGAGGTCTAGTGAAGCTGATACCAGAAGCTGGACTCAGGTTGCAGGATAGTCACTGCAATTTATACGGACCTCCTTGCATCACTCAGTCACTCACCGTCTCTTGGGTTCGAACAAGAGGCACTCGGATTTTTCACTCAGATGTCTCCCAGCTGACTTCAGCCAATCTATAAATAGAGACTGTGACGTCATTAGCTTGCACTAGTCTCTATACTAGACCGTAGGATTCACCCAAAAACTGCGAATTGTGCTTCCGCGCAAATAGACCCACGTTCAATATTAATATGACAAACGTTAGTAACATGAGCATGCTTAAATTACTACTTCGTGTGCCTTTTATCATTGTCGATACATTATATATTTTAAACCTATAATTCAGATTCGAGCAAACATATAATAAGAATTACATCCATGTCTTTTCACATTAAATTTTTGAAAAACGTAGTCGTGTGAGTGTAAATTGACAGATACGTATTTTTCTCTCAAATTGCCATATACAATGAAAAAAACTTCTTTACCCTGGCATATTAAAATAGACACTAATTAAAACACGTGTTTCAACCATTTTAATTTACGTTTAATTATTCATTTCAATGCTATTCCAAAGCAGAGATCTAAGTGGCGCAAGTCATAATTTCCCCTTATAGTTCCCTTGAGCCTTTTACACAGGTCATTCAGACCAGTGTTGACACATTGGACTTCAGCTGGTTCCCTGTACATATCTGTTTAAGTTTACATATACAGTGGTACACTCGTCAGACACCCACGGTCAATTCGTTCCGTTACTCTCTATATATCGATATTTGGGCATTGGTTTTCCAACGTTAAATTCAAACTTGCATTATATTGTACGGGTCTTGTTATGAAATTTAAAAAAAGTATCAGATCTATGTAAATGAACAGCTTAGCGGTTTTAACTCCTCTAGAAAATACATAACATAAAGATGTTCAAAGAGCAGGTTTGTTTTGAAAGCTATCTGATTTTGTTATACTTGAAAAAAAAAAGTATACATACTGTATTTAAATAGGATAACATTGTGCAAGTTCCGTAAAAATCGACATACAATCATTTTCCCTTTTACTCACATTTCTAAAAAGAAATGATTCAAATATAACAGGATCTCTATATATGCATGAAGAGACACTGAATATAAACTGTAACTGTGAATGAACCGTAAACTATTCCCAATTTTTATCTGGAAAAGAAAGAGAGAAGACCCCCCCACACACACACACACATACACACACCTCTGACTTAAGAAACATTAAAACATACAAGTTACAGGTGAACATTTATTAACAGTTGGCTTTATCTGACGAGATACAAAGAAAATAACTTGATCTCCCCCCCTCTCTCTCTCTATTTGCATATAGGAAATATAAAGCTTAATAGTAATAAAACAAAAACAACAACAATAATAATAATAATAATAATCACGCAATATCGTAAATCATCACTGAATATCTAAAAATATATATTAGATTCCTGTAATGATTATTTATAAAAGTATGTCGAATAACAGAGAGAGAGAGAGAGGAGAGAGCAAATGTAATACAACTGCTACCTATATAAAGGTAAATTTTCAGACATAATCATCTGTGTTTGGGGAAAAATCTGAACATCATTGTGAGTTCCTTTCAAGTGCAGACAAAAACAATTGAAGAAAGGGTTCAAGGGGGTAATAAAACATCCTAAAATGCACCGCGCATGACGGATAAATAAATAAAGACACTGAAGCAGACATAAAACCTGGAATGTTGTATGTTTCAACGCATAGAACTGTTAAAATAAACAGGTTGGAACATGGTCCCATACTTTGTGTTAACAATAAAGGGCCAATGTGACATCTACTTAAATTTTAATTAATTGCGCAATTGACAACCGAATGACACACGCTGGTTATTACTACATCACGATATGGGGGCAATGCTGAGCCGGACACTTTGAACATCTGATGACAAAATAAAGGAAATCTTACTTGTACAAACACAGTATAGACTGAGTAATTCTTTTTAAATGAGATATATGTGTGATTTACATACTGGTAACTATCCATTGCATGTTTTCGTTTTCAGGGCAATAACAGTCAAATTCTATGTGCAGTTCTTTCAAATACGGGGGCTCGTTTTAGACAAATATAGGCCATATATAAAGGGTTTATTGATTGATTGATTGATTGATTTATTTATTTATGCTAATCCCTTGTGTGTATAAAAAATAAGTACATATAACACACTGAGGAATCTTAAGTGTATATAGATTATATCTCATCCAGAAGCAATTTAATACTGATATTTTCACGAGCGTGTCGCGCGAGTTAACATCTGAAACTTGTATCACTTCGAGATGAGATGTATTTCATATTCGCCCGATGGAAACAAAAATTCTTTTTATTTTATGTTAACTGCTGCTATATACCCATATAATGCCCTTTTAAGTAAAAATGTAGTTGCGTCTGTTCCAGCAGATCTAAATCACTCACAGTACTTCTCTGTTAGCATAAATTAATATTATACCACGTTTATTTTTTTACTTGTTTAAGAATTTGAGGATTTATCATTAACTGAGAAATAACCAAACAAATCAATATATGAAAAGACATTTACCAATTATTGAAAATAAACGAAAAAATTATTTATGAAAAAAATACGATCTCGGCAGGACTCGAACCTGCAATCTCCTGATCCGTAGTCAGGCGCCTTATCCATTGGGCCACGAGACCTTGTTGAAATGCCGGACGTAAATAAGATATATAAATTGTGTTAAGAATTGTTAACACTATTTTCGTACTCTCCAGTTGTAGTATAGCATTGTACACATGGGTTTTACACATTTTGTTTTCAAAATAAAGTCATATATCAGGAACTGAAAAAAATCTTGATCCTTATATATTTATAGATGAATTGACATAAGTAGCTAGCATGTCTCAATTCTTTATCAATTTCAGCACATAACTTTGACAAAAACAAATGTATCTATATTTATGTAGATAAATCGAAGTAGGTGTAGACCTATAGCTCCTTTAACATTTTCGAATCCTTCCAAAATTAATTCCGTCTAAACTGAGTGCGTAAAGCAAGAGCAGTTTATTCGTCACACATTCATGTCGAACCCTATACATTCGGCCCACAATACATTTACGGCGAATAATAGTATGTAGAAGATTTCTTCGACATAGCTACTATACAGAACTGTATCATATAACTTAACCCGATTTTTCTACAGGTTAGCAGGCCCTGTACATAAACAGGAAATCTACGTTAAACCAAAATTTAATAAAATTTGTGAGAAGAAAATACCGATCAAATTTATGCGCTAGACGCTTTAAATCTAGAGTTCTAACCTACTATTATGCACTTACATTGAATCTTTTTTTTAATCTTCATGATTAAAATGATATCTAATAACAAACTGAGGTATTTTGTCTTCTTGTGACTTTTGCTAACTTTGCCTTTATATACTAAAAAATGCATTGTTTTATTATTCTGGTGCGTTTATATGTGAAAACTGGAGTATCTCCTTGCATGAGGACGGGTGTCAATTGTGGATGTAAATTGTGGATGAGAGAGGGAGAGTGGGGAGAGAAATCATTAAAATGGTTTGTGTTGTGTGGGTGTTTGTGTGCTAAGAAAAATTAAAGGTCTCAAATACATTGCATACGCCCTGGAATTTTCTGTTTGTTATCAATTACTTTTTATAAAGATGTGCGTCATTGTTTTGAATGTACTGTCGCTTCAATATTTTTTATAGATTTATTTATATACAGAGAATGTACCTACATTAACAATGATTTATTGTATTTCATATACACTGTCAGATTAGCGGTAGATTTGAAACAGTAAGTTATCTTTCGACCTTTGTCAGCATCACTGTCAAGTGATGATGTTATGTCACACAAACTTACAAGTTAATTTTCATCCTAAATAATATTTTAGAATAGAACATTAGCCAGATAGACAGACAGATTATCGTTTATATTTTAACTTTTATGGAATTTATTGTAAGGTAAAGCAGTCGCCGCCACAACTAGCTCCGCCCATAATCTGCTTTGGTCACACGCTATACATACCTAGACCTCACGGTTCATTTTATGCAATATATTTTTCAAATTCTGAATGATAAACAAACATTTTAATGGATGATTAAGTAGGACAAATTGTAAATGCACATAATAATGAAAATACTATGATTAAATAATCAAATTCTGATGTTGCATAGCTTCGTAGACATATTATCTAAGTTTGAATATATAGCCTAACATTTCTATAGGAAGAATGAACTTAATTTAACATGCTGGGATGTCATGGAACAATGTTTGATATGCGTCTTTCTGATATGTTTATATGCAGGACATACTATAATAAAGTGTCAGGTGTTTGGAATTATTGCAAACGGTAGATTAATGTTGAAATACTTTGTATAAATTAGCAATTTATTATCCAAAACAACAACAACAACAACATAAAATTAAGAAATCATCGAAGAATTGTGTTGAATTGGTAAAATACATGTATATGTGTGTTGCATAATGACTGATTTGAATATGGATCCTTAGATCTATTTGTTTTTCTGTATCATATTCATATGTCTTACATATAGTCTAAGTGTGTAGATTCCTAGTAAATGACCAAGGCTGTTGCATTTCTGTTGAACAATATAAACATTGTACACATCAAAATAATAATAATAATAATAATAATTGTATTTTTATTATTATTAAAAAATATAAGGAAATTTATTAATAGACATAAAATAAACTTTCTGCTCACATTTGTGTTATTTTAAACATGTGTCAGGTATCAATGACTACATTTGTCCCATTATATCAGTCGATCTGATACCATTTTTTATTAGCATAATGACTTAGATTGGATTTTTATCAGCCTGATGATATTTTGATAATAATAATTGCTTTTTTTTAATTCAGATATGTTCAAACACATGCACAATGATATTGTTTCTTCCTTAAACAATGTGTGAATGTGTGCGTTTAATATGGAAATTTTCATAAAAGAAAAAAAAAAAACCCATCAAATTAAGAGCTTTACACATTTTTATAAATAATTATTTTCACATCTCCAGCACATAATTAATCATAATCAGGATGGCTATGTACCACGTTTCAGAATGACTATAGTTATTTTAATTCCTTTAAAACCCCTTTGCAGAATGGCCTACATTGCAGAATACCATGTCCATTTGCAAATACATGTCCACTTTGCAGGATGGCCATGTACCATTTTGCTGAATGACCATGTACCACTTTGCAGAATGGCCATGTGCCACTTTGCAGAATGACATGTACCACTTTGCAGAATAGCCATGTACCACTTTACAGAATGACATGTACCACTTTGCAGAATGGCCATGTACCACTTTGCAGAATGACATGTACCACTTTGCAGAATGACATGTACCACTTTGCAGAATAGCAATGTACTTCTTTGCAGAATGACCATGTTCCACTTTGCAGAACGACCATGTGCTACTTTGCAGAATGACTTGTACCACTTTGCAGAATGACTATGTACCACTTTGCAGAATGGCCATGTACCACTTTGCAGAATGACATGTACCACTTTGCAGAATGGCCATGTACCACTTTGCAAAATGACCATGTACCACTTTGCAGAATGGCCATGAACCACTTTGCAAAATGACCATGTACCACTTTGCAGAATGGCCATGTACCACTTTGCAGAATGGCTTCGTGCTACTTTGCAGAATGGCCATGTGCTACTTTGCAAAATGACATGTACCACTTCGCAGAATGACATGTACCACTTTGCAGAATGGCCATGTACCACTTCGCAGAATGACATGTACCACTTTGCAGAATGGCCATGTACCACTTTGCAGAATGACATGTACCACTTTGCAGAATGACATGAACCACTTCGCAGAATGACATGTACCACTTTGCAGAATGGCCATGTACCACTTTGCAGAATGGCCACGTGCTACTTTGCAGAATGGCCATGTGCTACTTTGCAAATGACATGCTTGCAGAATGGCCATGTACCACTTTGCAGAATGGCCATGTACCACTTTGCAGAATGACCATGTACCACTTTGCAGAATGACATGAACCACTTCGCAGAATGACATGTACCACTTTGCAGAATGGCCATGTACCACTTTGCAGAATGACATGTACCACTTTGCAGAATGACAATGTGTCAATTTGCAGAATGACCATGTGCCACTTTGCAGAATGACATGTACCACTTTGCAGAATGGCCATGTACCACTTTGCAGAATGACCATGTTCCACTTTGCAGAATGACCATGTACTATTTGCAGAATGACCATGTACCAGTTTGCAGAATGACATGTACCACTTTGCAGAATGACATGTACCACTTTGCAGAATGACCATGTACCACTTTGCAGAATGACATGTACCACTTTGCAGAATGACCATGTGTCACTTTGCAGAATGACCATGTGTCACTTTGCAGAATGACATGTACCACTTTGCAGAATGGCCATGTACCACTTTGCAGAATGACCATGTACCACTTTGCAGAAAGACCATGTACTACTTTGCAGAATGACCATGTACCACTTTGCAGAATGGTCATGTACCACTTTGCAGAATGGCCATGTACCACTTTGCAGAATGACATGTACCACTTTGCAGAATGACCATGTACCACTTTGCAGAATGACCATGTACCACTTTGCAGAATGACCATGTACCACTTTGCAGAATGACCATGTACCACTTTGCAGAATGACATGTACCACTTTGCAGAATGACAATGTGTCAATTTGCAGAATGACCATGTGCCACTTTGCAGAATGACATGTACCACTTTGCAGAATGGCCATGTACCACTTTGCAGAATGACCATGTTCCACTTTGCAGAATGACCATGTACTACTATGCAGAATGACCATGTACCAGTTTGCAGAATGACATGTACCACTTTGCAGAATGACATGTACCACTTTGCAGAATGACCATGTGCCACTTGGCAGAATGACCATGTGCCACTTTGCAGAATGACATGTACCACTTTGCAGAATGGCCATGTACCACTTTGCAGAATGACCATGTACCACTTTGCAGAAAGACCATGTACTACTTTGCAGAATGGCCATGTACCACTTTGCAGAATGACCATGTACCACTTTGCAGAATGACCATGTACCACTTTGCAGAATGACCATGTACCACTTTGCAGAATGACCATGTACCACTTTGCAGAATGACCATGTACCACTTTGCAGAATGACCATGTACCACTTTGCAGAATGACCATGTACCACTTTGCAGAATGACATGTACCACTTTGCAGAATGGCCATGCACCACTTTGCAGAATGACCATGTACCACTTTGCAGAATGACCATGTGCCACTTTTCAGAATGGCCATGTACATCTTTGCATAATGACCATGTACTACTTTGCAGAATGACCATGTACCACTTTGCAGAATGACATGTAATTTGCAGAATGACCATGTACCACTTTGCAGAATGACCATGTACCACTTTGCAGAATGACCATGTACCACTTTGCAGAATGACCATGTACCACTTTGCAGAATGACCATGTACCACTTTGCAGAATGACCATGTACCACTTTGCAGAATGACCATTTACCACTTTGCAGAATGACCATGTACCACTTTGCAGAATGACCATGTACCACTTTGCAGAATGACCATGTACCACTTTGCAGAATGACCATGTGCCACTTGGCAGAATGACCATGTACCACTTTGCAGAATGGCCATATGCCACTTTGCAGGATGGCCATGTACTACTTTGCAGAATGAACCATTTGCCACCACTTTGCAGAATGACCATGTCACACTTTGCAGAATGACCATGTACCACTTTGCAGAATGACCATGTACCACTTTGCAGAATGACATGTACCACTTTGCAGAATGGACATGTACCACTTTGCAATGACACATTGAAATGTGGCTGTGTCCAACTTTGCAGAATGACATGTACCACTTTGCAGAATGACCATGTACCACTTTGCAGAATGACCATGTACCACTTTGCAGAATGACCATGTACATCTTTGCATAATGACCATGTACTACTTTGCAGAATGACCATGTACCACTTTGCAGAATGACCATGTACCACTTTGCAGAATGACCATGTACCACTTTGCAGAATGACCATGTACCACTTTACAAATGACAGTAATTGCAGAATGACCATGTACCACTTTGCAGAATGACCATGTACCACTTTACAGAATGACAATGTGCCTATTGCAGAATGACCATGTACCACTTTGCAGAATGACCATGTAACAGTTTGCAGAATGACATGTACCACTTTGCAGAATGTCCATGTACCACTTTGCAGAATGACATGTACCACTTTGCAGAATGCCATTACCACTTGCAGAATGACCATGTACCACTTTACAGAATGACCATGTGCCTATTGCAGAATGACCATGTACCACTTTGCAGAATGACCATATACCACTTTGCAGAATGACCATGTGCCACTTGGCAGAATGACCATGTACCACTTTGCAGAATGACCATGTACCACTTTGCAGAATGACCATGTACCACTTTGCAGAATGACCATGTGCCACTTTGCAGAATGACC
>CM037786.1:21430715-21480715 GCA_021229015.1 Solen grandis
GATTGTGTAAGAAAATACTGACTACATGAATTCGTCCCATTATAATCAAACCATCATGCAGGAGTTTATAATGTTTAAACATGTTTACATGAACCTGATATACCTATCTGATGTATCAACTAACCAACTGGCAGTGGTAAAAACTCTTTATTAATCTTCTACATGAGTAAAAAAATCCCTAATGCTGTTCAACACAACCTTACTTGGTTTCGATTTTGAAAATGACAATATGAATTTACACAAATATTTTAGTATCATGTAGAACACATACTGATACAATGGGGTCCCTTTCCTGCCACTAATTTAGTAAATGTACTTAATTGGACCTAACCAGTGTTTACAGATATATTCAAAATGACCTACAGGCTATATCCAATAGCTTGGGATAGCAGACAGTCATTGATTAACAGGATTCACTTACGGTTTTATTTGTTATGCTGTTTTTGAGCTGTTGATCTGGAGCCCATTTCACTAAACTTCGTATGAAAACAATCTTCGTAAGTGTAAATTCACAGACGTAAAATTGTAATTTTCCTGTGAATGTTTCATTACAAAAAGTGTCTGTAATGTAATAAATTGGATCATCTTTATTTCATGTTTTATTGTTAAAATAAGACATTAATAGACACTATGTAGAACAAAAGATTTACGATTAAGATCAAAATTGTTCGTACGAAGTTTAGTGAAACGGCCCCAGGCCATGATTGGGAAAGGTCAAGCTTTTAGTTACACTGGAAGAAACTGAGAATGCGCATGTTGACACATGTTCTTTCTGTTTTAATGCTTTATTTAATATGGCTTGTTTCAAATTTTGTTATACAATATTGATATTGAATGATTCAAGCTTGTTAATATAAAATTTACAGACTGTACTGTCAGCTGATCTAGGTTTGTTCGTGCTCAGATTTGATTTCAAAATGAGCATCACCTGAAAATAGCTTCTGTTGAAGTTTCATGTCATAAATTATATTATTTACTCAATCATATATAGGTATCATAAATTACAGATAGTAACAATCACAAGCTTTATAAGCCGCACAATAAGTATTCCATCAATATCCCCTTACCTCGTATACACAAGTTTTGACACTTAGGCAAAAACAAAGCAGACATGGGACAGATGCTGTCTGATCAGGGTCTCCTATGTTTGCTATTGTAGATCAGACTCTACACAGTCTGCATGGCAAAGAGAAAATCATTATTTCATATACCATTTAAAGTTCATTCAATCAATATTCATCAAGTCTTATGTTTGTACATGAATATTCATGAGGTAAAGGGGGTAAACTATCATTATATTACTGAGCTATAAATCCAGTCTGCAGTCTTTAGAAGACACAGAACCATTAAATTAACATAATTTACGTCAATCAATCAGCTGATTGCCATATTAAGTCAAAAACTTTAACTTTTGTTGAATCATATTCATTTTTTCAGGACACACCAATTTGCCAATAGAGCCTGCCTTCATCAACACTAAAACTTCAAGACATCTAAATGTCAATGATCAAGGTCTCTGAATTACAGTTAATTAGTGATTAAAATTTCATTTCCTGTCAATTCAATACAAAAGTCATGGTTCAACCAAAATCCTTACAAAAATGACAACAAAAAACTATTTTATTCTAAATATGTAAAATCAGATAATATTACTAAAGGGACCTAACCAGTAGGATCCATGCATGAAATTTTCTAGATTTTGTTTTCAAACCTAAGCATGTAATGCCCTATTCAGACAATATGAACAAAGATGAATTAACTACTCTTATTAGTTTGATATTCAGATTACCTGCAAGCACTAATTAATTTCTATCTTTTATTCTACTTTTTACCTTTTTCATCTATTATTTTCATTAAATTAACATTTTATGGTATTTGTACTTTATACGAAAAATAATACAATAGTTATAACAGTGTGAATCTATCAATATATTTACATTTTCTAATGACAATTAAGATATTTATAATTATATGAAAGTAAAATTTACTTCTCTAAATGAGAAACAAGAAAAAGGGAGACAACTATGACATGGAATGTGAGACTACAGCAGCCATATTGCTAGACTGCAGTAAAGGTGAAAACATTTCCTGATTGGTCGATTCTTGTTCAACTGGGGATGCTCGCAATGAATTTGGAGATCCTCTGTTTGAGGCATTTCTGTTGTTTTCTCCCTCATTATTCTCTACTAATTTCTCTGTATCCTTCAGAGACTCATCAACTTCTTCTGATTTTGATTGTTCCGAACTATTAGTCGACAAGTCCAGTGTTCCATTTCTGTCTAAGTCTTCACTATCCTTCACCTCCCTCTTCATATTCAAAGCAACAGGCTGCTCTAATTGGTCCATATTTTCACTCACTTGCATATTGACCCGTTCCTGATGAAATGACTCCGCCTCACTTTTGATAAATGGTCCCTGATTTAGAATCCTCCCGTCTGTAGAGGTTTCATACTGCACGTCCATGGCATCATTTCCAGGAGAATCCATCATGAATTGTTTAGACTGGACACTCGAGATGGACGGGCTGGGGCCCTGGGGCTTGGGACTGTGTTGACTGACCTGGGGACTCTGCTGACTGGACCGGGAGGGGCTGAGGTCAAGCCCCTGGGTGGCATAATCATGGGGTGAGGCCCCGTTCATCTCGTCCATGGGGAAAACGATCTCACTATGCCTCAGATACATACTGTCCCCTCTACAAGATGAAATTAAGAAATACAATTTTTTTGTTAATTATAATAAAACTTTCTTCAATCAAAACAGTTCATATACTGCCCCTGCCACACAGCACCTGGCAAATCACTTGTACTCATGACTCACACTTGTACTCATGACTCACACTGAGTTATTAAAATGTTTATAGTTAAACTTGAACAATCTGTCGTTGCTTAGAATACTGGTTAAAAAAAAGGGAAAAAAGTGACAATCTAACTTAAGTAGCAAAATCATAAGCTGGTTATCCCAAGACTACAAAGGTGCTCTGACATGGTGAATTATGAAACCAAACCTCAAGAAATGTACAACTTGCCATGCTGATTAACGTTCTTGCAGTATTTTATGACAGACTTATCAGTTTAAGAGGTAATTGCAACACAAAATCCTGTGATGAACGCAAGGATTAATGGACAAGGGCAAATCCTTATGCCCTGCCCTCTCCAAAAATCCAAAAAAAAGGGGGACAAAGGGGGGGGGGGGGGGGGAATTTAAGCTACCTGTGAGGTGAGTCCGACTTGCTGAAGCTGTCATTACTGTTGCCCAGGCTTTTCATGGACAAGTCCTCAGCCCCACCGTCAGACAGGGAACCGTTAATCTGGTAGTTACCCAACAGGCTGTTCTGCTCAAGGGCCGCCTGCAATGTTCCACATAAGTGTCAGCAGCATGAACATGCAATAAGTAACATGCAATAAGCATGCACTTGACAGAATTTTCCCCACTGGACAGTGGTGGACACACCCACCAGATTTAAACACCCTACTGTATAATCATCAATTAACATGGGGAAGGGGGCTTTTTTTATCAAGAAGGTTTTGGGACCCTATGTAAATATTAAAAACAAGAGTGCCAATAGTGAATTCTAGCTTCTAAACAGTTTTTATTTTAATAATATGCATTTACAGATATTTATTAGAGAACAATTTTGGTAGAAACTATTATAAACTAGTCAAGTTTTAAAAATCTTTGCAGTTTTCCCAATATATTAACTTCAGTTAAACATAGCCATGTCTTTCTGAGTGATTGGAAATCACATTTTAACAATTATCCCACTCAAAAGCTCCTGGGTTGGACCAGTACTTTTCACCCAGAAGGTCTTGAAAGAATCTTGTCCCAAAGTGGGATTTGAACCCTCAACCATCCAATCCAGAGTAAAATACTAAATGCATTATACTGCTGCACCATAATGACCTTTGGATGAGCCCTGAGTGTCCAACCACTAAATATTTAGAGATTATAAATTATATGACCTATTGGAACATAGGTCATCATTTGCTAATTTTACTCAGAAATTCGGAAAACTTTAATAATTTGAATGTTCAAGTTATATCTAGACTTGCTGACACGTACCCGTAGACTGGCGTTGATAGATTCTCCGTAAATACTGGAGTCTGGAGGAAGTGAGGGACTACCGGGGATAGCTCTGAAACAAAGGACAACATAGGCTTGAAATATATGGATCAATATATCAATAAACGGAGGTAATCAGAGTTAATTTTATTATGAAAATTCTTCAAAAGAGGAAGTCTTACATTTATCTGTGGTAATATTGTTTGTTGTTTAAGAGGGGGAAGGGGTAAATTAATCTATCAAAATCTTCTATAAAGTTGAAATCTTCAGCCTTATATAAAATTGTTAGATCTCCATCCAAAAATAGTCTCAAATTGATATTGAACAGAGCTAGATTGCACAAACTTATAGATTTGTGAAAATTCTTTTTTGAACTTAATATGCTGAAAGTATGCAGGCTTAATCTAATCATATACATGTAATTTCAAACTGATAGTATTTCTGCTCAAAAGTTATTCTAGAAAGTATGTTGCCATAGTTACCCTGTCAGTTTCTGAGGTCTGCGTTTGTAGAATTCCACTTCATCTACTGTCCAGACGGCCCCTTTCACGTTCTCCACACGCATAAAACACTTGTGTAGACTGAGATTGTGTCGCACTGCATTCTGGGTACAACAATTTTACAGTTAAATATTGCCCCAAGTTAAATATTGCCATTCAAACACATACACAAGTTAATGAAGTTCACTGACTTTTTTACAAGTTACAGTACATGTATTGATACTCTCTGAATAAGAAGAATTTCTCCTTTTTATGATCAATAATTTTATAACTATAGCATTATAAATATTTATACAGATAATATATTCATAGACGTAAAGGCTCTTCTAAAAGTTAATTGTACAATAATTTTCATTTACATAATACCTCAACTCTTCCAAATATCATGTTGATTTAATCATTGATAATCAATCATATTTATCATGACTTGTACTATTAGGTGAATCAATTTCATTGCCCTGTGTAAAGATACACTATAAATAAATGAAGTTTGTTACGATAAGCCCATAAGATAATTACAGCAACAATCAAATAAGGATAGTTACTCACTTTCCAGGTGGCTTCGTTTCTCCTGAAGTATGCAAACGTGTTTTGAAACCACTGATAGACCTCATTCAATGTCAGCTGTTTGTTTTCTGATTCTATGATTGCCTGAAAATGGAAGAAAAATAACTGAATAACCTTACACAACTCAAATGAAATCAGCATATAGAACTCTCACTGGCTGAATTCTTGCTTAACAAGGTTGAGTTATTTCCCTTGAGTCATATTTCTACCTGTTTTGTTCTATTCCAAAGATGTGAACATTGGCAGATGTTTTCAAATTTTTGATTCCTCTTAGATTTCTTTAACATCAATTTTTATATTTAAAAGAGTTAAAATATATCTTTTACACCGTCTCTCTTTTTACATCTTTTCATTACTTTGCATTCCCTTTCTCACTTTAAATAGGATATTCATACAAATCTCTCTCAACAGTTCAAGAGTGGGACTAGTACTTTGTGCCTGTGAATGCTTTGAAAATAGTCTCCACATAAAGTAGAAAGATCTGGTCTGATCAGGCCCGTAGTCAATGAATTGTTAAAAATAATCACATAATAACTAATTGTGAAAAATGGTCTTCGTTTAAATGTCCATTTACGTCATATAGAGTTGTAAATATAACTTATAAATATCTGAAGGTTTTCATTTAATTGGGAATGTAATCAGATCTTGCGAGTTATCACAGGCAGGCCAGAGTGAGAAGACTGATATTCAAATTTCAATCTGATTACTGTGTCCATGTGCTAAGGCCTGCTCTGTACCAAAATGAGTCTATATGAGTAACAAGGTTAAAGTCAACTACTTTTTTAATTTTTCATTCACAAACTCTCCTTTCAAAATGTCTAATTGCCTGAAGAAAAATAATTTGGATAATTTGGCTTTTCCAAGTGTTTTTCACTCATTTTGACACATTAGCAGAGCAGACCTAGATCAGACAGCAGGAGATGTGTGATCAGGCTTAACTCTGCTTGTACAATATTGTAGCTCAGATTCTACAGTATGCATGGCATTGAAAAACACATTGTTTCATATACCATTATACGTTCAGTCAGTCAAAATTCCTCAAGTCATAAATTTGTACATGTATATTCATGAAGTAGTGGCATCCTGATAGCCAAAAACCAATGTTTAATTTGCAAGACTTTATCATCTATGATGTGATAGAGAGTTGTTATGCTCTATGCATGGGTCATACCTTAACAGCTATCATATGACAGGCAATTCAAGTCACTCCCTGAACTTAACAGCAGCCTTTGTGTGATTATCTTACATATAAAACCTAGATCCACCTCAATTTGTTATCCACTTTAATGGGGCTGAATACCATAAAGCAAACTTTAATTGCTTTGGTGAAAAAATCCATTTTGTAACATATCTTGGTGCAATCTTGTTATGTAATTTTATAAAGCATTTATCTGAATATGATATTGTGATTATTCATGATTCTTGTTTCCCCTAATTGCTTTGTTCGACAAACTGAACAATTAAATTCATAATTATGACGCAGAAACAAAATTATCTTATTGTGGCACTGTAAATTGGTCTAGATAAAACTAGTACAATGAAAAAATGTTAACATAATACAAAAAAAAAAACATTATTTTTTTTAATGAGAAAATTATTCTCTATTTCTCATTAAACCACTTAAAATGTGCATTTTTCCCATTTTGAGAAATAGTAAATTGAATGTATATATACTAAAACCCTAGTTTCTCTGGAGCCAAACAAAATTATGTGCTTTGTTACACTAATCAAAGATCTCAGTATTGCTCAATTCTCATTTTGTTTACAACAACTGAGTAAAACATTACATGTACATTGAATAATAAAATATTGCACCAACAAGGACACATCAAATATCTGCCAATGTGCTTCTGTTTAGATTGACTGATTGAATTTTTATTTTACCATAGCTTTGACAGTATTTCATTCATACAGTGATGTCAAGCATATTACAGATATAGGAAGACCCCAAATGCACGGAGGTATCCGGGTAGAACCACCGACCTACCACAAGCCAGCTGGAAGGCTTCCTCACATGAAAATTCAAATGTCCCTGCCAGGACTTGAACCCTTGTTGTGAGGGGCTGAGCAAAGGGGTCTGGCAAAAGGGATACTACTCCCTATTGACCAAGATTTATACCCTCGTTGAAAAAAAGCCAATATCTCAGTCATTTATGATGGTATCGCAAGTGTATACATTTATGTAACAGATATTGATATCAAAGTTATAAGAATTTGTTCCATAATTGATGTCAAATAAATAAATAATCTACAGAAATAACCAGCCATACGGTAATAAAACCTGTCTAGACTGAAAGTTAATGGCAGTTAGATCAGACTTGTCATTTTAAAATGGTTTTATATAACGGAGTGACAAAGGGACAAAAAAAAAATCAATTAAAATGAGATATGATTTACCTGTCTTATGAGTGAAGCATAGGTAAATGGAGGTCTCACATCGGTGTTCTTATAGAATTCTCGGTTTCTTTGGATTTCTGAAAGTTAAGAGAATATGTCTTTTAGCTTAAATATATCTGCAGAGTAAAAAAATAATGGTTTCACAAGAACACTGGTAACTTATCCCAACATATTCCAAGCTTATATCCATGTATTTTTTATTTTCTTATTTTGAAAAGCAAACTGTTTCGTATTGCTTTTAGGAATAATATTAGTCCTAATCTGGCTGATAAAGATTTATAAACGAAACCTTTTAATAAACTTTTTAATATTCAATTGAATAAAATTCTATTAAGATTTTATTGCAGTATGTGTGTTTAGTGTTAGAATAATGCATTTTAAAATATATCCCATACCTTCTTATTCATCATATGAACACAGCAGTATGTACATTCTGGAAAAATAAGAAGTTAATTCTCCCTACCTGCTGATATGGGGAGATTGCACTTGTCTGATACCCTTCTTCTCATTGGTCCTAGGCCAGTGGGTGTGGCCGGCTGGGAGGACACCTGTAGGCCCGCAGATGTCACAGGCGTACCACTGGAGTTCAGACTAGTCTGTGGAGGTATGATAAGGGGCGGTAATCCGGCTGCAACCGGGTTCAGCCGGTGGAGAGGGAGGGACGATTTGGAGGTGTTTTTCTGGGACGAATTGATTGCAAGGCAGTTACTGATGGGTTTCACCGGACTGCAACTGGAGGGAAGCTTTGGAGATGTTAGCTGAAATACAAGCAAACAGGGTGATTAGAATTGTATCTGGGTCACTTTGTGGTGTAAGTTGTATGTCTGTAACAGTGTAGATCCATCACATAAATAGCATACACAATTTAAATGTAAGTATCCATATAACATGTTTCCTATCATTAGGCCCCTAGTCATGAATTTGTTGGCCCAGTATAAGAGACTGGGTTTGGACCAACATCTCCCCACAAACACACACACCACTTTCCCTACCACATGTCATTTTATTATTTTCACCTTAAAGGCTATAATTCTTTTGATGGCTCTAATCAGAAATAACATATTATGGAAATTCAAGAACAGAAATAGGCCAAAGAGCTATGTATCTGAGAAGTCAGTTTTGCAATCCAAACACATCCTTGGATCCAGGAAACAACAAGTCATTGTCCCAATTTTCAAGAAAAAAAAACAACAACAAGAGGGCCATGATGGCCCTATATCGCTCACCTGAGTACCACTGCTCTAAAGGAGCAATCATGGTAGGAATCTGACCAGAAGTTTTGGAACAGAAGTCTTTTAAAGTTTTCACTATATACATTTAAGGCAAATTTAGCAGATCGGAATAATTTTAGCAATCTTGGTAGACGGTTACCAAAGGAACATCTGTACTAAAACATCTGAAATCTGCCAGTATTATTGAAAGAGATGATTTTTAAAGTTTTCATATTTTTTTTCTTTCTGTTGCCATGGCAACGGGAGTTCTATATGAATCAGGTTTATTTTAGTAACTTTTGCGAAGGTTCACCAAAAAAAGATCATCCCTGTCAAGTGTAATTGAATTTTGTCCAGCGGTTTAAGAGGAGATGTTGTTTAAAGCAAATTGTTGATGACGCACGACAGACGACGACAGATGCAGGGTGATCCTAGAAGCTCACCTGAGCACAACGTGCTCAAGGTGAGCTTAAAAATCTAGTCCTGCCATATTCTTATACATTTACATTTGTTGTCAGAAAACCTACTTAATGGTTAACTTTTAAATGTTGTGTAATTTTGAGATACTATCTGTTCTATAATGTTCGCTGAAGACATCAAAATACCCGACACCTTTTCGTAAACCACTCAACCATGCCATGATACCAAATAATAAACAGCCAAGTTTTTATTGTCATTTTATAAACACGGATAACCAAGTGCGTTAGCGATGTAATCTGTAAACCAAAATGCATTACCTATGATTTTTGTTGCTACACTGTTCCCAGTTATTCTCTCATACTTATCACCACTATATTTATAATCTTAATATGCATATAATTAGCACATAATTAACATACAATTTGCATATACCCTTATCAGTAGTGTTCACCTAATGAAAATATCATTGAGTAATAAGTAACTGTTATTTTCAAATGAAAATGCAAACAATGTCATTTATATGTGTTTTACATATTTTAGTGTTTTATCAAGTTTACCCGTACGACTATCCATGATTTATTCATGATCTACATGGGACGATCTTTCTGTGTAGAATAATATCATATTTTTATCTCTAAAATAAGAGAAGACTTTTAATTTCTAGTTTAACTTATCAAAGCCCTTGAAACATGAAGAAAATGTTGAACAGGTGAATGAAACAATCAAATATTATTATTCTGCACATATATGTACCCTCCAATAATCAGGGATCATTTTGGAATGTGATTCATTCTGAAAGATTTGCTCTTATTTTGCTTTAAATCTCATTAAATGAGCTAGATGAGAAAATTCCCAGTAAGAATGTAAACCAGTCAATCATACATATAACAATTCAATATATTTTACATATTATAATAGTTGATATATCATAATACATCTTGATATGCAAGAAACTCCAAGCAATTCAACCTCAGTACCATATTTTCATAATCTTCCTGTGGTCCTTAACCCTTTCCCTCATAGAGGACACCATAAACAGACCTATGCGAATAGCATAAAACCAGATCAGCCTGCGAGTAACTCGCAGGCTGATCAGGTTTTATGCTGTTCGCTGCTCCTCAGTGGTCTGGAAATGGGCATTTTGTAATTAAATTTGGTAAGGTTAACTGTGGTTTTCTGCAGATCAGGCTTTATGTGATACCTATTGAGGGCGTCAAAATAAGTCTATATGAGGGAAAGGGTCAAAATACCATACATCATAGAAATGACTTGACAATGTTAAACCTATGAATAAATCACATTTATCTTGAATCATAATGTAATATAATGATTTTATAATGCTTGTAAATTATCAAACATATCACAGAATAAAGAATAACTGACTGTTTGGAAATGCGGTAACTGTTGTTATTTCTCTTATGTAATGTCCTGTCTTCATGTTTTTTGGTTTTTTTTGTTTTTGTTTTTTTACCATTTCCATACACCTTCATCTGAAGTTAATTAATTTTTAATACATGTATATGTGGAATTTCTCAAAAGAACCTTTATGTCCAGACTCCTTCCTTATTCATGCCAGCTTGGACCATACAAGAGTACATGTCAGTTGACTGCATGAGATACAAATAACCAAGTCCATGCACAACAGACCCTGGGAAACCAACTACTTTTCAGTAAACATTTTGCACTCATTCCTTCCATAGCCATGAAATCTTTCTGAAGCATCATCTTACCTCTTTTGTATCTCAACCATAATCTAATATTTTTGCATTAATGAATAATTAATAAATGGCTAGGCTCCTTTTCCATTTTACTTTTCATCTCTTCATATGCATAAATAAGCAAAATAAAGTAACTCTAGTACAGAGAAGTTGTTTATCCATACTGTCAGCAGAAATAGGTGAAACTAAATACTTTTTCATCCTTTGTCGACATGCAACCACTCATATAACATTGCAATTCAATGTTTTTTTTTGTTGAAAGTCAGTGACTACATTACATCACATGAATGAGAAATTCCTGTTCTATTCTACGATAACCATACAGCCTAAAGATTTTAATATGATGATAATAATGGTGAATGCATTATATTTCAGTGTTTGCCAAACAAAATTTGAATTAAAAATAAAAAGCCAAAAAAATAAATAACAAGAGTGTTCTTTGGAACATGTTTGTCACCTGCTGAAGCATGATGGATAAAGTATGACGGACAGACAAACGGATGGAAAGACGACGGAAAAGCGCTGTAAGCAGAGGTGAAACAAAAATGATCAGCAGGAAAGTTTTGTTGAAAACACCTGTTTGTTTGACATGATTGGATTTAAACCCCAACCTACTATATTTCAATCATTTGGAGACTATGTTTACATAAGACAGATACAGTGTAGACATGTGTAATAATGCCACACCATTATCCTGACACCCGGCCAACTAGTCCTGGTTCTACCCTTATAGTCTGAGATATCAGTACAATTTTCAATGACTTTGGAATGTCACAACTTGGGCTTAAACCCATAACCTCCTGGTTGACAGGTAAGACAATCTAAACTCTTGGCCACCTTGACCAATAAAAACGACTTCATAGGAAATCTGTGTGCATGTTGTAATTCAAAGATTCTGCTAAGAAATTCTGTGCATCAATATATTCATCAAGTCATTAAATAGTACATGAATATTCATGTTTATGGGTTAAATGATGTAATTATACTAGACATACCAATTTGTCAACCATTTTACGGTCACTACTGCGATCATTCTGTCCGTCCATCTGCGGTCGAAGATGAAGATGCTGCATCATAGCATGGAGAAGTTCCTTCTCTCTCGTCAACTGCAAGTATAAACAAATATTGTGATGAATATATTTGATTTAAAAAGAAAAAAATATTGACAGAATGATAATCTGATATATATTTCACTCTATTTCAAATTAGAAAATGTCATTTTGTGTATTTCACTCCCTTCTAGAGCTTCACAACTCAAGAAAATATCATTTTTATCACTACTCATAAAAATATCATTTTTATCACCATTTATGAAAATATCATTTTATGACCACCCATGAAAATATCATTTGTATCATCATTCATAAAAAATATCATTTTTATCAGGGTTTAAACTGAGAATATCACTTGGGTTCTACATGCCATCAACATTATTTTAGTCATTTTGAACATTCTCCACATGAGACAGATGTAGTGCTGACTGACTGCCTGTCATATCACGCTGTAGTCATGAGTCATGTTACCAACCCATGCTATACCAACATCAGTCCAATAAGTCCTAGAA
Source organism: Solen grandis (assembly GCA_021229015.1). Classification (NCBI taxonomy): domain Eukaryota; kingdom Metazoa; phylum Mollusca; class Bivalvia; order Adapedonta; family Solenidae; genus Solen; species Solen grandis. The sequence goes on from CM037786.1 coordinate 21,443,152, forward strand.
CCACACTAAATCATATGGTATGTCATGGCTGGGTTTCAGACCCATAATCTCCCAGTAGCAAGGCAGACTCTCTAACCACTTGGCCACAGGACCAGCTAATCTGTTTTTAACCCTTTCCTTCATAGAAGAAACCATGAAAAGACCTATGTGACCTATGAGTAACTCGCAGGCTGATCAGGTTTTATGCTGTTCGCTGCTCCTCAGTGGTCTGGAAATGAGGATTTTATAATTAAATTTGGTAAGGTTTAACTGTGGTTTTCTGCAGATCAGGCTTTATGAGGTGCCTATTGAGTGCGTCAAAATGAGTCTATATGAGGTGCCTATTGAGTGCGTCAAAATGAGTCTATATGAGGGAAAGGGTTAAACACCTTTGATTTACTGAGCTTCCAGGCAGATCAGGCTTTCTATGGAATGGTACACGATGGTGTAAAATGTCCGTGTGACAGAGTGATGGCTACAGAACATCTGACCACATGCTTACCTGGCTGACATCTCGGACAAGATCACCTCGTTACCAGGTCACTGGGGTAATTAGATGTGCATATTAAACATGTGGTTTGTTTATTCATACCTGCCCCCATACAACAATGATATTGTTTGTATGTTTATATCATGTCTACATTGCTTCCTCTTGCATGTTCAAGACCTGCCAGGGCTGTCAACCCCTTGAACAAAACCACAACATGATGCCCATACACTGCCAGATTTTATTTTAAACAATGATGACACAGGGAAAACTTTCTGTAAGATTTATCTATGGAAGAGATTGGTTGAGAATAAAGGAGTAGTGTCCTGTACATCAGACTTCAACCTAACAAGGGAGTCTGCGAAATTATAAAATCATTAAAACCAGTTTCATTTACATAACATAAAGTTTATTTTTATTATCCTTAATTTTCTGACTTCAGTTACGCAAAAAATAAGAATAAGACAATTAAGTTTCACAATTAGGATGTTTGTTAGTTTTCTGACTTGTGTCTACATGAGACCAATATATAGGTATAACGCTGCCTCTCTGTGGTATCATACAGTAGTACAGTGATATGATACCACACCCAATCACATGGTCCTGACACCTGGCCAATTAAGATTTCACCATTTTAATTTATGCTAAGCAATAGGTACTTTAATTTAATAAGGACAGATTTTATCTTTCTTATTTCCTTATAAAAAACTATTCAAAGTATCTATGTCACTTTCTTTTTCTTTAAAAACTTTATGAAGCAAAAATGGTGGCGTATGTTCCAACCTTCATTAATTAGGAAACAGTTTCTTTTTGTATGCTATTTTGCAGAATTATGCACAGTGCTACATACAACATGCATTGTTCTGTGATACAGCACAAAAACGAAACTCCATTTCCATTCTTAGACATTTACTAGACTACAAAGTTTTAAATGTGATACAAATGTGTCAGTTTATTTCATTACCAGTATGCTTTACTTTAGTAGTCATGACATCATATAATTATGTCATCTTTGAACCGTGCATATCTCGCACAACACAAGCCTTCTATGTCTTAAGGGCATATTTTGATGATTGTGCTTTAATTAAAGTTTTTAATTATTCTTATTTCTGCATCTTTAATAGATCAATATACTTGTTAATAACACAAGCATGAAAGTATCATATAACCTTTTCTTGTGTGATTTCACCACATCTAAGCAATTAGATGTGATATTTATTCATTGGGATTTATAACCTTTTCTTGTGTGATTTCACCACATCTAAGCAATTAGATGTGATATTTATTCATTGGGATTTATAACCTTTTGTGATTTACACATTTAATAGATCTGTTAAGCAGGTTATAAGTTGGATTAGAAATGAAATTACACTGAAATTACACAACAATAAATGGGCTATATGAAATTCAACAAAACAAGTCTTACATCATCAAATATCAGACCTTTGTAAGGCAATAACAAACATGCCTGACTGAGCAAGTCATTACTACTCAAAGAAAGCGCATGTGATCACGGTATTTTCTCATCACCTACGTGAAATAAAACAGTTAAACAGCCAATCCAAATTACAAACAATAAACAATACATTATGAAAAAGTTATATATCACAATAGGTGTGATACATCATATTTAATCATGTGTGTCAACCCTGTGAACGCTGAAATTCATCTCCGCGCCTCCCGTCCGATGAAGTCTATTTCCAGAGATGAGAGGGTCATACATCATCTGTGGAACACGGAAGCCCATTTTCATTTCATTTATTTGTCACTAGCGTAATTACAGACCTGTTAAACCTCTCATAAATATGTCCCTCTCTCTGTTGTTTATTCTACAATGCCTTTTTCTTATTCTCTATCTATTATTTTTACCTATGAGATTATTAATGAAAATACGCTGAGCCAACAAATTTGATGTCCACAAATGAGACCTTCCTTGGTTGCACAGCTGTTGGACATGAAAATGCATTCATATGCACAAGTCGCCTAAATCTCTTTACATATCTGTCAATGAAACTGGAGGGCAATCAAATTTGACATCATAGATATTAATGTGTTTTATAATGGAGCATGTGATACCTTTGTAATACCTTTCATTTTTACTGTTTGTTTCCTTTATTTTTTATTTCTTACCTTACTATGCAATGAGAATTCCGTGTTTTATAACTGAATCATGTACAGCAATGAAGCTACACTTGATGATCTATAAAACATGAGTGAAAACTCTTGCCCAAATCAAAATATATCATTAGTCTTTGACCTGTATTAGACAACATATGCTATGCAACAAAATCTGTTTTAATGTGTAAGCTCTTAAGTTCAAGGAATGGCATTGTATTATTGAATTGATCTTCATGCAGTGACCACCGGGCCTGAGAAGCCTCCCCTTTTTTTTTCCCTTGACCAGTTACTGGACACAGGTTGGACAGTACCTAAAATTCTCAATTTAGAAGCAGTAATTGAAATACCTGAAATATTTTAACAATTTATCCCCCCCCGCCCCCCCCAAAAAAAATTATGTTACACTTGAATGGTTATCAAAGTAAAACAATATCAAGGTAACAAACAAGACATGGCTGTCATCATCGTCATGGAAACCAGTGTACTATCATAACTCTACATTCTCCTGACCTGACTAGAATACATCACCATAAGAACTATCAGAACAAGATCTGTATTAAATACATATTTTCACATATAAATGATGTTCTTTATCTATTCATCAGAAAATAAAACTTTTCTAGATTTACTCAAGCAAATGTTGAGACACTTGCATAAGAAATTTGTTTTCTGATAAAATATGTGATAAATGAGCTTGGTATATGAATAATGTAGATATTTTCTTTTGACGAATATGCGTTCAGTGTTAACCCATGAATATGAAGCAAATATTTTGTAAGAATGAAATAAAAAAATTTCACTCTTTTGTTGGTCTATGTATATTTTGTAATGATTACATTTTATTAGCCATACAGTTTGTATACATACATTTAATAAATGTCTCACCATACAATAAATGGAACATGTTTATAAATCAAATACAAAATAATTGAAATTCTGCAAAGTTTATGAACATAATTTGCATTCTCCTTTTTTGATGACTGAGAAACCATTCTTCTCTGCATTATTTTAATAATAAAGAAGCATTATAAAACTATAAATAAACAAGATACATTTTGAGTTGATAAGCACTTAAGCTAATATGCTTTCACTCTTTTCTTTTCCTTTACTTTTACTCCTTAAACTAACAGATGTGTCCTTTGGAACACATGTGTCACCTGCTGAAGCGTGACGGAAATAATGTGACAGACAGACGCACAGCCAGATGGACGACGGAAAAGTGATCCCTGTTTGCACCTCTGCTTTCAGCAGGTAACACAACAAGAGTGTTCTTTGGAACACATGTTTCACCTGCTAAAGCGTGATGGAAAAAGTGTGATGGACAGACAGACATACGGACTGATGGTCAGACAGACGACTGAAGTGATCCCTATGGCAAAAAAGGCAACACCTTGACCTAGAAACTTTTATAAGTACATCCAGAAATGGAAGATGGCACAGTTTTGAAACCTGTCCTCTATGACACAAGATTGAGTTGATTAGCATTCAGGGAAGCAAAATAAAGTTGAAATATGGTTTTATTTTATAGGAAAGTTTTAAAAATAACATACGCATACATAATATTTCCATTTAAATTAGCATCCAATTCAACATTCACAACATATTTTTCTACATTACCTCATATTAACTAAAAACATCATTTATGGGAAGAATTTACAATGAAACATTTTTGTCAAAAAAAAAAAAAAAAATATGTTGATTTTGAAATTTTATACTAATAACTCTCTCTCCTTCGACAGTTCCAGGATTGGAACAGTTTTTGGTTTCAAGGTCTTGAAAGACTGTCTCCCCAAATGCTTCATTTGGAACCATAGTTACTGAAATCTACCACTAGACCAGTACTTCAATTATCTAATGTGTTACTTGTCAAATTGTCTATGCACTTCTAATAACTGCACAAATTTACATAAAGTTTTCCTCTGTACATCCTGAGCTCATCCTCATACAGTATTTGTGAATAAAACTAATGTTCAATTCTGTTCCATAGTTCGTTTGCATGTTTGTTACCAACTGTTACTGATAACCTGCACATATTTTGACCCAAGATGGAGTAGAGATAATTACATATGTCAGTATTTTAATGATACACTGTTACCATAGCTAAGACAAGCTAAGTGTATGAAGTACACAGGATCAGGATATGCATTATACAACTTTTGAGCTCACATCAAAACTGTAATAAACTGTACACCATTGATTTATAGTAACACAAAACCTATTATTGGTAGCCCAGAGCTATCCTTACTTGTAATTCTTCCCAGTTGGTAAACATTTTTTTTTTTAATATTAGATAACTGACACACATACTGAAGTCTGAACTAGGGCTATCACTGATGGTGTTCAATACCCCTGCCACAGCCCCTTGACTCATTAATATGAAAAGACATTGAAGATTTTGTAAAAGGAAATGCTACGCAAGAGGATATGTGATCTCTCTTTGTCATGTGAAGAAAAAGTGTATTAATAATAATAAGAAAATCATGATAATGAGGATGTCATAATGCTTGCTAAGATTATATTTTTAACCCTTTCCCTCATAGAGGATACCATGAAAAGACCTATGCGAACAGCATAAACCAGATAGCCTGCGAGTAACTCGCAGGCTGATCAGGTTTTATGCTGTTCGCTGCTCCTCAGTGGTCTGGTAATGAGGATTTTACAATTAAATTTGGTAAGGTTTAACTGTGGTTTTCTGCAGATCAGGCTTTATGTGGTACCTATTGAGTGCGTCAAAATGAGTCCATATGAGGGAAAGGGTTAAGGAAAAGACCAGAGTAACAATGTCAGATACATAGAGAAGAATTGCTGACTACAAATGAATAGAAAGCTCTATATGCACATTAGTATGAAGTGGTCAGCCTTCTATATACACATCTGTATCTAGTTTGTTATAGGAGATGACAACCGTCAGCTGATTAAGTTTTGTCCTTGTCAGATTAAATCCAACTACTTCCAATCATTAGATCTGTATGACCTTCATCAGGGGTGTGATACACTTGAACATTTCTACTTAAGTGCTAAAATTAGGTCCATTATGTCACATGATGCTACTAAAAATAGATCAACAATGACATCATGATGCTGCTATCAGTAGCTCAACTATAACATTACTTTAAATAGATAAAAAAACAAAAGGTTAGGAGAAATTGTTAACGACTGATTAAGTGATATGAATTAAAGTTCTTAATTTCATGTTTTACACAATTCAGTATATTTTTGTATGCTTGTTTGGGTGTAATGCCCCACCAACAGTATTTCAGTCATTTGTGGTCTTCTGTCTACTTGAGACAGATATAGTGCTGCCACACTGCAGTAGACATGTGGCATGATACCACACCAAGACACATAATCCTGTCACCGGGCCAACCAGTCCTGGAACATCTCTTATACATGGAGTGCTAAGTACAACTTCAAGGGAGATATAACAGTACCATTTAAATGACTGGTATGTTGCAACTAAAGATCAAACCCATGACTTCCCTATCATAAAGTGGACGCTCTAACCACTTACCCACCAGGACTGGTCAATTCATGAGTACCAGTACCTATAGGCTGAAAAGTAAACACTGCAGAAAACTGACCACTGCTTTAACTTTTGTAATAAAGAAATATCAAGACAAGAATGTTCTTTGGAACACATGTGTCACCTGCTGAAGCATGACAGAAAAAAGTGACAGACAGACAGACGATGGAAAAGTGATCCCTATGTGTCACATATGCTTATAGCAGTTGACACACAAAAAAAGAGGCAAAAAAAAAAAAAAAATGATTCAGATGGCAAAAACCGGAACAAATATAAGGGAAGAATATAAAAAAAGAGTGTAAGAAGAGTTAATTTATTAGGAAGAAAAAGGAAGTAAAATAGAAATGGCTATTATGGTTCCATATCTTGAAATATGAAGTGATAAACAATTATCATGCAATGATAGTAAAACGAAATCATGATCAAGTAGGAAGAGAAGGAAGATAATTGAATTAAGATAACCAGCAAGGCCTTCTACTTTAAAACTCATGCCAAAAAATTACCTAACAATGAAACAAATGATCATGAGGTCATGAGCTGCACTCAAGCACTTCTCTGATAGTTAATAATTGCGACAACCTCGTATTATCATCATGAATTCTTCCCTAATGAGCATGCATGAGGAAATAACCATTTCCTCCATGTCGAAGAGCAATCAGAGATCAAAATGAAGGTCAGCGTGTACAACAGGAAATGCATTGAAGGTGGTACGTCACCTCAGCCTGTCCGTTGAGTCATAAATTATCCAAGCCCATGTTGAGCGTGATCATAATATTTGGTGGTCTATTGTTTAACTTCAAGTGGAAATATTGAAGCATGTGAACATCATTCTCCTCAGTGTCAGACTATTGACATGATCTCAATTTTCTGTCTGAACAGGTTTTATAGTGTTGTCTCATTCTCCTTACAAATCATAATTTATAAGCAGTTAAAACTAGAACTATCACTGAAGGTGATTCATACCCCCACCCCCATCTTTGACACAGGATGTATTCACATGACACATAAAACGAATGTTCACACATAGGATTTGAGCTTATAAGCATACCAAAAAAAAAATTATCACTAAAGGTGATCAATACCCACACCAGAAGTCTGTCATGTGTAGGAATACAGTTTCAAAAGTTTGCGTGAGTGAAAGACTACATGTATGTAAGGTTTAAAGTTAGTGTGAGCAATGGTTCAAAAGTTTTGGACAATGCTAAAAGGTTTTGACAGACAGACAGATAGACAGAGAGACACACATACAGACACACAGAAGAAAACAATTTGCCCCCAAGATCTGTAGCTGAGGAGAATAAAAATGCAGTCTAATTATGGTTCACATCCATATTTATTGTTTGCAAAAACCTGTCTTTAAGAATTTACATTGTGGTTTTCTTATGCACTGCACTTCCTCTCATCAAGATCAATCTACATATGAAGTTTCATCAACCTAGCTACTTTAGTATTGGAGTTATGCTCCGGACAAAATCAAAAGATTAAAAATGACAAAGGGCAATAACTCCTTTCAAAATACATGCAGAGTTATGGTTCTTGTGCACTGCACTTCCTCTCATCAAGATCAATCTACATATGAAGTTTCATCAACCTAGCTAATTTTGTATTGGAGTTATGGTCTGGCAAAAAAGGGTTTCAAAATACATGCAGAGTTATGGTTCTTATGCACTGCACTTCCTCTCATCAAGGTCTATCTACCTATGAAGTTTCATCAACATAGGTACAGTAGTTTTGGAGAAATGCTCCGGACAAATATTTGTAGACCAACCGCCGGACCGACTGACCGACCGACCGACCGACCGACAGGGTGACTCCTATATACCCCCCCAAATTTCATTTGTGGGGGTATAAATAAAAACTATTCCACCAACTGGGTAAATTGTTGGGTAATATGGTTTGATACTGGCAGTCTTAATTGGAACTCATATAATGCATTTTCATGTGGGACTAATTTTTGTTTATTCTATAGATGGTTACTACATATGAATATTAACTCCACAGAAATTGGATATTTAGTAGACATCAAGTTTTCTTAACATGAATCCACAAATAAATTGATCCATGAAATTACCTTTTATACAGATTCTACAAAGGAACAATGTTGATATTAGCATATATGAGGAAAAAAAACTGCTATTTTCTCTTATCTTTTTACCCCTTCATATGAACAGTCACTACAATTTGGAGGTATGTAGCCAGTTTTGGGGGTTAAAAACCCTCTACAGGGGGTATATAGGTATGTCAAAAAATAAAAGGAATAGGCATATCGAAAAAAAGTATTTTGATTACTGAATCATTTGGTGTCTTCCACTTTCTTATTATGCTGATTTCTCTTTGTGGTAATTGTTCAGTTAGCAAGATAAGAAAATAACCTAAATATTTCCTTAGTTGATTCACTTATATCTTATTATAATTTCCCACTAAATCAAATTAATATATCATGTTGATCTTTGTATTAGTAATAGGAAAACTTCATCATTATAACAAGCTATTGTCTCATTAATGCATCAATTTAATTACTTTTTCTAATTAATTGTTTTCTTAAATACAACTTCCAATTATGTAAGTCAAAGAAACAACACAGAGATCAAAGGAAATAAATAATTCATCTCTTTCAAATCAAAAAGGGAATGACAGCATGCAAACATGGTACAATACATTAAGAATGAAAACAGGTAGAAAAACATTCATAAACTAGCTGTAATGGCTTAAAATTGCCTACGATAAAAAAAAAGCTATAGCCTTAATTGTTTTTTCTTAAAGAGATGAATTATCAACTGATAATAATAAATCAATATCTCGAACACATGACTCTGCTATTTAATGGTAATCATGGTAATCAAATCGATAAACAAACAAGCTTTTGTTATGTGTTTTGATATCAGTCATCAATCTTATGGCTCTGCATGTTAAACTCAGACTGAAGAAATGTAGCAAATTTTCAAAGAGAAGTTTCACCAATTTTATGAGTATTTTGATGGCTATTATATTTTGACATATAAAAATGAAAAATAACAAACTATTATTGTTGCTCATTGGTGAATTCATAAATTACATAAGAAGGGGAAAAAAATGACAAGTTCAAATTTCAAAGAGATGAGTCTTAAATGCAGATTCAAAAGAACAACTGAACTTCACTTCTGTCTTTGGCTCATTATATTACTGAATTTAAGAGCATATAATTATATGCTGTTAAAGAGATCTTATTGGCACTAAATGTGGCTTTAACCCTTTCCCTCATAGAGAAAACCATGAAAAGACCTATGCGAACAGCATAAAACCAGATCAGCCTGCGAGTAACTCGCAGGCTGATCAGGTTTTATGCTGTTCGCTGCTCCTCAGTGGTCTGGAAATGAGGATTTTGTAATTAAATTTGGTAAGGTTTAACTGTGGTTTTCTGCAGATCAGGCTTTATGTGATACCCATTGAGGGCGTCAAAAAGAGTATATATGGGGGAAAGGGTTAAAGGGAGGAAACCTGGAGTACCGGGAGAAAAACAAGGTTTCCAAATGTACCCTTTCACATTACAACATGAGACCACTATAGGATGAAACCCTAGATGCACTGGTGAAGTCAGTGCAGTAACCACTACGCTATTGGAACACCTGTAATTCAAAATACAGACAATCATTTACCTGTATTTCAAGCTGAGAGACAATTTGCATCTGAACCCTGGCTTGTGCCGTGTTCTTGTCATCGAGTGTGTGTTCCGTGTTGAGGTGCCTGCAATATACGACAGACCCATGTGACTAGGTCGCGCTAATGTCAGTCTGCCTCCTGTCAGTCAAATATTATCATATGCCGTTGACAATAAACAAAAAACTTTTATTTACAAGCTCCTGTTACAATGTCACTTCACACATTCAACTTCCTGGTGATATTTAGTCCCTCCTCATATTATAATTATCATCTTTACAGTGCTGCCGTGTTTGATTTATGGCAATTTTATAATATCATTTCTTTCATCTTTTTTATTAAAATTCTTTCACAAAGGACTTATTTCTAAGCAAGTTTAGGAGGAAAAATAATTAATATATGAAGAATTTATTTCCATTAGTAACATTATTATGTTAATTTTTTTTTTACCTTTATGTGAGTATGTTTTGCTACAAAGAGATTAAAATGAACAGCAAATGCATGTTTAAAATTTGTTAATTTAACTATGTTAAACTTGAATGAATAATGCAATTTTGACTAGCATCTATATTAACAAAGTAACTTCAGGAAGCAAATTGAATTGATGAAATATATTCACAGAAAAAAAAGAACAATACAATGAATCTTATTTCTGAAACTTGGTAACTATTCATGAATTTATTGTATCGGCATTAACTTACTTGGTGAAGGTGCCAAGGTCACAACACTCCGTGTCACATCCAGGCCATTTGCACATGCCATGCCTGAACAGTGGACTTAACCCCTCCTCCTGTTTGACTGGCACTTGTGGTTGACCAATCAGAGGACCTGTAACAAAACAAGCAGCCAATAAGATGAGTGATATAAAACACATCAAGAAAATAAGAATTATTTTAATTGGTTACAATAGTTACTAAATTGAAATTAATTCCATAAATCATTTTCTTTAAAACAATAAGCAATTATTTTTAAATATAAATGTATGAGGAAACTTTTTTGTGTTAATCAAAGGACAAATTTGCATATGAACACATATTTACCTATCACACACTATATTTATGAAAAAAAAAGAAAGAAAAAAAAACCTGAATTCAATGATTTAACTTAAATATAGAGATGAACTAACACAAAAATGAACTCTGACCTCTCAGTTTGACCTTGACCCTGAATACTGTTGCTGCAGCACTCTGTCTTACACAATATTTTGTTTAAATTTGAATCTGGGCAACACAACAGATATTTGCAATGAGTAAGCAAGTAGTTGAAAGAAAGGACAATTTTAACAAAATGTACCTTCTTTACCTAAAAGAAATTTATAAGGAGCCAGGCATGGTCACTTTTTTTCATTATTTATTATTATGTATATCTTATCAATCATTAGTTCATATATCTCCACTAAAAAGATCATAGATTAAAAGTAAGAGGTTGTCCTATAAGAAGGGTCTACTAGTAATATATCTAGGTAATCATCTATGCTTCCAGTACTTTTCTCTCTGAACTCATATATTCCTTATACGCATGTACATAAAAAATGTACAATCATACAAATTTCATTCATGTTTTACAATGAATCACATAAAAGCTACGTAATTGTCTGAGGCATATAAAGCTTGACCTTCCTTCCTGGAATAACTGATTAACAGCATTCAACAGTACATTAAGACATCATCTATCTATAAATAACCTCAAAACAATGCAATAAAAACAACTACACACATCTTTATTGCATGAGGCAAAGGTAGGGATTCTCACAAACAAAATCATGACTAAACGTTTTCAAAGGTTGATGAAAATGAAGCCACAAATTAAGCCAAAGTGTTTTATTAGACAGATCATTAACTGTACAGAAAATGCATTCATCTGCTGGATTTTATTGTCCTACTGACAGTTTTTCCTTTATTTTCAGTCAATTGAGGACTTTGTTTTCTGACACTTATAGGGAACGACAGGCCTTATAATGTCAGGCTATTTCAAAGTATATCCAAAAACATCTTTATTTTAAGAATTAAATATGGGAAGTCAAATACTAATATTACCTCCGAATGGAAAAGCTTCATGGGCAAGGCCATTAACTCCAAGCATGGTTCCCTGCATGAGTGAGTTACTTCCCCCTAGACTGGTTCCATTCACAGCTGCCAGGTTGATACCATTCTGACTGGGCTTCAGGGATTCCTCTTGATTGCCCTGGGAACCAGCCAAATCCTTCCACATCTGGTGCACATCACCAGGGGACATCATGCCTGGAAAAAAATATAACAAGACATGACTTAAGAAAAAGATGTTACAAAAGGAAATTATTATGGGTATTTATGCATCCAGCTGGGACACAATGTACTCAGATTAACCCTTTCAAAACTTTATATTTTTTACTGACAATAAATATTATCTCAAAGTCTTTCTTCTATACATTAAATGTAATAACCACGGCACAATTTACTGTAAATGAAAACAAAATCCTAACTTTTCCTGAAGAAAAATTGACAACTAATACCTCATCAGTTATCTTACTCTTTATCTATTTATCAGTTTATTTTCTGCCAATAAAAATTCCTCCATAAAAAAAATAATAACAACAACAAAAATGTTTATCAAGAAATTTATCACAAAAACAACACAATATCCAACTAACTCTGCACGCAAGTCTCTCATCCAGCTAGAGTTATCTACCTTTGCCCTTCAAGCAAGAGAGAGCAAGTCTCAAGAGAACATTCTCCCTGAGTGTTAACAGTCTATGACTTCCAGGTGCTTTTGTTTATCTGTTGATAAGAATGCAGTGCTCTGCTCCCACTAAGTACCTGATATTTTTTATGAACCCTGGAACTGCTGAAGAATTAATTGCGTAACACAGTTTCTTGGTGGTTTTTATCACTGAGTTCTCTTGCAGGGAGAAATGTGTTATTACTTTTTTTCAGTGCCATTAATACATATAGAAATGTTCCCTAATGGCTTCTTTTATTGCCCCACTTCACAATAGCTTATCTTTTGTGAGCACCAAAGTTGAGATGTTTGTAAACATTTCATTCCAAATGAATGCCTCCATGCCACATCAATTAGTGTATCTTGTAACATAATTACTGACATGACCTATGTATAAAAAAATAAAAATTGTCACTTTTCTAATGCAGAAATTTATAGCAGTGGACTTAAATGAACTCCAGATAGAAAGGATAGAAAGAAAAGTGTGTTGTTTTTTCCCCTGTTGCTATTCCAATAAACAAGCGTGCTCTTGTATTTGAATGCTATAACATTCAACTATCTGAAAACTACATTGATATTCAATGAGAGATGAAATGCGCTAATCCCTCTGCATGAATTAGTGAGAACTCCAATAAGAGATGCGGAATAGAACCCAGTCTAAGGAAATAGGTCTTCGTCTATTTATACAGGATTTCAATCAAGACTGTAAAGCTATGCAAATCAATCAATCAAGTTCTGAATGCAATTAAGTTTACAATTCAATTAGTGTATTATTTATTATTAATTTGAATGATGCAATGATAATACTAACTGTCCACATTTCTAGATGTGTCATACCTGTACTGCTTTAAGTGAAGAAAAGCTTGACAGATGAAACAAGTCATTTCATTTAGCTATTTAATTCATAGTAAAACTTTAAAACACACACACACAAAGACAGAACCAACAGAAAATCAAGAATCAGCTCAACCGTCTTTGTTGTTATGGTTGTGTTTCCTTTGTCTATTAACTGCTTTGTTAATACATGTACATACTAGATAACACCTTTCTAGCGCAATTTTCCGCACTAAGTTATAAAATCATATCAGATATTTTTTGTGTATTTGACAGTGGTTACACTTCACTGTCTTCATACTTTATGATCTATTTTTTACCTGCCTTTATCATCAACATTATTAACTAACCACTTTCCGGCACCTTTTATACCCTCTAGTACTCTTATATAAAGGTCACGCGAAATATGAGGAAAAACCCTATGAAGAATATGTAACTGAGTACAGGACAAATGTCTGATCTTATTTTTTATATTGACAAAACAAACAGAAAAGATGAAAAGATGAAAAGTATAATTAAAAATGAAATGGTACAGGATCTGAAATATGTTTAATTAAAAATTTCAATAAAGATATCAAAATGATCTCTTTGAGTCAGGGATAAATAAGGTTTTAATACAAGAGGGTTTCGTATAGTTTTTTATGTCTGGATTCTGACACCTGTATGGCAATATGACTGGATTAAACAGACAGACAGAAATAGAGATGATTGACAATGGAACATATTATAAGAGGACTGATATGAAGATAGGGATTTTTTTGGGCTAACATTGGGGTAAAAATAGTGATAGTCAAGGAGGTACAGTGGCACAGTCTTTTGGATATGGAAAATTTCAGTACATGAAAGAGGTCTTGTGGGATATTTAAGCACACAGATAGCCAGATTTTTTAATTACAGCAGTATAGAATGTCAGACTTGAGCAATGCAGAGATTCTTTTATTTCTTTTTCTGTCATTTATTTGATTTTATGAAAAGTATTTTTGATTTACATAATATTTTGAAGCTGAAATAAAAAAATAAATACCCTTTTTGATATATCGTAGTCTATAAAACAGGGAAATGTTGCCAATATTTGGACTGAAATGTAAGACTAAATTAAGTAAACATAAAGAAGTACATGTGACTGTTAGTAATCTGTCAAAGGTCAGTCTATTTCATTTTTGACTTGACTTGACAGTTTACCGTCGCTTCGACAGTATTTCAGTCATATATTGACGTCCAGCTAATTACAGGTGGAGGAAGACCCCGAATGCACAGAGGCATCCGGGTAGAACCACCGACCTAACGCAAGCCAGCTGGAAGGCTTCCTCACATGAAAATCCGAATGACCCTGCCGGGATTCGAACCCACGCGGTGAGGGGCTGAGTGAGTGTTAAATATTTCATTTTTATTAACTAGAACTATCACTGATGGTGATTAATAGCCCAACATACTGCTTTGACAAGGAAAGGGGTTATAATATTACTTGTAAAATCCTGGACACATTTACCTTCACTTCTCTGCTAAGTGGTTTTAATAGGATAAAGTACAAAATCATTATCACAGTACACAGCACTAGTTCAGATGCTTATTACTAGTGCACAAACCTTTTACAAAATTTTCTAAGTTCAATAGGGGCCATAATATACAAAAACTTCGGTCCAATTCTAATCTTACTCGACGGTATGATACCCCTGAACACCTTCATGAAGTTTCAAGCATGTCCTAGACTCAGGTGAGCTGCTCCAACAAAGTGTTGCTATGTCACATATTCCAATATTCTTTGTGCTTTCTCTTTCATAGCAAAGAAAGTGTTTTCAAGGTGGTGTCTAATGGGGACAATATTTATTTTCCATTTAATCTCCAGAGAAGACAAACAAAATATTTCATACTTTTACATTTTAAGCGAGCAATACAGTAATTTCAAATATGAAAATCCAAAACCTTGTCAGCCATATTTGTTTATCATGTTAGCGCACAAGGCACCTTTGAAGAGTACCTTCCTCTACCTCGAAACTTACTTTTGCAACATTGGTTGAATATAGAAAGTATACAGGAACTCACTGATCAGGAACTATTTGTGTGAGCAACTCGCCTTTGATTGCTCAGACATAAAGATAAAAGCATGAGAGTATGTTGTATGCAAAACTTAAACCAAAAAAAGGCTATAATATAAATTAAAAATGGTCAAGAGAGACCGGTGGTGCCGGGCGTGATTCCTGTATAGCCGTGTAATTCTGTAAATGAACTTATTAAAAATATAATATAAGAACACAACGTGTTAACCCAATGTGTCCTTAAAAAATCTGTCTGATCAGAGTCTCCTCTATTTGCTCAGCTCAGATTTTACACAAAGAGAAGGCAAAGAAAACAATGCATTTTCACAAACAATTTAAAGTTTGTTTAATTAATATTCTTTGAGTCATAATTCATGATTAGCAGAATGAAGAAGATTAGTTTGAACAGAAAACAACTCTACAGTAATGTTACTGTGGCCAGTTAATTCCAGCATTCAGTGAGAAACAGTTAGACACGGCAGTCTGAGGTTACTGCAGTTTAATCGATTAAAAATATTTAAACAATCAGACTAGTAGACAGTCTTATTCATGATGACATATACATATTGGCGGATGACGGACAGACGGACGGACTATGATAACACCAATGACAAAGACAACATTCAACATATTGATGACATTTAATTGATTTTCATTTTCTAATGTAACTGTTAAACTACATCGTGTTTATTTCAAATCAATTTCCAGGCTTTTCTACGAAACATGCTAATTACAACAATGCCTGATTATCAATTTCAAGCAGAACTTTCCAACAATTGTTTACATTAAAAGGCACAGAATCACAGAGTCAAGTTTAATTAGAAAATCATTACACCTCAGAGCGGCAGGCCTGGGATCTATTGAGAGTGAAACTCCACTTGTTGATTGTAATTTGTAGTGTTTCAATATCCGCTTTATGCTAATGGAAAAAGCATCTAAAACACAAAATACACAGTGTCAGTGAATGAATAACTATTCTGAATAAATACATTCTAAATTGTTGGATTTGTAATATATTTTACAAGGCTGTGATATAATGTACAATATTCTATGCAGCTTTTAAGTTTACATATCCAGCAAACTGAAAAGTGAAATATCCAGGACTAATAAGTCCCATACGTATAATTTGCCGCAAGAAAAATGGTGAAACAACTGAACATTTACAACATAACCCCCCCACAAAAAACAGACCTTCAC
Organism: Solen grandis; assembly: GCA_021229015.1. Taxonomy (NCBI): domain Eukaryota; kingdom Metazoa; phylum Mollusca; class Bivalvia; order Adapedonta; family Solenidae; genus Solen; species Solen grandis. The sequence goes on from CM037786.1 coordinate 21,459,659, forward strand.
AAACAAAAATTAACCATCTTTCAAGTGTACAAAAGATGTTAATTGATTCACATTCATTCTATTTTTCAAACTTTTATTAAAGTCATGACTCTCTCAATGACTCAGCTATTGAAAACTATAAAGGGACAGGAAATATTAAGAATGTGTCCACTGTCAACAAGAGCCTGCTATGGGAAAACATGAAATAAAACAACAGCTCTTGTACTTTGATCTTGCACCTTTGTATTTGTTATGTTCAGTTAGTAAGTCTAGTTGTTGTTTTTAAGTTACCGTTGCTGCAACAGTATTTCAGTCATATACCAGTAGTGACGTACAGACAAATCCAGGTGTTCATAGACACCTGGGTAGAACCACCGACTATTTGCAAGCCAGCTGGAGGACTTCCTCACATGAAAAACAAGAGGGCCATAGAGGCCCTGGATCACTCACCTGAGTACAGGGTTACCCAAGGAACATCTGTACTAAAACATTTTGAAATCTGGCCAGTAGTTTTGAAGGAGATGATTTTAATTTTTTTTTTCTTTCCATTGCCATGACAACCAGAGTTCTACATGGATCAAGTTTATTTTAGCTACTTTTGTGAAGGTTCACCCAAGGATTATCCCTGCCAAGTTTAATCAAACTCAGAACTACCGCAAGCAAACTGGAAGGCTTCCTCACATGAAAATCTGAATGACCCTGCCGGGATTCAAACCCACACAGTGAGGGGCTGAGTGAGTGTTAAAGTCAGCGACTTTACCCTCTCGGCCATGGATGCCCCCATGTTTTTTTACGAATTGGAATAATTTTAGCAATCTTGGTAGAGGGTCAAGTTTATTTTAGCAACTTTTGTGAAGGTTCACCCAACAATTATCCCTGCCAAGTTCAATCAAATTCTGTCCAGTGGTTTCAAAGGAGATGTCATTTAAAGTCAATTGTTGACTATGGACGACTCATGACGGACGACGACGGACACAGGGTGATCACAAAAGCTCACCTTGAGCACATAATGTACAGGTGAGCTAATAAAAGTGACCCAGCTAAGACTCAAACCCTGAGTGATAATCAGCCACTATAACCCCTCTGCCCCTCATCATTATAAGTCCTCTTCCTTATTAGTCACTCCATGATTTTTGTTTCAGAAAGTAAGATCAGTGTCGATCGTGAGCCATAAATATTTCTCAAATTATTAAGTTATCTAAGTTCACTTTTCTTTTATGGTGATTGGGAAACAAGCTTTAACAAGCGACGATAGTCATTTTCAACAGATTACAGCTCTGCCAGCTATCTGGAGATCAAAAAAGTACAGGTACTACTCCAAACATGGTTTAAACCATTGACAAGCTGATTCTGAGTCTTAGATCCCTTATGAGCAAAAGACAAAAAAAAGACAGATAAATAAAAGAATTACCATATTCTAAATTCAGTTCATGGGAATATATGAAAATTCCTTTCTGTAATGGCAAAATCTGATGAACACATTTGCTGGTCATCCTATTTTTATCTTAATTCATTCGGTTACAAAATTTCAATCAGAAATGTCTCCATAGTACCTTCCAGTCCTAGATGAATTATTCATAATCTGTGTCTATCTTCAAATGTTACAATTCTAAATCAGAAATCAGATTGTTAACAGGTTTTCCTTGGAACACATGGTCAGCAGCTGAAAGAAACCTAATAGAAAAAGTGTGACAGACTGACTACAAAAAGCAATCCCTAAGTGTCATTCACCTCTGCTTTCAACAGGTGACACAATAAAGTTACCAGCCGCGACATACCAAAGTCGTAAAAAATGGTACTGTTATAGCTCCCTTGCTTGGTGCTCAGCATTATAAGGGTAGTTGCAGGACTGTTTGGCCCGGTGTCAGGATAATGTGACCGGGTGTGGTATCATGCCACATGTCTACGGCATGATACTACAGTGTGGCAGCACTATATCTGTCTCAAGTACACATCGTCTCCAAATGACTGAAATACTGTCAGTGGGATGTTAAACCCAACAAACAAACAATAAAGTCACTGAGTTATCACTGCAGGCTATATTCAGGCTTCACCAACCTACTGGCCAATATGGAAAGATAATGGAATTTTTGTAAAAAATACAGTACCTAAACTCAACAGTATGGTAATAATTCCTAAACAGCACCACCTCACTTTATAAAGCAGGGGCAAAACAGTTTATAGTTCACTGAACATGCCACAGCAGCTGGGCCCAAGATTGTCGACTGGTCAGAGAGACTTCACAACAAATGGTTTGTTACAAAATACTACTTCTTAGCCTTATCTGTCCTATTATAGTAAGCAATTTTTCAGTATTATTTTAGTGATTGTTCAAGACACCAAGAATTTTCAGAAATCAGCTAGAACACAGGTTTAGCTTAAGGCTACCCTACCCTTACACTTATACTTAACTAAGAGGAGACCCCTTATATTGACCCTTTTTCAAAACACCCCTTGTGTCCTCCTACCAGAACAAAGACAGATCTTCCCCCATCTCCACCTCAAGGACAACAAATCAAGTCTCATTCACAGCCAAGTCCAAAAGTATAAATACCTTCACCTTTCTTCTCACCTTTACGAAAACTTTGACTGTTAAATCTCCCCCCATTACAAGTTGAATACACTTTAAACACCTTGGGCACATGTATTTACATGTGACTTGGGAAATTTCATGTAATACACAAAATTAATGTATACTAATAAATACTAGAGTAAACATGGTATCATATTATTTTTCCATATATACATACAACAACTATCAATCATACCAAGATCACTGTATGTATTCTAATACCTAACACCTGTGCTGTTTGGAACAACAATCTTGAAACGAAGACACCGTGAAGACATCTGTGTAAACAGAGACACAAAAGTCGGGGGTTTTGTTTTTCTTTGGCCGATAGATCCAATTTAGCTTTCTCACTAATCAAGCTTGTCTGTAGAAAGTTTGTTTGTGCGATACTTAACGGTAAACATTCATTGGGTCAATGATTCACCATGATCCCAGTCACATACAGAGAACCAAGAAACATTTGTTCTTCATATCTTTTTTTTTTTTTTTTTTCCACCCAGTCCAAAAATAACCGCCACATGTCTTGTCATAGTGACACTATCTCCACCTTACTATTCCGGGCCTAATTTGTTAAAGAAAAATGAAGACATAATTTTTCTGATTTGCCTATTGATCAAAGGTAACACAATGTTAGGTCATAAATTATGAGTGTGGGCGAGTCGAACTTGTATATATTGCACTACCGTATTAGTCATGAAGTATCATTCAAGGAGCTTCATTAAAGCAACAGTCCATTAAAACTCTACTAAACTGTTTGTTGCTATATTGTTCGTTTTTTTGTTGTTGTTGTTTTCAGAATTTTCTTAACTTTTTTGTTTCCCCTTAAGGAGTTAATCTCTCTCTCTCTCTCTCTCTCTCTCTCTCTCTCTCTCTCTCTCTCAGTTATGATATCATCCTCTGTCTATAGCTATTATAGATATAAAAGGAGCTGTCCGAAAGACAGCATGCTCGACTATTCGGGTATTTGATAGTGACGCAATACCATTGTATTAAAGCCGTATTAAAATAATTTATGTGACTCAATTTAGCAGCATGTTCTCTTTAATTCTCAGTAAAACTCAGGTCATAATTCAAAAAAACAAATTCAAGGAAAAGTTCATCTTTGATATGTTGGTTGTCTTGTTAAATTAAATATTATTTAAATTAATATATAATAGTTATTGTATTAAATAAAAAAAGTTAATGCAATTTTTTTAATTTTCTATAAGTATTTAATAATTATTATTAACTTAATTAATTAAATTTAATTAATTAAATGTATTAAAATTTTGGTTCTGCAGGTTTGGTTCATGTCTGGGATGACTTTTGTGAAGTTTAAATCCAATACACCAAGGGGTTACTGAGTAATGACATTAATTTAGTTGCAAAAAACTTTAACCAAAAATGTTAACGCAAATTTCTAAGTCGAAAAAGGCCCATAATTTAAGTAAAATTCTAGCAAGAGTTGTCCATCTTGGTTCTGCAGGTTGGTTTCATGCTTAGGAAGACTTGTGTAAAGTTTAAATCCAATACACCAAGTGGTTACAGAGTTATGATATTAACTTAGTTGCAGAAAAACTTTAACCAAAAATGTTAATGCAAATTTCTAAGTTGAAAAAGGACCATAATTTGAGTAAAATTCAATCAAGAGTTGTCCCTCTTGGTTCTCTAGGTTTGTTTTGTGCCTAGAAAGACTTGTGTGAAGATTGATTGCAATACACCTACTGGTTTCTTAGATATGACTGCCAACGCTGACGCCGACGCCGAAGCTGACGCCGACGCCGGGGCGAGTAGAATAGCTCTCATATTCTCCGAATAGTCGAGCTAAAAATCAGACACAATTATCATATCAACCATGTCAAATAAATAAGAGCAATTACTACTGGTGATAGGCAAATATCTTGATGTGCCTAAATCCATATAACCTCATGAATATTCATCTACAAATATGACTAATGATGAATATTAATTTACTGAACTTTAACAGGTAAATATAAAATAGAATCAGACTGTGTACAATCTAAGCAACAGTAACAATAATTACAAGAACAGAGGAGACCCTGATCAGACAAGAGATGTTGTGTATTCTCAAAAATGTGTCCTAAGCACAAACTCATCCACAAATTTGGGTAACATATTTAACCCTTTCCCTCATAGAGGAAACCATGAAAAAACCTATGCTGATCAGGTTTTATGCTGTTTACTGCTCCTCAGTGGTCTGGAAATGAAGACTTTGTAATTAAATTTGGTAAGGTTTAACTGTGGTTTTCTGAAGATCAGGCTTTATGTGGTACCTACTGAGTGCGTCAAAATGAGTCTATATGAGGGAAAGGGTTAAATCCTTATAGAAACAAATGGGCATAGTTTGAGTATGAAAATCATACTTAAGTGCAATTTTATGTTCAAGAATATGGGGCCTGATCTGTGTCTGCTCAGCCAATGTGTCAAAACACGTCTTTCTGAGGTAGAGGGCCCTCCAGATATACAATAATCTTTTAAAAGTTTTAAAGAAATTAAGCTCTTGAGATCATGGCCTCAAATTTAGCAATTCTTTGTGAAGGTGTCAAAACAAATACTGTATGTTTATGAACCATGTATGGCAAAGAATTAAATTAAGATTAATAGACAATTTTTTAACGTGATGGGACACGGTGATTCCTATACAGCTACGATCTTAAAGCTTGGTTAAGGGGGGTATCAAACAAATTCTAATTATTATTTGAGACCTAACCAATAAATCATAACAACGTAGACCTTGTGTTCATTAACAACCATGTTGTATTGATACTTCAGGTTCATGGTTTATCATAGGTACCAGGACACTTTTTGAACATGTATGTATCACCTTAAGATTATCAGTATGAACAGAAAAAAAAATCTGCACAGATTTCACTGTATTAGCATTGTGACCGTAATTCATGAATGAACATATTCTCAACAGGGAACGATTTAACTTATATAATTTATTAATTGAAGACAAAAATTCAAACTCTTAAAAACACCTTGGTTAAAAATTGAAGAAAAAACAACAACAACAAAAACCTTCATAGTCTTCCATTGATTTTTATAACTTTCCAATATCAGTGTTTTAGTTTGTTCTTAACACATATACAGAGACTTGTGGGAGAACTCCAGGTTCAACCATTTTATTTTCTTCTATCTTTATACAAGTTACTGTATAATACTGTAAACACAGGAAGCCATTCTGGTACCATCTTTATATCCACATGTCAGCATCATTTAATATCATCATTAATTCATCATCATCAGCAGCAGCAGCAGCAGCAGCAGCAGTAACAACATATGTCATCATTACCATAAAATATTCATCACAAACATTACTGCAATCAGCTCATAAAAAATATAACATTAACACTTCAGAAGTCTAACATACACATAATGTTCATGACACATTTAGAACAAAATTACTTTTTTATCCTCCAACAAAATCTAGAAACATTGCGCAATAAAAATCAAAATGTTCCACAGGTTAACAACAGCCATTAAAAACATAAAAACGTTTTTGAAGCTTTGTCATTTAAGTGATATCTACCAATGTCGGACAGTCATGCCTCAGACTGCTGACAACATTTTTTAATGCTCCACATAACAAGGTGTTTGACGAGGCTAAGAAATTACGGTTATGAGTGCAAATGTATTAATTCTTCTCCAATTCAATTTACAATTAAAATGCTTATCTTCAATTTTTATCAGAAGTTTGTACAACTGACACCTGAGATTTGTAAAGGTTTTTGAGTTTTGATTTTTTTTAATATATTAAAAAAATAATTTCACAAACTTCATGCATGAGTACAAGAAGCCTGTCTTCAGCTTAGGGTCTTTCAATGGGTTTTAATTATTCTTACAGATTTCTCCCACTTTCTTTATCTATTTACTTTTTTTGTTATATATCTGACAGAGAAGTCTAATTTATATCTTTCAACAATCTTCAGTATCTTCACCCTTTCCCTCATAATTATAGACTCATTTTGATGCACTCAATAGGTACCACATAAAGCCTGATCTGCAGAAAACCAGAGTTCAAACTTACCAAATTTAATTATAAAGTCCTCATTTCCAGACCACTGAGGAGCAGCGAACAGCATAAAACCTGATCAGGCTGATCTGGTTTTATGTTGTTCGCATAGGTCTTTTCATGGTTTCCTCTATGAGGGAAAGGGTTAAAGGAGACATTCACTGTAAAATGAAAGTACCCCCTCCTTGAAATTTCATACCCTGTTTATTTTTAAAACCAGTTTGACAATGTACCTAGGACATTATAAACACTAAAATTATTCTTCATGTATCTACCCAACATGCAAAGTCACAAGAAACAATGTCTGAAGGTCATCTGGTCACCTGATCACTTTCAAGGGTAAATAATTCCTTGTGAATCTCTGGTATCCAATGTCACCATATAAGATGCTTGCTTGAGAAACAAAGACAAATAAAATTATGCTAATTTGAAGGTCACAACTGGAGAACACATATATGACTCTTCCTTACAAGGGGAATACTTCCTTCACCTTAATGTTTATCCTCTAAAATATTTCATCATATCCAAACCAAATGAAAATATCTTTGTTTATCAAACAACAATTAACTACTTAATGAATACTTTAATATGGTTTCGAGCTAGATGGTTTTATGAACAATTTTATGTGATCAACATTTCGTAACGTCAGTACATGTGAGATAACATGTATTTAAAATGAACTGTAAATACTAATATTGTTGTATCATTTCATAGGCATTATTTCTCATATCACCAAACAAATCATTTTGCTTAATCATTACAGTAATTTGTGCAATTTCTAAAGTAAGTGGCACCATACCATAAACATGGACACCATATCCCATGTGTATCATTGTCAAACTATGACCAGGGGGATAAAAATAATACAGTAGCTGAAACAAGTATTCTAAACAGACAACCTCTCCTTGAACAAACATGACAAATACATCAACAGTTGATATAAATTCTTAAAAAAATCAAATGGCTAAAGGTTAATGAACAATTCCAATGTTTACAGATATATTCAAATTAAATTATCAGATTAGCCAATAGCTACACTGGAATATCATGAGATCAATGAATGACCTGGTTTACATGGGATTGTTTGTGAGCAACTGACCTGTATGTACAGCTTCAATTTTCGGTGAACAGACAAAAAGTCGAAAGGCCCACAACAAGCATTTACAAACGACCATGAAACAAGAATGTTCATTTTCAACAATTTTCCTGCCTTTTCATAAAACGATGATTTGTTCAAAATTAATGTTGATAATGATGAGATTCAATATTCATGCTTCAAATAAAACAGATTTTGTACTCATATATTACTTTCATCTCAAGCCGACCTTGACATCGAAAGGTAATTCAACTTTATGCAAGAATAACAAACAGCAGGAAAATTAAAAATACATACAAAACAAGGTTATTGTCTTGTTTCAAAATGAGATGGGCTGACATGGATTTTCAAGGTCCTTGGGCAGGCACATAGCTGCCTTTACGCCAAAAAGATATTCGTTGTTCTGCTGCTCAATTCCCAGTGCGGGCTTGCACGTCGTTTACTGTCCAGCTATGCGCCTGTTAAGATTAATAAACTTACTGACCCCTAGTCTAATAATCAAAATATTTTAATTTGATTTTACTGCCTGGTTAGTCTCATTCTCTTTCACTGAATGCTAGAGTTGGGTCCAGATTATACAGACTGGCAACAGTCACTTCACAAGGTATAAAATACTTCTCCTAAGCCAAATGGCTATACTAGGTCTAGGATAGCAGTTACTGCTTATCATGACAATTTCATGGTCTATAAAACTGATAGAAAAAAAAAGCTAAAATTGTTATAAAAAAGTGTAAGTACTAAGTCATAACTCCCTGTCTATAATCAATACTGCATTTTGTACATTAATACAGCCCTGTTATAGCAAATGCTTGTCGGATGCCAATAATTATTCAACAAATGTGTTTAGACTCTTCCTGACATTGTTTAGGTAGTCAACACAACTATGTACTTAACAGAGTAATCTCCCCTGCATTGTTTACATTTCTCAAGCGTGTATAAATACGGCCTCAATTATGGATCCCACCGAGCCGTGTAAGTCAAGCTCTTGTAAATAAAACACTGTAAACAAATTCTGTAGTTCAAAACAACTGTATAAACAAAGCTACATTTTGGAAAAACTGGTGTAAACACTGGATGCACGAAGAAATTCTGGCTTGAAGATCCCCATAGAGCCACGTAAACAACGCTTAAGCAATAATAAACAAACCATTTAATCAATAACCATCCAATCTCAACATTTTTTCCTTACCCCGATGAATCTCTAGAACAGCAGAACAGTTTATCTGACAGTTTTTTTCTTCTTTTTTTTTTTGAAGCATCCCTATTCCTATTTGCACCTCTTAAACTAATCCAAGTTTTTGATCTATATTCTGAACACAGGCAGTTTGTACAAACACTGTGATGTGATTTACTGCAGATAGGTAGAATCTAGGCCAAAAAGGTCATCATATAAATGTATCAATAAAGAACATCTTCAGCATGAAATATTCATACTGGTAAAAGTCCCATAATGACATTCCTTGGAATCATTTTATAAAGCTTTTCAAGAGTCTCAGACTTACATAATATATATATTGCAGCATTCTTTGCTGATTATTTCAGAAAATATTCAGTACAAAAAAAATGAGAAAAAAAGGTTTATCTATAAATATCTCGATCATATTCAAATAGGAAATATTTTCTTATTGTTTCAATACCCAGTTATCCCCCTTTACTACAAAACTAACAGCATGAAAGTGTCAATCTTTTCCCTGATAAATCATTATACATCATGTTAGTTTGAAAACCTTGACCAGATCAAAAAGTCAATCTCTGTCTGACAAGATTTAAATAATCCTGCAAAAATTATTTAATGTTTTTTTGTTGTTGTTTCTTTAAATGATTTTTTAGAAATATTATTATCTATTATTATTTCAATACTTCTGAAATTCTATTCATATTATTGTATATAATTTCTGACAGATACAAAAAAGAAAATTTATCTGACGCTTTCACGCATACACACATTCTGTATCAGTATAATTGTTAAAGGTAAATCCATATCTAATTGAGGATATTTATGAAATTGGTGACAAACTACATCCCGCCCCCTTCCTAAAAATCCACTTGTTTATTCGTGCAGTAAATGTACCCACCCAGTTAACAAACACAATCATGATTAATGTTTTACTTGCATCTTTTATACTTTGTTAAGTATTTTTATCCCCAGGTTTTGTGGCTGAGCAGTTCTTTATTAGAAAACTCTTTGAGTTAACAAAAAGGCTAGGTAAAGCTGACAGATTTAAAGAAATTATTGTCATATATATTGCCGTAAAAACTGTCACAGAAAAATACAACAGACAAGTAATTTGATTTTAATACCAGTATATCTATACATCAACTTGGAAACCTATTATTTCAACTTATATTGATCCCTCTTGACAGTTACAGGGTTGGACCAGTACTTACAATTCCAGTGGAAAGGAGGTGAAGATTCTTAATGACTATTAAATATAGCAATGGATACAGAATAATGGTAAGGAGTTAATGCACACTATCACAACATAATGGTGCCCACTCAATGGAGGTGTTTCAGTTTACTTCCCACCAACAGTATTTCATTATATTGGGACATTTGCTAACACAAAAGAGATTAACCCTTTCCCTCATAGAGGACACCATGAAAAGACCTATGCGAACAGCATAAAACCAGATCAGCCTGCGAGTAACTCGCAGGCTGATCAGGTTTTATGCTGTTCGCTGCTCCTCAGTGATCTGGAAATGAGGATTTTGTAATTAAATTTGGTAAGGTTGAACTGTGGTTTTCTGCAGATCAGGCTTTATGTGATACCTATAGAGGGCGTCAAAAGGAGTATATATGAGGGAAAGGGTTAAGTGCTGCCTCACTGAAATATCAATGCCTAACCCAGTCATATTTATCCTTACACTGTGCCAACCAGTCCCGGAACTACCCCAATCACAAGGGAGATAGACCAGTCCTGGAACTACCCATATTTGCTGAGCACCAACCACAAGAGAGATAATCCGGACTGTACCATTATAAACAACTTTGCTTTGTTGCTGCTGGGGATGAAACATATGACTTCTCAGCCACTTGGACTGGAGGTTATAGAACAAAGGAAACTATTGAAAACAAGAATCACATGCATTTGATTGTCAATGTTATGTACAACTTCTCATAAGCATTTAGTCAGTTAATTATCTAACAAGGAAGGGTTTCACAGATGAGATTTTTATAAAAAATATCCTGTAAAATATAAATTGATCATCACTTAAGTAGATGATCAAAATCAATGATTATCATGAAAGTATTAAAAAAAAAAAACACACACAAGGAAATTCAGACTGTTTCAGATATTTATTGATAACAAACTGTAAATATGACATGAGGAAAATAAATTATATCAATCAAAACTGTTACATCCCCTATAATTATTGCACCAACAAAACATTGCATCATGCTTCTCATTAGATCTAATCTGTTTCTTGTTTTTCAGTATATTTTTTCCTTACAGGACTATAACTTCATTTGTTTCCTCTTCCCTTTAAGTTTTTGATAAACATTTTTCTGCTTCCTACAAAAATATTTTCACAAATATATAACCATGCCAACCAAAAAGTGTTTACTGACAGTTTTTTTCCCTCTCTCTCAAATTTTACAAAATAAAGGTAGATAGATAAAAATGAGCGATCTTAAATTTTATAAACTTATTTAAAAAAATCCCTCACATAATAATCATACACCTTTAAAGTTTCTCCTATACCTGTTGATTATGAACTCTGTATGAGTTCCCAACAAACTTTTTATTTATATGAGTTCATGAATTTTTCATCACAAGATTAACTTGTAACATCTACCTCCCAACTTGTAACATCTACCTCCCAACTTGTAACATCTACCTCCCAACTTGTAACATCTACCTCCTGACTTGTAACACCTACCTCCTGACTTGTAACAACTACCTCCTGACTTGTAACATCTACCTCCCAACTTGTAACATCTACCTCCCAACTTGTAACATCTACCTCCTGACTTGTAACATCTACCTCCTGACTTGTAACATCTACCTCCCAACTTGTAACATCTACCTCCTGACTTGTAACATCTACCTCCTGACTTGTAACATCTACCTCCTGACTTGTAACACCTACCTCCTGACTTGTTACACCTACCTCCTGACTTGTAACATCTACCTTCTGACTTGTAACATCTACCTTCTGACTTGTAACACCTACCTCCTGACTTGTAACAACTACCTCCTGACTTGTAACAACTACCTCCTGACTTGTAACATCTACCTCCTGACTTGTAACATCTACCTCCTGACTTGTAACACCTACCTCCTGACTTGTAACATCTACCTCCTGACTTGTAACATCTACCTCCTGACTTGTAACATCTACCTTCTATTATGTCATCATTTACCATCACAACCATTAAATCCTTCACATTAAAAATTCAGGCTTATTTTTTCACATCAATTTTTTACAACAAACAGTACTCTTTCAAGCGTTATCATAACATTATGTACTGCAACCTCACATGACCTACATAGTGTTTTTATCTCAAACACATACAAGTTATGAAATCCTGTACCATAAAATTGCTCAAGCGTCATTATCACTTAGATAATTATCCATGATGTATCTTTCTTTCCCCTTCATTTCTCAACCAGAAATACAAGTTTTATTTTTTTTCTTTCATTTAACCAGCCTTCATGTCAATAATAATTATAATACTCAGCAATGAAAACTCAAGCAAAAAATTTCATTAATCTTAATTTGTTTTTTGAAGTGATTTTATATATATTTAACTCTTACAACTTTTAAGTCTAGTTTGCATGACATATCAGTCGTTAATTGGTACTGGTTTGAGCTTGAACTGCACATAAGGTTAGTTCCAGGCCTGGTTGACCCGGCACCATGCAGCATAATGTGACTGGTTGTGGTATCATAACAATTGTCTATGGTATAATATCTCAGTGATGCAGTGTTATATCTACCTCATGTAGGCTGGTTGTGGTATTATTCCACATGTCTATGAAATAATATCTCAGTGACGCAGTGTTATATCTACCTCATGTAGACTGGTTGTGGTATTATTCCACATGTCTATGGTGTGATATCTCAGTGAGGCAGTGTTATATCTACCTCATGTAGACTGGTTGTGGTATTATTCTCTTGTTTCTGACCAGATATTGCAGTGATGCAGGACTGTATCTATCTCAAGTAGACAAACTCCTCAAATGATTGAAAAACTGTTGGTGGGACATTAAACCCTAGTAAATAATAACTGATATCCCAAGAGCAGTCTGATCTAGGTCTCCACTGTTTGCTTGTACAATATTGTAGCTCAGATTCTACACTGTCTGCACAGCAAAGACAATTCCATTGTTTCAAATACCCTTTAAAGTTCAGTAAATTAATATTTATAAAGTCATAAATTTGTACATGGATTTTCATGAGATAAAGGCAGCTGAACTGAAAGATTGACAGCCAGACAACAAAATCATATTAAAGAGGGGATTCATTGCAAAAGTTGTCCATGTATTATACAATAATTCTTACATCTTTCTTCCCATATCAAAATAATTGGATCAATTTAATGTAAGTGTAGATCATATATCAACATCACATTACAAGAAATAACCTTAAAAATACACTAATAAAAATGAGACACTGGACTCACTAATTATATGAAAGACCTTGTAAGAAGATATGCGGATGTATATCAAAACTTGATAATGGCACAAATTAAAAGCCACATTCCAAGACAACCTTCAGACAGTTCTTAGACTCAATTAATTTCTAAAAGGCAACATGGTCCAACAGAATTGTTGATTGGATACATCCGAAGGTTGAAAATTTGATCTCTGCTTGAGATAAAAAAAAATCTTGCAAGGTATTGCATGGTCTTATCCAGAAACTATCCAGATGAAATAGTGGAATATCTACCGCTGGTAAGGACCGAACTAGCAACCTTTGGATCTATATAAAATGAACACTTCCACTGACTGGTATTATGAACTCAAGGTTTTTCTCGACCTGTAATTAGCAAGACGTTACTCTCAGACTGGAAAACTGTTGCAGCCATGCTATATTCTAACAACAACTAACAGGACTTCAAGTGTCTACAGGTCATTTCCCTGATTACAGCAGCAAAAGTATAATATTCAGAGCTGTAAACACCCAATTAGTGAGGCACCATTAATGCAAACAAACAAAAGTATCAGTCCATACTTAATTTTTTTGAACCAGAAAACAACAAATATCATATTACATGTAAGAGGTCTTTACGAAGAAAAACAGCAGATGACAGCTATATCAAATTTGTTCATTGCAGAAAAGGTTTCCCTAATGATGCTAATTCGAAGCTGAAAACCCAGAACACAGAATGATGCCCTATGATTGGTAAGAGTCAAGACAGATAGATCGTTGTCGATCTATCTATCTTGACTCTCATGTTTTTGAGAAGATTCTAGGTGTTCTTAAAAAATTACAAAATAATTGACAGCGTAATTCTTAAACATTATATAAACAAGTTTTATAAAAACAAAACAAAAATCCCATGAAAAACATTTTAGGTTAAATCTTACAAAATAGCCAAAGATAAAAAATCATAATAATTCAATGAAAAGATCATTCCAAGAAAATTCTGACAGGGAATAAAAAAACTGTGTATTCTACCCTCTCAAAGCAGACTGACAAAGATATTTGTCGTTGTATAATAATGACACCTAGCTGAACACAGTACATACAAGTACTTCAGCTTTCTCATCTCAAGGCAAAGCCCAACATTTTATCTCAAAAAGTGAAGATAAACAAGCTTGAATGACAAGATAAACATTATTCCCATTTGAGACAAAGGACCATTTGGGAGCTCACATTATGGAACAGAAGATACTGTGTTTATTTTAGTCAACAGATCTTCCATGAATAAACATAAACATGAGAAGACATGAGAAGACGTGAGATGGGATGCGTGTCCCGTTGGTACTTTCAACACAGAAAATATTTAATTGCTGCAAACATGGAAACCTGTTATGAAAAGGAAGCTTTTGACTGTGGCCACATTTGGTGAACTGTTAAGGGTATCTCTTTCATTGCATTACAAATGTATAATCAGACTTCATAACTTGCACAATGACAGTGTCAAGGACAGTAACTCTTGCTCTTTAGTGGATTTAACTAAAAACTCACTACTGTCTACATTATTTAATATGCAGCATATCTGCACTGTGCTTGACAAGAAATGCATTTCTTCAACTATCTGCACAAAAAAATATAATAGATCAAATCTAATAAGAAAAACACACACACACACACACACACACACAAAATCAACAACATAAACAGGAATAAAATCTAACAGAAATAAAAAAAAGACAAGGATAATTGAGGTTTTTATTATTATTCAATTGAGCAAGAGACTTAAAATTGAAAGAAAAGTCTTGACTGTCAGTCGCCTGATTAAAGGTTATTGATGACAGTTGTTTCAAGCTAGAAAAAACATTTCTGATCAAAAAGATCGGATAAAACAGGAAACACGAGGGATGTGACTCTCAATCAATTTGAAAACAATGAAAATAAATATGATTGATTTCTAACATCCAATTATCTGAATTGCATTAATACGTTTCTGACCTATTGCCATGGCAATTACATAAAAAAAGGAGAAAAAACAAAAATAACTTTGGCAGCAGAATATGAATGTTTTATTTTCCTAAATCCCAGTAAATCAAGATGATAGGTGAATGAACTCTTCAATTTCAGTGTAATTAATTTGGTTTGAGAAGATCCAAACCAACCATTAATCATCCAAAGGACTTCAATTAATAGCTTGATTACCAACAATTTTTTTTTTACAGCAATCCATTGTCATCAAATTACTCTCAGCTTACCAATATTTTCATACTTGTAATTGACACAATACCCTATAAATACATTGTACATATAGTGAACAAATAATTTATTTTAGCAATATAGTTCTAGTAATCATTTGAACATCCCCCAAGACTCAATATTCGAAAGAAAATATTTATAAAAGAATGATTACAACAGGAGCCTGGAACTTTATCTTGATCAGCTTGCACCTTCTTAGTATATAGCAAACTACAAATGTATCGAATGGATACTTATGAATTATCAACTTTGCCGAATTTGCACTGTCAGGGGCCATAACTCTGCTAGGATACTCTATGCATTTCTACACTAAAACTCAGATTTTTGACTCTGGCACATAAAGTTTAAGAAATACATACACACAATTTTCATAAGAGCAAAGTCTATACCCCAAACCACTCCCCCCCCCCCTTTTTTGAACAGGAGGGCATAAAAAATCTATTAATTCATAATTCTGTCACAATAGATTTCCACAAGGGAATAAAAAAAAAAACAGGTGAAGGCTTCCATCAGGAGTATATCCTATGGTAACTGCTACTTATCGGCACTCCTTACAAAGTCATCAGAAAAAGCCCAAATAAAACATCTGTACCCACTTCATCTACTATCAGAATAGCATAACATATGTTCATTTAGTGTCCTACCCCTCCTTCCCCCACCCCCTCAAGTTTTTTTGTTCAACCTTCTACTGTAATGTGACCTACTGATCAGTCAGATCTTCAAGTATATTATTTATTTATAGAAAGATAAGTGCATAACAAATTAGAAGTCAATCTTCCATAATAAAGGTCCACAGAAAAGAAACCGGGAATAGCAGGTACATAGAAAACAGAACATAAATGCTGCAACACTTTTCTGATACCAAGAGCTTAAACCTTTCAAGGATGCTTACTTAAACCAATATTATTCAAATCATTTTGTAAAATAGAAGAAAAAAATTGTACTCAGTTTTCAGTACTCATATCAGATCATGAGTATAAAAGCAAAATAGCCAGTACTTACTAGCACTTTAAAGGTCCTCTATGAGTTATTCAACACTTAATGAATAAATTAATGCAATGATAATGACAATATGAATTATTACTTAATAAATTCCACATAAGATTTTCAGTGACAAATCATGTTTTTATTTGTGACCTGCATCTTGAAAGTTTTACACCATGTCACAATAAAAGAATTTTGTACTCAGGAGATACCCATGAATACTTATTTTAGTAGTATTGAGTACCTAAATATGCTCCTGTACTCATTCAGTACTCAAGTACTCCGTCAATACTCGAGTACCACCACACAGTACTCGAGTATTATCCAGCAGTAATCAACCCATCCTTTCAACATTTAGAGTTCAATCAAATGGAAAATAAATGAACTACATTGTAGATGTGAATGGATATGTACATATCATGTTTGTCTCTTCTTAACTCATTGAGAGAGAAAATGTTGTTTGTTTAACTGTTTGCCACACTGCAAATTATACAAAAGGAGTGTTTACTGACATCACTTAAATATCATCTGAAATTAAATCCTACACAAGACGACATAAAGCATCCCAGTATTGATTGTGCTAGTAAGAATCCCTATATAAAAAGAGACACAACAAAAATACAAACAATAGGCTGAGATATGTCTGACACTTCAATACGACATCAATAAGAAATAGTGCCGAGACTTATTTTATGTAAGATGGCAATAAACACTACAGGGAGAAAGTCATTTAACAAGAAACCAGACTCCAACAACACATATAATGGTTTTCATCTTTTCCTGCAATAATGATAACGCTGCAAGATTGTATAAACAATAAAGAGAAATGATCATAATAAAAGAAAAATTGGGAAATGATTATGGCATCAAAATGAAGACATCAAATTCTGAAACGGAATTACATACACATAAACACAAGCTGTCTGTTACTTTTGAAAAATAAATTCATGAGACTGTCTCTTTATTTCTAAACTTAAGGTAAAGTCCCTGTAATGATTCCGTTACATCTTGGACCAGTTAACCTCTACCAAGATAACCAAGATACCCTAATGAAACGTTAGGAAACCTTGGTTATCTCCTTGCATGGCCATGAGGTCTGAAATGTAGCAGAACTATTACAGGGACTTTACCTTAAACAGAAGTCTTGAAATTGATCAGCAAAACTTAGCACTAAGGCCAGAGTTTTTTATTTACTTGTTTTACGGGAGCGCTGTACCAAAATATTGCAAAACTAATAATTATAAAAATAAAATTCAAATTCGTGTTTTTATTTTTATTTTGTTCGCTGCCAGTCCATGTTACTTCTTGACGAAAAAAAAAAATTCACTTGCAAATTCCGTAAACCTCCATGTATAGTGCGCACCTCAAGTTTGAGGTTCAACATTTCGGAGGGGAAGAATACATCAAATTTAAAATTGTTCATCTCTGCATCGTTGAACCCAGCTGCCGCCATCTTTTACGCGGATGTTTTTTGTGTGCTCAATTGAAGGTGATAAATTTTCTACAGATTCCACAAGTCAATGAATGTTTGGCGTTTATTATCGTTCACATCTCTTCTGTTCAAAATATGCTTACACAGTTACCTCAATGATTGAGAACAAAAGATAGTTTTGTATTAGTTTTCATGTGTCGACACCATTTTTTACATTAGTTTAATTGTCACAAATCACCTGAAGTATACATATAACGTTAAACAAACAGCAGCAGAAAAATGAAAATCGTAAATAATGAAAAAAAAAAAAAGGATACGCCATTGAATTAATCAATTTACAACAGTAAAATGACATTCTTTGAGTAGATCACAGTAAGTTAACGATGACGCATATACTGCTTTAGCTTGTATGTGAAAGCATTATTATTTACAACTTATTCTTTACTTCAACTTCCGATTCAAATGTAATGTGAAATTGTTGGGACACTTGTTGAACATCTATTTTCGTAAGCATTTATTTCCAGTTTAAAATAATAAACGTGAATTTATACCTTCATACAAAGTGTTATTATAGCGAGAAATTTTATCACTGCACAACGACATCGGCATTGAATGGGTGAGGTAATGCGTTAGTTAAATATGAAAACTAGCAAAATATGAAAACTAGTGGCAGAAATTAGCACTACATACATAGGTGTTGACGGTATGTTTACTTGCAATTTGTTTGTGTTAAATAAACCATGTTTATGTTTTGTCTTCTACAATGCCAAAATGGGTGTGGAAGACGAAAATAAAATATGTTGCAGACAAACTCTGCTGACACTGTGTACACAAAGAAAATATAACCATATAGTCTAGATAAGAACTTAAAAGGATATAGAATTTTGCATACACTATTTTGAGGCTGTTTGTTAGGGGGATATTGTTTGATTATTAAGTAGAAAACACAAATTCCATCATTTATTTATTTATATATCTTCATGATTAAATAAGAATATTTTGCTTAAAGATATATTTTCCTATGTAAAAAGAAATAAAATTTACCAAACTGTCCATCAATGATGAATAGGTTAAAATTTGCTTGGGAAATTTATAAACCTGCAAAGATTGTCTCAAATACCTTAATAGATATTTAACCCAAAATAAAACAAAATGAAATATTAATCAGGATAACTCATTCATAGAAAATATATATTTTTGGTGAATAAGTTTTCCCTCATGTTTTTTGTTTATTATCTCTATGTTTTTATTTTGTTGTTGTTTTCAGACCCTATAAATTATATATAACATATGCCTAACTATGTACGGTGTGGAGTGGGATGACCTAGACCCCACACACCTATTGACGAGGAAAATAAATGAGATGACCCTGATTATAGGGACATGAATATTTTGTAATTTTTAAGCTTGTTAAATAGTTGGTATTATTTTAAAATAAATACAATAACTTTCATCAGTAATAATGGAGATCCCTTACATTAAATGCAGGCTGTTTGACATGAGAATGTCGTTTTTAGTTTCTAATTTTACACAGTAAAACTTAAATAAAAGAATTGGGGGAAAAATCTGCAACCGATCAACTGACCAACCAGTCACTCCTATACAAACCCCTTCAATCAGTTCTAAAGTATAAGAACTGAAATAAGAATTAAACCAATCTCTTTAGCCAAATATAGTAATACGAAGACAAACAGGAAGTTGAGAAATTAGACTGGTACCCACCTGCTTGCTGGGCAGGGAAAGGCTGTGTCATGAGGCAGGCAACCAGGAACTGTCTCTGCTGCAGCTGGACCTGCTGTATCTGCTGCATCAGTTGTTGTTGCTGTATGGCCAGCGTCTGCAGCTGCTGTTGCGTCTGCTTCCCGTTCATCTTCTTGTCCTGCAGGAGTTGCGTCTGCTGCAACATGTTCAGCTGTAGCTGCTCATTCAGTTGCACCAACGCTTGCTCCTGGGCCTTCTGATGCTGTTGCTGAAACAAACATTGAATCAAGAATGAAGCCATTTCATTATCATATCTAACATAGCCTCAATACAACATCAGAGTTTGCCATACTCCATAAAATTGTCCATTTTGACCCTCAAATGGTTTAAATGACCCCCAAATATTCAAAATATGTCTGTTATCTATATATTAAGGGGTCAATTGGCCCCCAATTGTAACCATATATCATGTGTATTATAATTATTTTATCATGTCCAAATAGGAAGACTTGCTATGCGGTGTCTATTCACATTTACATAATGCCTAACTGAATGGGCAACCCTATAAAACCAGACCAACCTTGGGTCAAACCATGGTTGGACTGATGAAATTCAACCCTCAGTACATCCTGGACATCCAAAAAGAAAAGAATCTAGAAAGCAAAGGATATTTTTGTCACTACATAATTACTTTCAAAATGTTAATTGGGAAGCAAATATATTTAAAATTTAAGAAGCTCAATTAAATCTGTAACCTTTGTGTAACAGATATAGATTTGATATAAAAAACATATTAACAAAAAATTAATGTCTGTCACTCTTTTAAAATCTAGTAGATATTAAAGCTGCTTACTGTTTCAAAATTGCACCTAAGACACTGTACTTTTTGCTTAAGCTTCTCTATTTAAATAAAAGTAACAGTTCTATTATTCATACAGATACTGAATTAATATTGAAAGTTATTCAATAAAGCTTATCTCTTCCCCTGTGAATGAACAGAATAATCGTATTAACTCTTCACCTCATGAATATTTCTGATCTGGGTCTGCCCTGTTAAAACACATCTACCTGAGGTAAAGGGGCAAGCATTTACAGAAACTGATGCAAATATAAAGCCCTAGCTGATCCCAAAACTGCAAAAACATTGAGTTCACCAAAACTGCAGAATTTCTTACAATATGATGGACCATCAATTATTTATGTTTCAACAAATACAAGTAATATCTTCTTTTTTAGATAACATGCTATATTACTATGCAGATTCTTGCCAAGTTGTTGCACTAAACTGTTCTAAATTCAGTATTCAGTTCTGTTACCATAGCAATTACCATAGGTATAACATATATGCCAAAAAGTAGACAAATTTATCAAATAAATGCATCATTTCAACTTCAAACTGCAGCAGAATAAAGGAACATAAATATGCATTCAAACTT
>CM037786.1:21480815-21530815 GCA_021229015.1 Solen grandis
TTATAAATGAGTTATGGCCCTTTGTTATATATATTGAATATATTTTGTCCACAGTATATCTTGGCTATAAATGGTATGATTTTGATGTTAATAAGTATTTAATTTTTTAATTTAAAATAAATTTCATATTGTAGGCATGTCATGCTTGCTATATTTTTCACTGGGTATTTTTTACCATATTTCTTGAATATTTTTTATCTGCTCTATTTCTCAGCTACCATTAGTCACAGCATTTATAATTAACCTTAGCATGTCAATTATTTATTTTTTTTATATATATATATAATATTTTTTGTCAGCGATAAGTATATAAATGTTATCAGATCTCTACCTGCTTTTGGTGTGTTTTCATTTTTATCCTTCAGCTTTATCAAGACTGTCTGACAAGGTAACGGTACCTTTGACAAAGTGGTATCTGGGGGTATTCATCATCTCAATGAAAGTTCTTGTTACATTTGACTTGAGGATGAATCATTTATTAACTTGCTCAAAACTTAGCGAGCGCAAAGTAATACTTAAATTTTATCAGGTAGATTTCAGCTGACTTGCATTATCATCTTATTAAAAAGAAATATTTGGGTATTTTCAGCAGGGAAATCTGCCCAGTTTCATACTGGTTGCCAAGGTAATCTTACTTTATCATCATCTCTTGACTCCTCGCCCTTGTGGGTTTGAATCCTGGCAGGGTCACTCAGATTTTTCCGTTGAGAAAGCCTTCCAGCTGGCTACAGATGGTCACTGGTTCCACATGGGTGCCTCTTAGTCCTGGGGTCTTCCACCACCTGTAAGTAGCTGGACATTTCTATGACTGAAATCCTGTTACAGCGAAGGTAAACTCAAAAACAACAACAACTATCTCTTTAATGGCTCAAGGATAATAACAGATAAATCTGTTTTTCCTTTTTCCATGTCTTTTTTAATGATCGTGACCTTTTTATCGCATGAATATTTATTCGGCATTACATGTTTTGTAAAGCTTTTGTGTCATGTTATATGGAATATTGAAAGTTTTTCATAACATGCTAATTTTTTGTGGTAACATTTGCCTGTCATCTTCGAGATATGATCAAATCTATAGTGACAGAAGGTCACATGGAAGACAGGCCACCTATAAGCGTATTAATTCTTGCATCTGATCAATATTTTTTTACTGTTGTGTATGAATCACTATCAGGATCCGTAATTGAATAATAATTCTTAATAGGTGTTCTTCATAGGACACCAGCTTATCTCACCTTAACCAATAGAGAATTAAATTATTAAATTTCATAATGATAATATAATTAAATATTAATCCAGTTTGTTAATATTTGTTATCAGATGCCTTAATTGTAGCAGATATTTTAGTTCGGGGGAATAAAATGTGCAAGATATAAATTCACTACTGGTCAGTGACCCGGTATGTGATAGAATAAGGTCTGTGTTTCACTAAACATCTCAAATTAATGGTATCTTCCTCAGCTCAAAATTATTAAGGTCTAGAACTGCATGCTTTTTTCATCAGCTAAGAGTTCTCTAAACTAACTTAAAAAAAATCAAATTTGTAGTGACAAAGAATTTAAGCTTTTTGCGTGAAAAAAACTCAATTTGAGATGTTTTCATGAAATGTTTTAAGGACTTGAGGCTGCATAAAACCAAATAAAAAGAATTTGTGCATGCAAGCTTCCCCCTGTCATTAGTGGTATCATGCAATATACCATGTAAAGACATGATTGGCCCTGAGGTATGGTATCAGATAGAACATTCACCTGTCAGTTACCCAAATACATGCAATATCTAAAAATACATTTGCGGACTGGTGATGAATGCTAAACAAACTTTTATTTCGGTCGGTTATAAGTGTGTCAATAGATATAGCATCATCTCTCATTTCTCCTGCTGTCAGATGGGTGGCATGTGTTTGTACATGGAGAGACCTTCTGTTTATTCGTGTTCCATTTAGGTTTCAAGTCCATTTATGATGTCCCCTCTGTTCACATGAGACATTGTTGACCTAAGAGATTGTATACACAACAAAGGAAAGAAAAAATAAAGTACAATATACAGGTACTAGTGTGTTACTTGATGAGAAGTGGCCACCTACTATGTTTAACTGATTTTTGAAAGGTACATGTTTGTTTGTTTGCTTTTAGTCTTGTGTCTAGTTAAGGTAAATCATCATTGGACAATTTGATGGGACCAGGTGGGACCACCGATTTCCTTCCGTTCTAGATTTCATAGTTTCATGTGGGAAATACTTGTCAAGTGCCTGTGGGTGTTTGTATTTCACCTGTTTGTCTAAGTGTTTGGGTTGTCTTTTAGAGGAGTGGACTTAACCTAGCGAGTGACGGGTTTCAGTCAAACATTGCAGCTACAATAGTTAATAGTAAGTATATTTACCTTCAAATGTTACTTCCTTTATCCTACTTATTTCAGTATGTTGAGTCCCATCAATCTTGTCAACATATTTTTTTTTTTAAATTTTACTATATTTTTCTTACTTGTGCATACTTGTGTGTACTTTTGAACTTTTTCGCTTCATTTTTAACTTGATTTCATTTTACACCGTCCTAGCTGTTTAAAAGTACATTCTTTCAGCTTCAATATATCTCTCATTGGTCCCTAGGTTGTACCAGTAGTTTGTGTCCAGGAAGGCTGTGAACGACTCTTGCTTCCGATTCTTGCTCCAGCCAGGGTTATAAATCCAGTACAAACTAGAAATCTGTTGTTTCATTTGATAACAATACACACGTATGGTGGTCAGAGCATGTGAGATTTTGTTATGTCATAAGCATTTCTTTATGGAAATCCCCTTTGATTTTATTATGACGTATTTGAACTATTTTTCCTCACCTGCATTAAATGGTCACAGGAACTAAAATCAACTTGCAAGATATCCTTTTCATGTCACTCTAAAAGTCATTTGCCAGTAATTTTTGTTTGTAAATAATTTTGTATTTTTCTAGCCATCAAGTAAAGTGCTATATTACACTGTCACATTACTCTTCAGAGATTCGTGCAGTAACATTTGATTCAGACAAAAAAATGACCATATGAAACTTAATATTAAAGAGTTTCATATCAGCTCAAGGTTTTTAGTGGGAGGACCCAGAGTCATAAATCATGTATAGATTTATTTCTGTCATTTGTCACTCATCTTAATTTTAGATTAATGAGAAAAAAAATGTATAATGGTACTCAAAATTTGAGCACCTCTTTGTTTTTTTTTTCACCTGATGATGATACTTAGTTGTTACTATTTGAATATCACAAAATAAGGTTTTCAGTTCACCATATTGTAGTGTGATGTCATTAGACTATAGTTAAACTGTAGAATTTGTTATGGTGATCAAAATTGCTCATGACACACAGCCACTAAATTCAAGTCAAATGGGGTATATTGCAATGCAGTGTGGTAACAGTCAGTACAATGTATTGTATCAGTGGTATCATGCCCCTTGAATATAGTGTTTTGATTTGATTATTTTGTTTGGAAAAGCCATGGAGCTGTTGTTATTTTCTCTGTTAAAAATGACTTAAAAATGTGAATTGAGAGGAAAAATATCATGACATAATACACAAACTATCACATATGTAAGAGTTTTATCTAGCTTCTAAACATTTCCAATGGTGTGACACTGCAGGGTCTATCCTCTGTAAATGTATCTCTTGTTAAATGATGTAAAACTTGTAAATTTCAGTTTCAAATAAATAACTTTTAAGTAGCTCTATGCAAGTTGTGACTTGAATAGTACATGTAGTTAGAATTCACCTTCTTATTTAATTAGTGAGCAGTGCCAGACATTACAACATTGGATGAAACATAGACTGCAATATAGGTATATTCTTTCAATTTGTACAAGAGATATTGCAATGTTGATATATATAAACTATTGCCAATTCAAAGTCATGAAAGTAGTGGCCAATTTGTATCCTCTACATATATAGGCCTACATCTGTATCAAGTCAAGTTTCAAGACAGATACTTTTAGCGATAGGAAGATGCATCAATTTTTTATGATCCATAACATTTTTATTTGAAATTGGGACCATAAAATTAATGTGATTCAAAACTTGGGTAGATAAGTTTTAAAATACTTCAACCTGAAAAACATTGTTGGTGCATAATTGTTGCTTACATAAATATATACATGCATATATCTTTGTCTAGTGTCTATGTTTGTTTGTGTGTTTGAAGCAAGACACAGATACATATGAACCATTGAGTTGTAATGTTTATGCATACATCAACATAATAAATAACTTTCTTTGCAGGCCTGTTTTCTGATGACTGGAAAGTGGCCTTAACCCTTTCCCTTATAGAGGACACCATGAAAAGACCTATGCGAACAGCATAAAACCAGATCAGCCTGCGAGTAACTCGCAGGCTGATCAGGTTTTATGCTGTTCGCTGCTCCTCAGTGGTCTGGAAATGAGGATTTTGTAATTAAATTTGGTAAGGTTTAACTGTCGTTTTCTGCAGATCAGGCTTTTGCATCAAAATGAGTCTATATGAGGGAAAGGGTTGAATTAATATTTTAGGGAGTGGTGGAGGTAAGGGGAGATGAGGGTGTTAGATCGCAATTAGGGGAAAGTGTGTAAACTTCAGGAACTTTTCAGTGGGGATGAACCGAATGACCCCTAATGGAGAAAGACAAATTTCCCTGCTATATTATTTATTAAAATTTGAATCTTCGATGAAATATCTGGACTTTGATTTTCAATATCATTTGCACAAAGCTTGACTTTTTAAAATAAAAACAACAACAAAAAAAACAAAAACAAAAAAAACACAAACAAATAAAACCAACAAGGAACTGGTGAAACTGGAATTAGTTAAATTTAAAAGAACTTGTTCCTCATTATCAGTGTAAAAAGAATTACTTACTTAAAAGTTAAACTTACACTATGTACTCAATAACCCCAGTCATAAAATTTGCCAAAAAAAAAAAAATGAAAAGGATGCGTCAGGGTCTTTGTTTCTGAGTTTGTATACTAACCACAATGGTCATCAGGTTGCTGGGTCAGCCCAATGTCGACAGGATGTGGGGAGACAGGGTTGAAGGGCCCTGTAGTTAGGGCCCTTATGTCAGTAGTCTCGTATCTGCACTGGAACTTAGTACGGCACCAGCAGATACTGGCGACTCAGCCCGCCAGGCAGACTGTCCTTTAATGATGAGGGAGACTGGTTCAGGTCTAACTACAAATGTATTAGATTTTAGCACAATGGGAACTCATTAACTTTTGTCACAAAGATATTGCATTTCTTTTATAGACTTTGCAAAAGTGGATGTTTTTGGTTGCCGTCTCCTCATAATATTTAATGTATATATTGTATGATGTGGTTGTCATTAATGTATAATATATAAATATATTATTGGAGAGGAAATCTAAATAAATAAAAATTGAAAGGTCAATGACCATGAATATCTCATTTGATAATGCTCCAAGAGTAGTGTACATGACTAGATCTGAAGGTTATGGTGGGAACCTTATGTAGGGTTTGGGGCATGATCTGCTGACTGACCTAGGTGCAAGGTTCAAATCTTATGTAGGGGTGGGGGCATGACCTGATGACTGGCCAAGGTGCTAGGGTTGGGGGCATGACCTTGATGATTGGCCCAGGTGCTTAGGGTGGGGGCATGACCTGATGACTGGCTTAGGTGCTTAGGGTGGGGGAATGACCTGATGACCCGCCGAGGTGCTAGGGATGGGGGCATGACCTGATGACTGGCCCAGGTGCTAGGGATGGGGGCATGACCTGATGACTGGCCAAGGTGCTTAGGGTGGGGGCATGACCTGATGACTAGCCCAGGTGCTTTGGGTGGGGGCATGACCTGATGACTAGCCCAGGTGCTTAGGGTGGGGGCATGACCTGATGACTGCCAGGTGCTTAGGGTGGGGGCATGACCTGATGACTGCCCAGGTGCTTAGGGTGGGGGCATGACCTGATGACTGGCCGAGGTGCTTAGGGATGGGGGCATGACCTGATGACTGGCCCAGGTGCTAGGGATGGGGGCATGACCTGATGACTGGCCCAGGTGCTAGGGAGTGGGGGCATGACCTGATGATGGCCAAGGTGTTAGGGTGGGGGCATGACCTGATGACTGCCCAGGTGCTTAGGGTGGGGGCATGACCTGATGACTGGCCGAGGTGCTTGGGATGGGGGCATGACCTGATGACTAGCCCAGGTGCTTAGGGTGGGGGCATGACCTGATGACCCGCCGAGGTGCTAGGGATGGGGGCATGACCTGATGACAAGCCCAGGTGCTTAGGGTGGGGGCATGACCTGATGACTGGCTGAGGTGCTAGGGATGGGGGCATGACCTGATGACTAGCCCAGGTGTTTAGGGTGGGGGCATGACCTGATGACTGGCCGAGATGCTAGGGATGGGGGCATGACCTGTTGACTGGCCCAGGTGCTAGGGATGGGGGCATGACCTGATGACTGGCCCAGGTGCTAGGGGTGGGGGCATGACCTGATGACTGGCCCAGGTGCTAGGGATGGGGGCATGACCTGAGGACTGGCCAAGGTGCTAGGGATGGGGGCATGACCTGATGACTGGCCCAGGTGCTAGGGGTGGGGGCATGACCTGATGACTGGCCCAGGTGCTAGGGATGGGGGCATGACCTGAGGACTGGCCAAGGTGCAAAGCAGTGGTCCAGTGCATGTGGAATTAATATAAGTGTAAGAATTTGTTAGTTTAATATTCAATATGGAGTATCGTAGCAAAACTTCCCACAATGACTCCTAAGTTACCTATAACCTACCTATAACCTAACCATTATGATTTTCTAACTTTGCCACCATTTATATCATCAAAACCAGATCATATTAAACAGTTTTCCAATCTTACCTTTTCATCTCCTTGATTATTTTTGACTTGCAGAAAGTGTAAAATCAGGCAAAAAAGTTCTTGAGAGGTTGTGGGTATGATCCTTGGGTATGATATATCAAAGTCATAAAAAATGGTTCTGGTATAGCTTCCTTTCTTGGTGCTCAGCATGTAAGGGTAGTTCCAGAACTGTTTGGTCTGGTGTCAGGGTAATGTGACATATAAGGTATGGTAGCATGCCACGATTTCTTAGTGTGGCAGCAGTCTATAGACAACAATCCCTAAATGACTGAAACATTGTCGTTCCCACCACTTCTCACTGACTACTCATAACTACTTACTTCTACTCACTGACTCACTGTCTACTCACTGACTATCAACTACTAACTACCCTAACCCCCCTTACCCTTATTGACTACTCACTACTTGCAGGCTACTCAGGTTTTAAACTGGGCACATAATTATAGGTCATGTCCTCAAAACCTCTCATGTGGAAGAGGGGTGTAATGGTCTACTGTTTTGACTACCAAGCTTTGATGGTCATGCCTAATCAGAGAGAAAATAATCTTCCTGTATCTTTATCTGCAGAAGTCCTCGACTTGGGTCAGGTGAGATTATGTACTGCCGTGTCACAGATTTGTTTACCTCTGCAGGTCTATCCTCTGTCAACCTTCATGTATGTTAAGTACAATTTTCATTAAAAAGAAAGCAATAGACACAGAATTTCATATCAAAATTGATTTCACTGTTACATGTAAAGACAATAAGATTGTGTTTATGTTTCAGACGTTTATTTCTTAGCTTTTGAATATACCATGATGAAAATATTTAAATATGTTAAGCACTTTTAGAAGTATAGATTAAATATGTCATTGTTTAGAGTCATACCTGGTATTTTTTAATATAAATATAAGGTTAGTGTAAAACGTCAGTGTAAATCTTTGTCTGATTTGTAATGTAGGTGTGTACAATGTCATAACTTTGTGATCTCTTATTGTGTTATTTGTTTGGTGTGATAGCGCTAAGTAGCAGAGAGGTATAATAGTAAAGGTAAAATAATGGGTCAGTGTCTGCAATTGTTTGTTTTCCTTTGTCAAGGTTAACCCTTTCCCTCATATAGACTCATTTTGACGCACTCAATAGGTACCACATAAAGCCTGATCTGCAGAAAACCACAGTTAAACCTTACCAAATTTAATTACAAAATCCTCATTTCCAGACCACTGAGGAGCAGCAAACAGCATAAAACCTGATCAGCCTGCGAGTTACTCGCAGGCTGATCTGGTTTTATGCTGTTCACATAGGTCTTTTCATGGTGTCCTCTATGAGGGAAAGGGTTAATGCCAATATGTTACAACACCTTTATAGTTGTTGATTAGAGTTTGCACTTCTTACTGTATAGTAAACCTATCTTTCTGGTAAGAGTTTTACAATATAATGTAACCATTTAAAGTCTGATCTTTATGGCTGTAGCTTGCAGGAGGGTCAGGTTTTACACTGGTCATATAGTTCATTTTCTGTAAATAACAATTCGGACTAAAATTAAATATTTTTATTTTCATTAAGAAGCAATCAATTTCAGTAATTATTGCATTTTTAGAGAAATGGTAGACAGTGGTGTCCCTCTGTGGCTGAAAGGTTAAGGTTACTGACTGAAAATATTGTCATATAGCCGCTCATCACTGTAAAAAAAAACAGTTATACATGTATTGTTGAAATCTTGGATTTGGTTCAAAACTACTGTGACTTTTTCATTATCTATATGAAGTTGCCATAGTTTTCAGGGGTGTTAAGTTCCTATAAATATCACTTGCCCTAGCTCTTCCAAACCTTCTGATAGTAAAATAAAGAATGTTCTGATTTTTTAACTTGTCTCTACAGGCCAGGGAGAGTGGCTGAGTTACACACCTTGTTTGATTCAAGTCCTTAACCAGTTCTTTTCAGCTTGAAGTGGCTTTCAGTTTGACCTGGGTTTGCAGTGGTTGAAATGGTTAATCATTTCTAATTGGAGTGATAAGTGAAGTGACTGACACCCCTGACAGTTTCTTGCAAGATTGGAGGCAGAGTTCAGTCGAAATGTTCCACCTCTGGTACAAAGCCACTTAGCGGAGGTTCACTTTGTTTAATCATTCCACTTTTGAGAGGTTAGTGTGTGCCACAATCAGTGTGGCAAGCTAAGTCTTAGTTAGTCTGGCACTTGAAGGAGCCTCCTGTTTGTTAGTAATTAAGTGTGCCAGTGCGGCTTGTCTTGCATTTGTTTATCTAATACATGCGGCCTCTTTTTCATAGGTTTTATTTATATAACACGTGTCATTTTCTTACTCCTTGAGGGTCTTGTTTATGTTAATACAGGCCTCATCATACCGAGATCCAAAGCTGTCAGTGCCCCATATAAATCCATTGATTAAGTTTTTGTGTTTGAAGGTGACACCAGATGGGGCAAATTTTGTTTTAAGTTTTGCATAAATAAACTAATGTCTCAGTAAAAAATTGTAAATTAAAACCTGATAGACCAGCTGATATAATTTATATTCTGTTTATGAACAGTTTCAGTACATATTTTTTAAGATGTGTAGATAATTGTTAAACACTTTTTATACTGACTCTGCTTCTTGATTGAATAGGTTTTATGGTACACCAGTAATGCATGGTTTTATTGTTATCTGTGGCATACTAGTTGATGGAGGTAGAGTGTCTCAACAATCTGGCTTGGAAGTTGGAGGTTATTGGTTTAATATCTGGTAGAGGCATATTTAAGTTGTAGAAGAAGGATCTGGGTGGGGACCCATGCGTGATGCTCAGTATGTTGAGAGTAGTTCCAGGTAAGAATTAAAATGTGTTTGTGGCTTGGTAACAAAATGTTATGAACGCAAGGTTTCCAAGAAAATAAAAAAAAGAAAATAAAAAAAAAAAGAAAAACAACAACAACTGTAGGAGAAGTACATTAGAGTATTTTCAGGTCAGAAAGATATGATTTGGCATGGTAACATTCTATTTGTGTGTTCCATGGTGCCTCAATCACTTGTAGAAAAGGATCTGAAATAAACTTGAGGGTTGATAAATCTAAGAAACAAATAAGTATGATATACAGCTCCAAAACCCTGGCTAGAATTGGATGAAACTTCACAGATTGGTCAATAAGCAAGCCTAGTTGTGCATAATGTTGGCACATTTAGGTCGGAAAAATTATCAGAATTATGGCCCTTTGTATTTTTGATGCAATCTTATATGTACAAAATTCCTGGATTGATTTTTTTGGCCCTTTTTTAATATGTTATGTGTTGTTGTGATATATATATATATATATATAATAAGCATAAGTTACTGTCCGCACTTCATCTTTGAAACCCCAGACTTGAATCAGATTTAAATCAAGTTTAATTTCTTCCTACATGGGTATTCATTGGACAGACAGGTGTTGATTAGTTAAAGCAACTTGTTCCCAGTTGATCGATAGAACTGAGAAAAAAAGATAATCTTTCTGCTCTCCCTCGTTAATGTAGGTGATATCTTAGTTTCCTGATGCATTCTTCCTTCACCTGTAATTAGCTGGATGTCGCTTAAAGCGCCGGTAAACTCAAATAGTCAAGTCAAGTTTCCTGACCAAAAAAGGTGGCAAGTGTAGGTCACATTTCATTGTAAAACTCCATTTATGGCCAAAGCATTTTTGGGAATTTTGGTTGAATACAGAATAAGGTAGCCCAAAGCAGGAGCTTGCTGTACCATGTGACACATTCTGTAGCATTGTGTCTTCACCACGGTCCCAAAAAGCAAATTCTTAAGCATTATTAATATTTTCCAACTTCAGAAGTGTTTAAAGAGTTAATGAGATCAGTCATGTGACAGCACATGGAAAAAGAAATTTCAAATATAGGTTTTATAATTCTAAATAAAAGTTTAACCCTTTCCCTCATAGAGGACACCATGAAAAGACCTATGCGAACAACATAAAAGCAGATCAGCCTGCGAGTAACTCGCAGGCTGATCAGGTTTTATGCTGTTCGCTGCTCCTCAGTGGTCTGGAAATGAGGATTTTGTAATTAAATTTGGTAAGGTTTAACTGTGGTTTTCTGCAGATCAGGCTTTATGTGATACCTATTGAGGGTGTCAAAATGAGTCTATGTGAGGGAAAGGGTTAAAATGAGTCTATGAGGGAAAGAGTTAAAATGAGTCTATATGAGGGAAAGGGTTAAAATGAGTCTATATGAGGGAAAGGGTCAAAATGAGTCTATATGAGGGAAAGGGTTAATACTACATTCATAAGGCTATTGCCACAGTGATGGAGAAACCACCCATTTTTACAATCAGGAAATGTTGCTTTGAGTGACCATGTGTCTGTAGATGGGTAATGATAGACGCAATTCACACATTAGTCAATGACCATCTGTGAACAAGCTGCTATAAACATCAGAAATGTTGATGAAAATATATTTGAGTCATATTGACATATAGGTTCATACATGTTTATATTATTTGTTTGTTGTTTGTTCTGGATTTTTTTTTATTTGAGTGGAGGTTTTGTGGGGGTAGATCACAGTCTACCTTTTGAAAACTATTATAAATGCAACAGTTATAATATCAGATCGGCCTGCATTCTTCACAAAAAAGTGTTTTTAGACCACTGTTTGGCCCTTGAGGCACTACACCTGTCATAATTTCATAAGCCTGAACAGTAATTTACTGTTCCATTATGATATGACTTAATATTGAAATAAATAATAAAATTAACAGTTTCTCAATTTGGACTGTAATCAAACACCTTTGTAATAGAACAAAAAATGCATGATGGTTGGAGTGGGCCTATACATTTTGAAAAATTACAAAGTACAAAAACGTGGGCATACGGAGCATCAAACTTGTGGGCTTATTCGATGACTGAGCTTTCTAGTAAATCCCAGACTGATTGGCTTTAGTTCACAAGTATTTGATATCTTCAGTTACTTGAGATGATACTGTATTATGAGAACTGCTTTCAGTTTGGTCAGGTTTGTCAGCAGTCTGAAACAGTTAAAAATGGATCTCCTTTTAATGTAACTCTACTCGGCACGTTTTTTCATTCCACTGATCATAAAGCACTTATTTCCCTCCGCTTCATAACCCAATCTCCCTTCCCTGATATCAGCAACATAACGTGACCTTTTAATTACATCACACGATTAATTCAAGATCGTAATACAGTTTATTGTTCACAGGAAACATTCAAGTAATGTGGCTAGTAGATTTGCAGACATAGTTATCAGTCAGCTTCCAACGCCCAGGGTTATTTTCACCCTAGAAACAAGGTTTATAATCAATTAAACAAATAAAAACAAGACCCTTGTATAAATAGCCTGTTGTTTACACAATCTTTTTAATGAGTTTTCTCCACTGCAGCTGTTCATTTGGGTACCCCATCTGCTGGTAAAAGGCTGTACATGTATGCCCTGTATCTAATCATATGAAACCTTTTTGCTCAGATTGAGATATATTTTTACCATGTCTGCGTTTTTTTCCCTTTTTTTTGTTAGTCAAGTTGTTCAGTATTTTAGGACAGTTTTAATGCTCCGTATAAACATTTTTTTAGCTATAAAAATTCAGTGCCTCTTAAATGCACAGTTGGATTTTTTCCTCACCTTCTAACCCCAGGGGCAAGGTTATGTAAGTATTAAAAATACTGGTGGAATATAGCACCTAAATGAACAAGCCATATTAACTCAGTTTTCTATTTATCGCAGGGAAATTACAACAGATAATTTTAGCAAGTCCCTACATCTGTTTTTTATTCAACCTGTCTATATTTTCGAGTTGAAATAGGTTCAGTGTATTACTTTTTAGATTTCTTTTTTGAAATATGAAATTTAATTATAACTTTCAGCATCCTGAAGAAAATTCTTACATTTTATGTGATCATTTTTAAAAGCAAACTGAATATTGTTTTCATAATCTGAACAAAACAAGAGAATATTGATTCAAACTTGTTATTTGTAATCAGACATACAAAAAAAATTAATTAATTTCATCGAAATTCATATTGTAATGGGCAAATAATAGCAAGAATGTGGTATCGTGGAACATGATACATTTACCCCAATAACAAGAAGTAAAATTAGTCGCAGTTTTGGGTTAACCCTTTCCCTCATAGAGGACACCATGAAAAGACCTATGCGAACAGCATAAAACCAGATCAGCCTGCGAGTAACTCGCAGGCTGATCAAGTTTTATGCTGTTCGCTGCTCCTCAGTGGTCTGGAAATGTGGATTTTGTAATTAAATTTGGTAAGGTTTAACTGTGGTGCTTTATGTGATACCTATTGAGGGCATCAAAATGAGTCTACTAAGGTTGATACCTATCTATGACATTCCAAAGATGTCAAAAATGGTACTGGCCACTTCTTTTGTGCTTGGTGTTTAACACATAAAGTGGCCTCAGCGCAAAAGGGTCATAACTTATATGTAATAAAGAACAAGATGACACTCTTTTGCACTGAACCGAATTATATTTATGGGAATGCTTCAAGTAGCTGACCCAGTGTTAGGATAATGTGACTGGGTGTGGTATCAATATGTCACTTGTCCATAGCATGATATTGCATTGAGGCTGCATTATATCTGTCTTGCATAACTGTCTTCTGTTAAACCTTCAAAAACAACTAACATCCTAATGGTTAGGACAACAGCTGTTGAATAAATAATTATTTGTTTTATGCCCTTAACTGTAGCGTCCCCAGATTGGATCTCTTCGTCAAGCTCTTCAGTGGAGGTCATAAACCCATCAAGTTTCATAAACATCAGATTAATACCTGATAGAATATGAAGGCATAATTAGGCTAAAATCAATTCTACACAGTTCACAGTTTTACAGGTAGACATTGTGAGTTACACTGTTCTGCAGGTATACATAGAGAGTTACACTGTTCTTCAGGTAGACATAGAGAGTTACACTGTTCTCCAGGTAGACATAGAGAGTTACACGTTCTGGTAGACAAGTTCACGTTCTGGTAGACATGGAGTTACACAGTTCTACAGGTAGACATAGAGAGTTACACTGTTCTGTGGGTAGACATAGAGGTTCTACAGTTCTACAGGTAGACACTGAAAGTTACACAGTTCTACAGGTAGACATAGAAGTTACACAGTTCTACAGGTAGTCATAGAGAGTTACATAGTTCTACAGGTAGTCATAGAGAGTTACACAGATTGGAGGTAGATATAGAGAGCTACAGTCTGTTCTGTCAGAGGTAGAGTTACACTGTTCTGCCTTTGAACATATAGAGTTACACTGTTCTACCTTCGAACAGATAAGAGTTGCACTGTTCCTTTGATGGTCATAGAGAGTGACACTGAGATGTTTGGCTTCAGTTTCATGGCTTAGATAACTTTGACCAGATATTCATTTTTGAACACAAAAACTTGCCCAACTTGATTTTCTTGATATTTTATCACTCTATCACTATTGTATTGTACCTAAGACAGAATTATCAAATTTAACAAATTTCAAAATACAGATTTGGGGCCAAATGTTCAACTGTGCTGTATTGCTTTTCATGTTTAATAATATTGTTGTTATAATGGAGTGTGTTAAAACAGGTCTATGGTGTGTATTCTGCATGTCATCATGATGTCTGAACTCACCCAATTGCAAACTAGGTTGTATTTACTTGTTTATGGCTCAAGCTATCGTAGAGCACTACCTGAAATACTGTCGAGTGTCATCAACCATTTAAAATCTTTTATATCAAGACCTGTGTGTTAGTGATAATTAATATGTATCTGAAGTTTCTGTCACCTGGGTCGAGAAGCCTGTTGGGCTATAAAGGTATACCAGTCTATGTAGCGAGGTACGATTCAGACTAGAGATTACAGTAATGTATTTTTTTATTACAATATTTATGAGACAACAATGTACATTTCATCAACACGCTTGACTTGTAGAGGGGTCACAGTAAACGAGTAGGTCTTGAGGTCATCAGTTTATACATGGAAGGTACTGTAATAACAACCATTCTTGTGTGAAAAGTAATAATGAGATAGGTCAAGGTTTTGGCTGTGTTGTTTTTATGTTTTGTTTGGTCATCAAAAATGCACCATCTTGCATTTTCATGCATATTGCTAATTGAAAATGCATGAAAGAGAAAAAGTGTCATATTTTCAAATTGTATACCCTTTCAAAGGGGTTTGTTTTATTTATTTTTTGATAGATGTATGGATGAATGGATTGGATTGTTAGATTATGGATGGATGCATTGCATTTATGAATGTATGGATATTACATTATCATATAGGGAGAGGAAATTGGCATCAGAACTAAAGACTAGAATCAAAGTGCTCATAATTGCAGAAATATTTTATTAATAATTCAAGGATTAAATCAGAATGATGGCCACAAGATTGAGAATGATAGTTCATTTGAGTCCGATACTGATTTTCACAGTCATGCAAGCTGTCAGGAAAATCACAAATGTGTTACGTTAAAAAATGACAGCAATTAAACTTGTGAATGATAAGGTTTTACATTTTTCACTACACATCCCACTCTATTAGCTAGTCAAGCTTGTTTCAAAGTAAATCTAGATCTATTAGACTGAGGGTGGCTTAACACTGGATATGCTAAAATGAGGTCAAGTTCTAACTTAGTTATGGCCCTTTCCTTGTATTGATGTGCATTAATTCAATAGCAGTTTAGGTGATATAATTTTTCATCTGACAGGGTCACTGGGATTTTTCACTCATTTGACTTATACTCAGATGCCTCTGTGCACTGTTCTTCTTTCACCTGTAATTAGCTGGACATCACACTGTCGCTGTGAAGGTAAACTCCAGCTGTTAATGGTGTGGTTAGTTAAAAAGAGTTATTTACCAAAGAAAATGTATAGCTCCATTGCTTGGTGCTCAGCTGATAAGGGCAGTGCTGGGTGTCAGGATAATGTGACTGGGTGTGGTATCATGCTACATGTCTATAACATGATACTGCAGTGTTGCAGCTTTATATCTGTCTCAAGTGGATATAGTCTTCATATTACTGAAATATTGTTGGTGGGACGTTAAACCAAACAGACAAACAAACAAACAGATAAAAAAATCAGCCTGGATCATTATAGCCATTAGAACACTGCCTTCAAGCAGGTACACTCAGAAATAAGTTTCTTATCATTTCTGATTGGTCGAAATACGGTGAAAAAATCTGGTTCAATAGCAAAAGCACATACAGCTGCTGTCAAAAACAATTAGTAATGTCTGATAGAGAGTAAGTCCTATAACATTAGATATTTGTTTTCTTCTGTCTAACTGGCTGTTTGTTATGAGACTTAAACTATAGGGTTTATAAATTGTCCAAAGTTAGGACACCTGAAGGAAGTTTAGTGAAGACAGCCCCTAGAACCTGCATTTGGTCTACAGGTTGAGGTTCTGTGGTCCAGTGGTAATGAACATGACCCCAGATCAGAAGTTTAAGTATTTGTAACCATGCCAACTGGGGGTAAGGATTTTTCATGGCTTTTCCTGGTGCCACTAAGTACTGACCCAATGCAGAAACCATAAAGAGGAATTAGTATAAGTTGAAAGAATTTGTTTTCCAATCGATGCTAAGTAAATGTTTTTAAATAAAAAACGATTAATAAACTAACTGACCCACTTGACTGATATATATCCAATATTTTCTCCCTTCCCCTGTTGTGGATTAATGGTTCTGTGACCAAAAACTAATCAAAATGAAAGACAAATAGACAGTTTTCTGTATATCCTATACAAATAGACAGTTTTCTGTATATCCTATAATCAAACTTATATTAAAACACAAATTTAGTCTACTGGTCTGGAAAAACAGTCTGTGATTTATCACTTCTATTTTATGATAAAAAAGAAGAAAGTTGTCCCATATGTATCCTTCCTTAATAGTTTATAGAGAAAACCTCATGTATCTGAACATAAACAAGAGGAATTATTCTCTTTTTAAAATACTCAAAGCCTGTCAGCACTGCTCTAAAGGAAAAACATTAGTAATCACTTGTGCTGTCTTACCAGGTACAGTATTAATAGAATGTTTACGAATTACATCAAATTGTCCTTGACTGCCGTATGTTTGAAACTCGGTCTGGTCAATTGTATTTAGCCTTGTGGTAGGTTGATGGTTCTTCCTTGGTGAATCTGTACATTTCTTGACGTCATCCACTATTAATTAGCTGGTTGTCGCTATATGACTGTGATACTATCACGGCTAACTAAAATACAACAGCATCACTGTAATAGATAATAAAAAAAAAAAATATTTCTCCAAGCTCAAATGTGTAACTAAGTATAGCTTGGAAGAAATATATTACATAAACGTGAAAAACAGTTCTTGTGTATGTATTTGGATACTCATAGGACCATAAATAAATAATGACTAATTATCGATGACATTGTTTTTTTGTTTTTTGTTGTTTTTTTAGCTCACATGAGCACAACGTGCTCAAGGTGAGCTTTTCTGATCGCCTTTTGTCCGGCGTTCGTCGTCCGTGCGTCCGTGCGTGCGTCCGGCGTCAACAATTGCTTCAAACAACATCTCCTCCTAAACGGCTTGGCCAATTTGAAAAATATTTTGCAGGAATGTTCCTTGGATGAAGCTCTACTAAAGTTGTATAAATGGTTCTGGTCCATTGCATAATTAGGTCACAGGAGCTAAAAATAGATTTTAAAAATGCAAACTTTGAAAATCTTCTTCTGCAAAACTGCAAGGCCTAGAGCTTAGATATTTGGGATTGTTAAATTCCCAAACCAATTTTTGGTATCCAAGATTGTACAAATCATAGCCCTATGGTGATAAATGACCCCGCACCAGGGGTCACTTGTTTTACATAGAGTTATATATGAAAATCTTAAAAAATCTTCTTCCATTAAAGCATAAGGCCTAGAGCTTAGATATTTGGTATGTAGCATCATCTTATGGGCCACTACCAAGATTGTACAAATCATAACCCTATGGTGATAAATGACCCCGCACCAGGGGTCACTTGTTTTAATAGAGTTATATAGGAAAATCTTAAAAAATCTTCTTCCATGAATGCATATTAGGCCTAGAGCTTAGATATTTGGTATGAAGCATCATCTTATGGGCCACTACCAAGATTGTACAAATCATAACCCTATGGTGATAAATGACCCCGCACCAGGGGTCACTTGTTTTACACAGAGTTATATAGGAAAATCTTAAAAAATCTTTTTCTATGAATCCATAAGGCCTAGAGCTTAGATATTTGGTATGTAGCATCATCTTATGGGCCACTACCAAGATTGTACAAATCATAGCCCAATGGTGATAAATGACCCCACACCAGGGGTCACTTGTTTTACATAGAGTTAAATAGGAAAATCTTAAAAAATCTTCTTCTATGAATCAATAAGGCCTAGAGCTAAGATTTTTGGTATGTAGTAGCATCTAATGGTTCATTACAAAGATTTTCAAAGTCTTGGCCCTACGGTGATAAATGACCCTGCGCCCAAGTCTTCTCTGAAACCATATGGCCCATTGCTTAGATATTTGGTGTGTAGTATTGTCAGGGGTAAAATGTTTTAGATTAAGTTATATCAGAATCCTTGTCTGTTTAAAAACCTTGACATCAGTTGAAGCAATGGTACTCAGGTGAGCGATTCAGGGCCATCATGGCCCTCTTGTTTA
Source organism: Solen grandis (assembly GCA_021229015.1). NCBI lineage: Eukaryota > Metazoa > Mollusca > Bivalvia > Adapedonta > Solenidae > Solen > Solen grandis. The sequence goes on from CM037786.1 coordinate 21,499,262, forward strand.
CTTGAATTTTGGTAAAAGAAAACCACAGCCACCCCCCTCCCCACACCCTCAAGACAAAAGTTTGTATTACCACAAATATGTGTTCATGTTCAGTAACACTGGCAATATCCTCTTTATCATTTGATTGAAATTGGACAAATTAGAAAACATCTGTGCATCACCAAGAATTGTGAAACCCATGCTATATTTTGTCTATATATTATAAATGATAAATAATAAGTTTAGAATACTGCTATACTTGCCTGTGACATAATAACGTTAAAAGCAATATAAAATTGTACAAAAAAAAACCCCATCAACTTAGTTTTCTTAAAATTGCAAACCTGTGCATTTCAATTTACACTTTTTATCCTTAGTTTCATTGTAGTAAACTATTTTTGCAGTATACTCATAGGAGTAATCATCTTGCCAAGCTGATTAATCCTCATCTTATTTGTCCTTGAACTTGTGTACCTTAATTAGACTATATCCACTAGTCTGTTAATTAAACTATTTTCATTTGAATTAATCATGCTGTAATAATCCTATAAACCTGGCCAGTCTATTAAAGTTTCATGTATAGACAATGGACTTCAGTCTGTAAACAAACTATAGAATCATGTTTAAAAGGTGCCTTTTAATAATAGCCCCCCCCCTTTTTTGTAGCGAAAATGAGGCAACCATTGCAGACACTGTTTACATAAAAGCATTCAATCTTTGTTATTATAAATAAACTGGTCTGAATCCTTAATAAAAGAAACTGGTCTGAATCCTTGAAATAAGAAACTGGTCTGAATCCTTAATAAAAAAAATGGTCTGAATCCTTGATAAGGAAACTGGTCTGAATCCTTAATAAAAAATGGTCTGAATCCTTAATAAAAAAAATGGTCTTAATCCTTGATAAAGAAACTGGTCTGAATCCTTGATAAAAACTGGTCTGAATCCTAAATTAAAGAATCCGATCTTAATCCTTAATTAAAACAATGGTCTTAATCCTTAATAAAAGAAACAGGTCTGAATTCTTAATAAAACAACTGGTCTAAATCCTTTATATAAGAAACTGGTCTGAATCCTTAATAATTGAATAAAACATACTACAAACATTGATCTTCATAATTATTTGCTGCAGAATTTAACATTTTCAAGAAAGTGGATGGGGTGGGGAGCATTAAATAAACCCTAATATGTAAAGCTCCTTGGGCATTTTAACTGGGTGAGATATGGTAAGTGTTATTTCCAAAGAACATTTCCAGTACTTCTGTTAATGAAGTCTTGTTTTCACTTAGTACATTTGTATAGACTGGAAGGGAAGTTACTACAGACATATCAACTGTTGTGGATACAATTTGCAGCTGCTGGTGATGATGATGCTGCTGCTGATGATGGTGATGTTGATGATGATGATAATAATGGTGATGATTTTATTACTTTTGTAAAGTTGTACCGAGTATAGTGTTATATGTACTATTGATTGACAAGGAAGATCTTGAAGTTGTGCAGTTTTAATCTACATCATATATAACCCTTTGAACTGTGGTGTGTCCAAGGAAATTATTTTTTTCTCTAACTAAAACAGAAATTTTAATGAGATAAACTGAACAAAATCGATAATTCTCATAATAATACTGAGTCAACAACTGAATTAAGCACAGTTCTATATTTATAGCTGATGTTAAAAGGGAAGAAAACAGCTTTTAAAGTTAATATGCTTAATAATTCAAATGCACATCATAATTTCCCTTGTAATCATTGAAGGATGTGATTTTTTAAAATGCTTGGTTACCCTTTTGGTAAGTTTAACCTATGAAATTGGTATTACCTGTAGGTGAGAAATATCATAAAACACATAATAATTGTGCTATAATTTTCTTGTACTTTAAGTTTTTTTCACCTGATTTTAATATAGGGGAGACAAAGATTTTTTTGATAGTTTCTGTCCATATGTCTGTCGCATATTGTATCTACTTTGTTTCTCAATATTTTCAAAAATAAATACTTATATATTGAGTATGATTTTCACACTTTAACTCAAAATATGGCTAAAAAATATAATGTATTTGAGTATTATTACATTAGAGTTTAAAACTATGATTGTACTTTTAAAAACTAAGTATTTTCAAGAAGTTGAAAAGGGCCAATGGGTTCTCATTTGATGGAATTATACACAGTGAGACAAAAGATGCAAAGGTTTATATCATGTAATTTGAAGGTCAAGGTGATCTTTTCTTAAATGAAAAAAGCAAAGACACTTGTGTTATACATGAGAATAACACTCTGCAATCCTGTATTTTGTACTTTTGTTGTCTTAGTATTTAACGAAATATTATTTTGAATGATATCATACTTGTTGTTGTTGTTGTTGTTGTTGTTGTTGTTGTTGTTGTTGTTGTTGTTGTTGTTGTTGTTGTTGTTGTTGTTGTTGTTGTTGTTGTTGTTGTTGTTGTTGTTGTTGTTGTTGTTGTTGTTGTTGTTGTTGTTGTTGTTGTTGTTGTTGTTGTTGTTGTTGTTGTTGTTGTTGTTGTTGTTGTTGTTGTTGTTGTTGTTGTTGTTGTTGTTGTTGTTGTTGATGATGATGATGATGATGATGATGATGATGATGATGATGATGATGATGATGATGATGATGATGATGATGATGATGATTGAATTCAAATTATGATTTGGCACTGAGAACATGCCTTTTTCCCCCAATTGATAGGTGAACAATGACATTTTTTTACAATGTTCAGGCAATAAACAATAAGTGTTTCTTTTTCTGATGGTTATTGGCAATGAATCATAATTGGTTGGTCTCTTAGAGCCAGAAAAAAAATGTATTGCATTAGTCAATATTTGGTTTCCCTTCCTTTTTTTCACTCTCTCTCTCTCTCTCTCTCTGTCTGTCAGTCTCTCTCTCTGTATCTCTCTCTCTCTCTCTCTCTCTCTCTCTCTGTTTAAATAGAGCTCCATTGATAAATGCTGCAGAAAAGTCAATCAATTAAATTATTTTAAATTTTTGGTAATGAGATATATTTGAATTTCAAATATACTAAAAAAAAATAAAAAAATCTCAGTTTCAGTTTTGTTTACAGAAAGTAAACATTTCATTATGACATAATTTTATTTTTGAACATTTATTGTTTAAAAAAAAAATTACAAATTGAATCATTGAATTGATATACCATTTAAGTTGAGTAATTTAATATTCATCAAGTCATAAACTTTTACTAGTAGTACATGAATATTCATGAGGTAAAAGGTTAAACCAGGTCAGCTTGTTAAGATAATGCTTTGTTTAGTTGGCTGTGAGACTTAAGAATAAATAATCAGAGCCAAATTGCAGTCAGTCTGATCTGGGTTTTCTGGGGTTCATAGCGTCATACTTACAAGGGGTGGGACTTGATACAGCTTGTTAATTAATTCTGGCCTATTAAGTGTCATGTTGCATTACCACCATAGGTTAATTGCTTAGAAAACAGACAGAGTAAAGACTAGTCTACTACTATGATTTATGATAAACGTTTTAAACCACGAGTCGACCAATGGCAGATCAATGGTGACAGCAAATGACTTCACTGTAACAGTGATCACCTCTCAGGCAAGAGCTTAACACTAAAGCGGGGCAGTGGGCCAAACAGCCCAGTCCACTGTACCAGAGGAAGTAGTACTAACGTGGGGAGATTATTACGTTATAATACTTACAGTAACGTACAGAACAGCATGTACTCACTCTGTTCCACTGGTTAACAGATATAGGATATTTCCTGTCGACTGGAGACCCTTTTTTTTCCGCTATTTTTTTCTTTCTCAGCTGAATGAACGTGTACACTTGTGTTGTGGTACTAATAATCTAGTGCTACAATCGGTAATAGGTATTGTGTAGGGAATTGCAGTGAGAACAGGTAAGGATGCTTTGATGCTGCATAGATGGCTGATGCTCAACAAAACACTGGTGGATATAGGGTACCGCTGTAGTGGAAAGAAGATGCCATTTAATTCATTGATGTGAAACAATTAATGCTGATTGTATGTTACGTTGATTTTTTTCTATCTTTTATGATCAGAGCTGGAGGCAGTTGGTTATAGAATGGAATTATGACTGTGCGAGTGTTTTTCTAACATTTGTTTGGAGGTTATGCCTTGCTATTGTTAATGGTAGTTGATATTGGATGAAGGTCTGTTACAGGGACAAAAGCAGACGACAAAAGTGAATTACCTGGATAAATGTTGTGTCATATCGGGAGTGCAGTTCACGTCAGTCGTTACGTTTAGGAGTATTATATATAAACAATATTCATGGTTAACTTTGGGTGATATTTAAAGATGGAATTTTTAGTCAATTAATTTTCCTATGGTGCACATGTAATAGATATTTGTATTGATTTTAAAAAATGACACAAAGCTTTATTTGAGATCTGATCTAACAATATTTAAGGATAATTACTGAAATCATACTTTTTATGAAATGCAGTCGGGAATTCTGTGGCGAGACTTTTCGAAGAATGGGAAATACTTCTCTGATAATTTTATGGTATCGGATATGCGCATAAGGAAAGACATGTCTGCTGTTGATATAGGTCAAAACCTGAAATTTGATGAATTTCCAATGAAATATCATTACGGGAAAGATTTGTCACATAATGGGAATCAAAAATTGAACTTTTACAACGGTTATCGGATGGACAGTGATGAGGGTAGGGAGAGACTGACCAGGGAAAGGTCAGACCACCCTGACAATGGATTTAAGTCACCATTTGTTGTAAACAACCGAGAGTTGACCAGTAGGAGGAATTCTTATGAGGGGGGTCATAATGATTTTGGTTTGATGAATGGCCAAGACACGCTTTTACAACCGCCACGACCTGACATGACCCGTAGCTTATCATGCTCAGCAGACAGACAGGAAACTGGGTCGGCCAGGATCACAAACAAACCGGCCCTTTTATTTACACCTGGACAGGTAAGCAGGTTATGATCAATACAGTTGGGAGAGAGAAAAAAATATTGCAAGTATGGAAGAGGTGATAAGATCGGTTGTATACTGTCAGAAGGGTTGTTTATAGTTTCCTGTCATTTTTGTATATATTTAGCATACAGCACAATGGGAGAGGCGGTTGCTTGATTTTAATGATGTCATCTTGAGGCACTTAAAGACCTGTTTTTTTTTTCTTCACTTTACAAAAGGTGTAGAAAGGGAATGTTTAAATTTGCACAGCCCAAGATGTTTGTGGTTATCACATTATTAATCATATACAAATGGACTGGGTGTAATAGCCTTGATTGATATGGTGTTCGTCAATTCTAACAGAAGCCGATTTTGTTTTGTTGGATATGTCTAATGTCTATGACTGAAGGAAAATATCTTGTGGCCCATGCAGAGAGGTCAGAAAGTTTTTCTACCATTTGAACAAGGATTGTTTTCTTTTGCAATATCATAAAGATTTTGTAATCAATAATAAATGTGATTAAAAATATGTTGTACACTATACTTCTTAGAAAGGTCAGATCCATTTTATTGCTGTATATGGGGTCCAGGTCTATACCATATTTTATGAGATTCTGTTGTAATGACAGGACTGATGAGCAATTATCTAAAGATGATTTCGAATCTGAGACAGATTCTTAGTCTGTTGTCCAATTCGCCTCATGCCAAAGCTAGCATTCAATACCTCTCCCTTTGGTCCTCAGATTCTCTCTATATTACTATTTAATAATTTGAAACCAAAATTTTTGAACAGATATTCTGTCAATTGAATGATCACTGAATTCAAGATAACCACACCCCCATGGATTTTTCTGTATAAAAGTATTAATTAACACTGAAGAGCATGTGAAAAAAATGAAGGTAATTGAAGGTTTTGATTGGAGTAGTGGCGACACAAAGAAAACATTTTCTGAGATAGGTCATTTGTCCCATAATGACAGATGTATTGAAGGTTTTGACTCAGGACTCCTAATTGATAATATCAGGCCGTCTCAGCGTCAGAAAATTGTTTCCCTTTGCTTTAAATTAAACATCTCGGGCTGAGATTTATCTCTCAACTTAAAATTTTATAGATTTAGAACTCCTTTGTTTTGAAATTTTACATACTTGCTAGTATAAACATGTTGTTACAGCTAAGAATTAGTCTTCAGTCCAATTTCAAAATTGATTTTTTTTTTTGTGAAACGGGATTTGAGATTTAAAAAAATTTTTTAAATTAATTCTATTGTTTTTTGTTTTTTTGTTTTTTTTTCTTCTCAGAATAAAGTTACATAAACATTTTTTCATTCTGTAATTGCAGAATAACAGACAGTGTTTTGATATTGTTTTGTTGCAGAAAATAGGGGAAAAAAGACATAAAAGAAAATTATTCCCTTGAAAAATATGTATGGTTTACTTAGGTGATGTACAAAATCATGAAAAATTAAATGAGATCCATGCCACATTAGTTTTTTTCCACAATTCACGAAACATAATTGTTTTTATTATTTTGATCTTGTTGATGTTCTTGTTTCTCCCTAGCTAAATCTTTTATATTTTATTTCTCTTCTTGAAATGTTGACTTTTGGAGTGTTGTAAAAGAAAGCTAGAAGAATATGTTTATTATTCCACACTTTTCATGCATGGTAATACTGGCACAAAGAGAGAATCAGACCTCCCACAGTAAAGAGATAATATTATCAACTATTAGGGGGGGACGGTTGCCAAGCGTCCACCTCGGGAGCTGGAGGTTGTGGGTTTGATCCCTGGTCGCGACATACCAAAGTCATAAAAAATGGTACTGTTATAGCTCCTTTGCTTGGCACTCAGCATATAAGGGTAGTTGTGGGACTGGTTGGCTCGGTGTCAGGATAATGTGGCTGGATGTGATATCATGCCACATGTCTATGGCGTAATACTACAGTGTAGCAGCACAATATCTATTTCAAGTAGACATTGCCTCCAAATGACTGAAATACTGTCGGTGGGGGGTAAACCCAACAAACAAACATTGGGGGGGGGGGGGGGGGGGGGGGGGGGGAGAGATTATGCACTTTTTCCAAAATAAGAGAAAACAGAAACATGCTCCCAAACTACTACAAAATAAAATGATAAAAGAAAAAACACATTATGATAAATAACCCCTTAACCCTTTCCCTCATATATACTCATTTTGATGCTCTCAATAGGTATCACATAAAGCCTGATCTGCAGAAAACCACAGTTAAACCTTACCAAATTTAATTACAAAATCCTCATTTCCAGACCACTGAGGAGCAGCGAACAGCATAAAACCTGATCAGCCTGCGAGTTATTCCAGGCTGATCTGGTTTTATGCTGTTTCGCATAGGTCTTTTCATGGTGTCCTCTATGAAGGAAAGGGTTAAATCATTGTACAATGACTTGAACTTGCTTTCATGAATCACAAATATTTTTCCTGTTTAGTCCAAAGAGCAAATATACTTAAAATCACAAACAATAAGCAGTAATAAGAGATTGTGCAAAGTCTTTATTGTTTAAATTGAAGTGACTTGATTTATGATGATTCAAAGACTTGAACACTGTTGATTTGGCCATTGTTTGTTACATCACACAATGTATAAATGAGACAGGAAATAAACTGGTTATGAGGTACATCTGATTTATTTGAGATAAGTCAATGTATTATATTGGGTTCATCCACTTTATTTATTTTCCTGTATTTGTTAATTATCACAACCTTTATGTAAAGTTGAACTGAATATATAACTATAAGATGGAGAGATTTTACCAGAATTGAGAAAGAGGGAGGGAAAGAGAGAGAGAGAGAGAGAGGGGGACAGACAGACAGACAGAAGAGAGAGACTAATATAATTACAGAAAAATATGAAATGGAGATACATGTACACTGAAGGGGAAAGACTTTATTAAAATGGAGAGAGAGAAAGAAATTGACAGGTACTACTAAAATTTTGAAATGGAAAGACTGGGAGAGAGGGAAAGAGATCTTTCGCTACAATTAAGCAATGCACATCCAAAATATTTATAATGAAAGGACAAAGAAAAATTCTAACCATTTCTTAATTTTAAATCAAACAAAAGCAAGCCTTATGATCAGTTGTTTAAGATTTAAATCCCAAACAAGCTTGCTGTGTTTTTTGCATATGTATAAACAATAGTGTTTTTTTTCCTTGACACAGTGTAATATTTCACTCCTAGGGCACTTGACTGTCAATTGTTTTGTTTATTGAACAACAAACATTGTGTCTTGATACTTTATATATGTGACCCATAAAGGAGGTCATAACTGTGTAGCATTTTGTCAGTGATCCTTGTGCCTTTGATTATTTCTCTGATCTTAACCAGGTAATCACTCATCTAGAATGAAGTTCATAATCCGTAGGTGTTACCTTGGCTTTATATTTTCAGGCATTGTTGTTTTCTTTTCCTGTGTGTTTGTTTGGGTTCAACATAGTTATTTTGGGACTTAAATTTTTTATCTACATAAGACAGAGATATAGTGCTGCCATCTTGAGATATCATACCATAAGTGTCCTGATACCACACTATGTAGCCTTATCCTGTTTCTCAGCAAGAAGTCCTAGAAATTATGAAAACCTTTTGATTTTATTTGTACTGATAAATCAACTGCCAAACATGGAAAATAGAGATTAATCTTAATCACAGATTTGCATTTAATGATAAAGTTAACTTAACTATCAATAAAGTAATTTATAAATGGCAGTAAATGTTCTGTATATCTGGTGTATGTTGAGCAGTATTTTGAATTTTGATTACTATTGAAAGTTAATGTCCTTATATGCTTTGAGTAGTTAGTTCTATAGAATATAGACATTATCCTTTTGCTTTCAAATTTTATAGTCTCATTTGTCCATTCTGAACAATAGAAAACAACAGTCTAACAATTCAATATAGTAGGTAAGTGTTTTCACCTCAGACGGTTGATACTAAGACTATATTGTTTATTTTTTATTTACGTATATTGCTAAATATGTCACTGTAAATGATGATGAGATTGTTTATGTAATACTCAAGTCAGAAATAAAGTATTTTTGTTTTGAATATTGGTAGCATAGAAGAGATAAATCTGTAAATTTATTGTGGATTCATAAAGCACGGGGTGGGGGGTGCAAGGATTTTCATGGCCTTCCTAAGCACAAAGTACTTGTCCAACCGTTGAACCATTGAGGGGGATTAGTAAAAATTGTAAGAGCTTGTTTCCCAATCGTAAAATAAAATAGTTTAAACTAAATTCTTTTATTTACTGTCAGAGAAATATGGAAATAGTTTTAGTTACTGTTATTTCAAACAGTTTTGATATCTTGAATCACTTTTTATCTTTAAATAAAAAAACTAACAAAAAACCCCCCAAAAACAACATGATATGCAATTTTAGCAGATGGTATTTGCATGTTCTATAGGAATTCTTTGTTTACTTGAAACAATAAAAGGAAAATCATTTTCTACGGCATATTTCATAATACCATGACCGTAATTCTATGCGGACTTTGACTGTAACACCGCGCAAGACAATTATCAGACCGCCCCATTCATTATCTACACATATTGTCTTCTTTCATTCACAAACCATGCCCTTTAAACCTGTTAAATGCCACCTCTTTAGTGGATAGGTTAACCTATCAAGCTGGTATCATATCGATTCATCTTGACAGAAAAAGACACCAATTAACTGAGTTTAATTTAACACAATACAATTAATTCCACTCAATTGGTTTTCTGAAGATCACCCATTGTTTGAAGTACTTGTGTTATCAGGCTGTGTGATTCAGCTGATCTATTTACAGATACATGTAACAGTATACAATCCACTTTGCAACATGAGCAATTTTTATTGTTTTAAGTTTTTCCTGTCAGGGGAGATAATCAAGTTTTTGTTTATGGGCAGTTTTTATGAATAAGGGAGATAACTGTTAGTATATTTTAGGGTTTTGGCTCTCTGACCTGGTATAAGTAAGAAATTGTTATAAAGAATGTTGAGATTGCCTGGCAGTTGACCAGTAAATAAATCAATAATTACAGATTATCAGGCGATAAACCCCACTGCTTTGGCCGCAGTAAACAAAAATAAAATAGACCGGTAAATAAATTGAGAGATTTAATTTTTCTACTATCACATGTTTAAATCTTTAATCTTCTATCATTTAAACCAACGTGGGTTGCTTTGTTTATGAATACAGTTGTAGGTAAAATCTGGATTAATGGCCATTTATCTGATTGGTTGGTCGTTTGTTTGCGATTGTTCAGCAGTTTTATATAATCCATGTGCCGTACATAACGTACATGTCTGTGACACAGTTAACACTTATTATAAGTATTGTATATTTGATACGAGGCCCTGTGGCCGGTGACCCAATTTATAACGATCACATCAGTAACTCATTCAGCCCATTTAATATGCATTTTTTCTTCTCTTTTTACTCAGGCCTCTTCAGATTTATTTATGGTACCAATCTCTATGTGCTAATTAGTCTCTAATAATAGAATTTATTTAAGCATGTTTGAGACATTTTCTCCATGACTCATCTCTTTGAAGTGTAAAAAAACTTTCTTCTTAGTGTGTTGCATAGACTGGCTTTTCTTTTCACATAAAGTGTATTTCTTACTTTGTAATATATATCAAAGTGTAATATACATATTACATGATCAAGATTTCTAAAAATGATACTTATGTTAATTTGGGTGCATCATGAAATTTGCTTTTGTTTTACAGTCATGATAAATCTCATATTTTAACCCTAAGATAAAAAATACCCATAGTAAATATTTATACCGTAAGATGATAGATTTAATATATTCACGATAAACATTTATACCAATGATATAATTTTTGCAATACACATTTATACCATAAGATGATAAATATTTGTGTTAATCATTTATACCAGTGATAAATATTTTCAAAATATTCATACAGTAAGATGATAAATTTTTAGTGATAATCATTTATACCAATCATAAATATTTTCATGATAACATTTATACTGTAAGATGATAAATATTTGTGATAATCATTTATACCAGTGATAAATATTTTCAAAACATTCATACTGTAAGATGATAAATTTTTTGTGATTATCATTTATACCAATAATAAATATTTCGTGATAACTTTTATTCCTTAAGTGGATAATTATTTGTGATAATTATTTATACCAAAAGGATAAATATTTTATAATAACATTTATACCATATAAGGTGATATATTTTTGATAAACATTATACTAAAAATAAATATTTTGCAATACGTATTTTTAGCATAAGATGATAAATATTCATATCATAGTATATTCTGTCACAATTCAGCAAACTTTTTTTTGTTTTAGTAAGCAGTTGTTGAGTCATTGTCAAAACTGAATTGACAGTATACAATAAAAAGAAAGAACACTTGTGTGAAAATCAATCAATATTGTTAATACATGTGTATTTTAAAACTCAGGGCTTTCGTAGTCATACTTAGTAAGGTTATACATTTCTAAAAGGAAACATAACCCTTTCCGTCATAGAGGACACCATGAAAAGACCTATGCGAACAGCATAAAACCAGATCAGCCTGCGAGTAACTCGCAGGCTGATCAGGTTTTATGCTGTTCGCTGCTCCTCAGTGGTCTGGAAATGAGGATTTTGTAATTAAATTTGGTAAGGTTTAACTGTGGTTTTCTGCAGATCAGGCTTTATGTGGTACCTATTGAGTGCGTCAAAATGAGTCTATATGAGGGAAAGGGTTAAAATGAGTCTATATGAGGGAAAGGTTTAAAATGAGTCTATATGAGGGAAAGGGTTAATCCCCTTTAGTGATAGTTCTAGTTCATTTGAGTCATAAATTGATGCTAAGACAGACTATTTTAACTTTTCTTTTTGAACAAGTCTGTATCATATGCTGACAAAAGATTGCCAAATTCAAGCCTATTTTTATAATGCAAGTACAGAACACGTACTCATATAAAAAGGCATATGTTAACTTCCAATATTTGACAGATGTTTACTTTCATTGATTTTTTCTTGTATTTATTTAAAAATGTGTCATCTTTGCAGAGTTTGTTGAAATGTGATATTAGTAAATATACTATTGACAGATGAATTGATAGACTATATAAAAAAGTTTGAATGAATTTTTTATGTTGTTTATTCTATGTCTACAAGTTGTCTATAGTTAAAAAATATTTTTATTCACTCTTGTTGATGATTGCCTCACCAAAAATTTATTTTCGACACTATGTAAACAGCATTTTATAATTTACATTTTGGAATGGTGTCTTCAGATGTGAAAAAGGCAGGAACTGTAACATATTGTTATCTGTCTGTCTTCCTGCTAGCCTGCTTGTTTGTCTTCATCTGTCTATCTACCTGTCCATCAACTGTATGTCTGTCTCCAACTGCCGTGTTTATCTGTCTGTCCAATCTCTATCTGTTTGTCTATCTGTCTGTCTATACATCTGTCTGTCTATACATCTGTCTGTCTATACCTCTGTCTGTCCATCTGTCTCTTAAGTAAATCATTAGGTGAGGTTGGTTCCAGGTCATACTGACACACTGCTATTATAAACAAGGTACCTGAACTGTCACTCTAGAGTAGTTCCAGGACTGGTTGGTCCTGTGCTGACCTAGTGTTGCAACTTATTAAGTAAAAACTTGCCAGTTACTTGCAGAAGCATTCAAATACTGGTGAAGATAATAGTTGATTCTTTCATGACTAAAGATGATGAAACACAGTGATCAATCTCACTACAATCTGTCTAATACCAGGTTTTCTGATCTCCAGGGTGATGGCATGATGGCAGCAGAGACGGAGGAAGGGGTTATCAACCTGAGTCGGGAGGTTGCCCCACCCCAAGGGGACATGCCCAGTGCCCCACTTGAGTCCCCACCCCATGTTTCAGCAAATGGTGATAGTGACCACACATCTCAGGTAAGTCTCTGGTCTGAACTTAACAAAACATCCTTTAATTTGGTACTATAGCATACCTCAAGAAGTTTGATGAGAGGTGAACAGCAGCATGACAGGCACTTGCTGGCTGATCTGGGTCTGGTAATCATTTATGTTGTAAATTTTTAAGCTCAGAAATATGACTTGACTAATTGTTTGTATGGACAAGACCTTATTCTTAATCCTAACTTTCTCTTTTAAGGCAATGTTTTAAGAAGAGAATCTGTTCAAATAAAAGATAAAACATTTTCACAGTTGCATGATTTAAAATTTATTTGTTTCTCCCTATATCAATTTTCGCACACTGTTTGTCACCCTCATTTCAATCAAGAAAATAAAAAAAATTCTATGTATGATGAAATGTAATCCTAGTTTTATGACGCTGTGATGTAATCGACTCAAGAATTATTTTTTTTAAGTCTAGCAATTGTGAATAATAACACTAGACTACAGTCAATAAAACAATATGAAGTGTTTTTGTTGAATTATTAAACTTTAACTTACAATATTCTCCCAGGACTGTTTTGAAATGCTTATTTTATGGAAACTTTTATTTTCTTGGATATTCAGAATTGATATAGACATATGAAATATATCAATTTCGTTGAGCAAAAAACCCTGGTGTGGTGTATCAAAACATGCATTATTAACTAAAGATGTCTGAACCCATAATCGATTCTTTTATGTAGCGTTGTTCATTTTTCATTTTGCTGCATATTTGTCTGAAAACAGTATCAATTAGTATAAATGATACTTGAGTTTTCAGATTATTAAGGAAACAGAAGTGAAATAAGGGAAAACATCAAAACAAGTAAGATAAATGAGACATCTACCAGTTTGTATAATACCTATATATTCAGATGTTGAGGAGGAGACCTTAATGCCATATTTTTGAGGAACTGTCGCCTTTTTCTTTATATTTGGGGAAGATAAATCCTGGGGAAATAACAAATTCGGGGAAAATTGTATGAAATTTTTAGAGAGGAAGATGCCCATGTAGGGTCCCTGGTAAAACAGAAAGAAAAAAGCAAGGGCCCCTGGTAAAGAAAGGAAAAGGTCCTGGCACTGTAAAACCCCTAAGTAAAAGTCCCCCGCTTATATTCATCTCAACACTGCCATTTTGTAAAGAAAACTCAAGCATCCATTTCAAGTACTATATAAAGGCGTCCAGTCCTAGACCTAATAACAAATAGAGTTGACCTTTAACCCTTGAATATAACAATATTACAAACACAATATGTACACTTATTGTTGAAGAACTAATTCTTTAATGCAAGTGATTAAGGGAAGGGGAGTTTGAAGGTTTGTAACTTTAGTTTAATGAGTGAAAATAGCAAAGCCCCAGGGGCATTTAAATGGGGTTATACGGTAGGAAGATCAAGGCTTCAAGTGTGTGAAAATGGCATCTTATAATTGCCCCCAAAAAAAAGGTAAAATAAGGGAATTCAAAGAAAGGATAAAGTTGTCTCAACAGATGTCAACGGAAATTGAAAATGGAACATGAGTTAAATATAGATATATATAAAGATAGTTCAAAGACTGACTTGGTGACGGATTAAGACTAAGTAAGGCTGGCTGTCACATATCCTGTGATATATGCTTTATATAGAATATGTACTATACCTTTGAAAGAAATGTGTTACCGGTACCATTATGTTATTCAGGTCTCTGAAATACTGAAATCTGGTTGTTGAGATGCTAAATCCAATAAAACAATACAATCATAAAGAAGTTAGTAAAAATGAAGAGCTTAACCCTTTCCCTCATATAGACTCATTTTGACGCACTCAATAGGTACCACATAAAGCCTGATCTGCAGAAAGCCAAACTCAAACCTTACCAAATTTAATTGTAAAATCCTCATTTCCAGACCACTGAGGAGCAGCGATCAGCATAAAACCTGATCAGCCTGCGAGTTACTCGCAGGCTGATCTGGTTTTATGCTGTTCGCATAGGTCTTTTCATGGTATCCTCTATCAGGGAAAGGGTTAACATATTAACACCATTTGATACAACTTTTTTCCTTACATGCAATTCACTGTTGATGAATTTCTGTCATAGCATGATTTTCATTCTGAAAAGGTTTTAATTAAAGTGGTAAGGGACGTACCTAGACGATTAAAATTTTATCCCAAATATGAACAGTGATGCTGCCGTTGGGATAAGACCTAGATCTGTAGTCCTGTACTCTACTGTTGAAGCATGGACATGCTCTGACATTACTGGCATATGGTAAATTGTTAAATTAAAAAAAAATGTATTTATGATATTTATGAAGATACAATTTCTGTGCAATTTACAGGGAATACCATCACCTCAGATAAACTCAGGCAAAAGCATCACAGCACAATCACCTGTGGGAGCGTCCAAGCGTAAACCCCGAGGGTCAAGCGAGACTAGCGGAAGGATGAGCCCTCTGACCAATGGCATGAACCAGTCAGTCTTGATGTTGGCCGCCCAACATGGGCTCACGCCTGTGCAGGTCCAACAGATGTTAGCCGCCCAGCAAGGTGCCATGGCTGCTCCTCACCTACAACAGATGATGCAAGCGCAACAATCTGTTGTCATGGTAAAACATTTCATTCTTCTTTTGTTTCTTTCCGACTATGAACCTTTCCTTTGTTTACACGAGTATTCAAATTAGACTATAAGATTATCCAATAGATACTCTGGGATATCATGTGATCAGGGACAGGTTTACCTACCAATATGAATAGGTTGGTGATACTGTTTGTGGTCAGCTTGCTTAACCATAGATGGTAGATAAATTCCTTAATGGTAAATAAAGACAGGGCTTTTCATAGAGGAAAACTTAACAAGTCCACTGTTTCAAATCAGGAGAAAAGAAAACACATCCTGCAGTCTGAACAGATTAAATTTAGTTGATTATACACACAACCAGATGAATCATAGACAAAAAATAATATGAATTAAAAGAAGAAAAAAAAAAGTTTTATGAAATTAGGAATACCGGCAGATGGAGTTTTGTATAAAATATGTAAAACTGTCCTGTATGAACGGAATTTTCTAAATTTAGCATTTTCTGATGATACGATTAAAATTTGCATAATCATGTACTGCAAATCGTGCGTTGAACTATCACTGTATTTTGCACTTTAAGTTTATCCTGCCCTAATTTATCACAATCAAGTATTCAGTGAGACAGATTTATTTGCATACTGCAGCAAAATAAATGTAGTTGTTGTTTTTTTCTCGCCTCACTTCAGTTTAGTGCTTTAATTAATAGAATTTAACGAAGACACATTTATATTTTTAAAATGTTTATCGTTGATAGAAGCATTAATCATTGGAGACATTAAGTGTTTCTGGCTTGTCAGAAGGGTGCACCTCTCTAGCATTTAAATGCTTGCCGATACTTATAAATAATTAGTCTGAATGAGATATTATGCATCACTGTTTATTACCAATCAATTTGGTAGTTCAGTTAATTTAATAATTTAACTTTCAGTTAAAAGGCTAGATTATCATTAACAAAGTATTTGCTTTTGTGATACAGCTGTGCTCTTTTGAAAGATAACTTTTCCCAGTTCTGTTATTGCAACATATATTGCAAAATCCTGTTTCTAATAACCAATTAACTTTTAAAATTTGTCACAGTATTTTGTTTCTAATAACCAGAAAAATGAAGAAACTTGTAGCAAAATGTTGTTTCTTACAACCATTAAATAAATGGAAATGGTTGTAAAATGATATAATAAATGAAGCTTGTTGGAAAATGTGTCTAATATACAGTCAAACAAATAATTCATTTATAACTTTGAGATTAGTTGATTTGAAAGATGGACATATTTAAATTTGATTTTATTGAATTAAACTTTTCCTTCTTATACTGTTTGCTAGCATGTATTTCAAATCTATGTTCTGTGATCATCAACACAAAGATATGTGTGCATTGTACTTGAATATCATTGTTATTGTTTTTGTTTCCTTCTAAATATCTTTTTTTCGTCACCTGGTGTATTTCATTTTTAATTTTCATTTTGTATCAGTGTTTGTACCTTGTCTTATTTTTTTTAACAGAGTTGACATAGTTCCATAAAAAAGTCAAATGAATGGGTGAAAGGTTTAAACACTCAAAATCATAGAAAATGTCATCATATCTCAGTTTTATGTACATAAACTTACCATTATGTGTGAAATTAACAGTGCATTAAAAATGGTTTGCTTTTATGGAGTATGGTATTTAATAATGTTGCTAACATGCCAAGCATTTTTTTTTTTTGGTTATATTAGGTCTTTTATTTGATACTTTTGGAGGAAGCCAATCAAAATCAACTAGTGTTGTTAAATTTGATGTTTGTTACCTGTTTGAACAACAACAACAACATAACTCTTGATTAATATAAAGATGAGATTTGAAGCGTAAAGTTCATATGCTTTATACTGCTTGGGATGAAAGCTTTTGAAATACCTGTAACTGAATTCATTTTATAGAAGCATGCAGTTTGTGTGAAATGTGTAATTCATTAGAGAGTGAATTTTAATTTGAAAGCCACCATGTAAAAGTGCAATCATACCCTTGTGGTATTATCCTGTAACTTAGCCTGCATTTAAAATATATTTAACATTTTGAGAGAAATAAAAGAAACATTATCTGTTCACTTGAACAGAAAGGACAATGGTACTGCAGGTAAATGGTCTATAATAATTATAATTCTAACACAAAAACATTCACTGTAATTGTGAGATGATTTCGTCAGGTAGGTCATGAGAATGTAAACTTATATTTAGTTTCATGGAAAGGAATTTAGCTTTTGTTAGGCCTAGGAATATTTCTTGGATTAGGACTGGGCCTTGGAATATTTCTTGAATTAGGCTTGGGATTAAGAATATTTATTGGATTAGGTTTGGGCCTGGGAATAATATTCAGATTAGGCTTGGGCCTTGGAATATTACTTGGATGAGACTTGGGCCTAATAATATTTATTTGATTAGGCTCCGGCCTGGGAATATTTTTCAGATTAGGCGTGGTTTTCTGATAATCTTTCCTCAGAATTCCCCTCTTATTTTAAAGACTAATTCACATGTAACAATAGAATAGATTATTTATATTTTGTTGATTTAACCACACTCACAGTAACAATTTGAAAACCTAGTAGACAAAAAATGATCTTTTGTTGATTTGGCTTGACACAATTCATGTATTTATATCTTAAGGATTTGTTTTGCACTTACTAGAGTTAATAAACCAGTAAATTATTCTCTCTAGTGGTTAATTATATAATGCTTCAGCAAGCACTATTGACAGTTATATATTCATATCCCTGCTCCATATATGGGGACATATATAGAAATCAAGCACGAGCAAGTCACATCCCTTCCAATGTCATTTCCCGTCCAGTCATACATTCACCTTACAAGGTGGGATACAGGGGTATTAAACACTTTAAGTGTTGGTTCTATATAAGTTTACAACCGACTTATAAATATGTGTAAAATATTGACATTGAAACCCAATAAATGTATTAAACTTATATCATTAAAATGATAAACATGTTTCAAGTATTAGAATGCTATGAATAAATGCCCTTATAAAGTTTTATTTATTAAACAAATTGATTTTATTGAATTTACTTAAGGTATGTAAATAATAAATTTAAAGTGATGCAATTTGTTTTTTTAAATGCTTGGCTTCAGTTTATGGAGCAGGTTGCCAATGGAAACCATACATTTCTAAAAATAAATAATAGGGTTGGGCTGCTTACAATGTCTATAATGTTGGTGAGAAAAAAATCCTGTAGAAAAGATGAATTTAACAAGATCAGATTCCTTTATTTTTTCAGGAAATATTTTACGACTATATATAGATATACAACAAAAAGCTTTGTGTTTTAAATCATAAAAAACAGACATCTTAACCTACATAAATTAGACTACAAGATAATCTTGATTTGTAAAAAGGATTGCAAGTAAATACAAGGAATTGAAATATACACATGACAACAGACACTGGCAGAAAGTTGAATTTCAGGGGTTTGGTGCAAAACTATTTTTTTTTAATTTGCACCTGGCCTTAAATTGTAATGCAAATTTTCTTCCATTTCATAGAATTTTATGCAAATTATTTGATTTTTGTTGTTGTTGTTGTGTGAGAAAATCATAAAATCATGGTGTGTATGAAACCTTAATTTTAATATAACCTTGAACAGTGACATGGTATGTTGAGATGCATGCCCGGTATATGAAATACTGTGAAAATTCATGGTGTGTGGCTTAATAGTAAACAAACAGGTAAACAAGCATGAATATTCAAAAATAGTATGCACCAGATAAACCTAAACTAGAAATTTAATAATTACAATTTAATCAAAATTTTGATCTTTGATTATAATTCAAATGTTAATTTGTAAATAATATTGAAATTTGTAAAACCTTTGGTGAAAAGTGTTGCAGTTTGGGAAACCTGGATTTAATACAGATTAGGGCGTTCAGTTTATGGCTGCGACATCTTCGACTTAATCTGGAAAGAGGAATAGAGATACCTCAAAATGATATTTTGCAATATTTTGACAACTTAGCAAATAAAGCAAACTAAAACCAGAGTCTTCTTCTGTTTTCTCATACAAATAATACAGGTTAGATTTTCATACATGGCTGTATGGAAAAAAATAAATCTATAAATATATATCAGATATTAAGATATGGGATTTTTTTTTTTTTTTGCTGAAGTTAAGCCAATCTTAGGGCCTTATTTATGAAATATCTCTTTAGATTTGCTTAGCTTTGAAAAAATCATATAAATCCTATATTTTATGAAATTTATATTATTATAAACTTGACTTTGCTGATTTTTTTTACTTAAATAACGTTAGAAAGACTTAAGTAATTGCTTTAGCCCAGGTTAATAAACTTGTAATGGAGAACACTTAGCTCATATCACGAGGCCATCATCCGGATAAATAAAACAGCACCTAAATACCTGGCATGCAGGTGTAAATTAATGTGACACTCTTTATCGTGATACACCTTTCAAATCTTCTCTCTGATCATTATCTGAGCAGGGAAGTCAGGGTTGTTGGGTGCTTGCTTCTGGTGACATTTGATCAGGATCATTAAAGTGATTGCAGCAGTAATCTGTGTCTCATTAACACAGATGACATTTGAAAAACTGACACTGAATTGCAACATGTATGTAAATGTAAAACATGTACACATGTATAGTATAACAAATTGTTCTGCAATAGGCAAAATAATAGGGGTTCTTTAAACTGAGGGGCGTAAATTTGTGTTAAATTTTGAATAAATGTCCTATTTCAGATGTGTATTCTTTGGAAATATGAAATACATGAATTCATTTTCATGCCATTTTGAAATTTTACAGAAAAAAGTCATACATTGCCCATATTAGGTAAAAATATCTGTAGAATTACTGCACATAGAGATGATTTTCAGACATGTTTCAGAATTTTACATTCAAATTTAAATTTCTGTGTAATGGGACAGTCTGGATAGTGAAGTAGTAATACACTTAACTTCTCACCAATGGGTCTCGGGGTTTGATTCCCGGTTATATACATGAGATGGTATGGTGGTCGCTCGACCAGCTGGAACTTAGGTTTTCTCTGTGGTACCAGTTGATTTCCTCCCACAATAATTACCTCATCCGCATCATCGAAAGTTATTCATGTAATGTTTTGAGAATTTCTTCCACAATCAGTGTGAGACAAATAAAGTTCCAAGGTTGAATTAAATGTATTTCAAATCATGTTTTTCTTAGAATGTAATGTATTTCTTCAAAGACAGACAATATATTTTATTAACATAAATTCAACTGTTTCTGGTCATATCAAATCTATAAATATCGATACATGATTGTAGTTTATCACAAATCAAATATAAGTAAATCAAATATATCATGTAACAATTCTCAATTTATAATATAAAACCAAAACATTATGGCAGACGGGCTTTATCCATGAAATTAATATCTGGAAACAAATAATATTTCATATATTAATATTTTGAGAAAAAACATTGTTTTTAATGTGTCAATTTTTTTTGTGTTACATATGAAAATGTATAGATGGGATGACACTAGGACTTTCTGTGGATTGACCCTTTAATATTCATGTTAAACCATGAAAAGACCTATGCGAACAGCATAAAACCAGATCAGCCTGCGAGTAACTCGCAGGCTGATCAGGTTTTATGCTGTTCGCTGCTCCTCGTTGGTCTGGAAATGAGGATTTTGTAATTTAATTTGGTAAGGTTTAACTGTGGTTTTCTGCAGATCAGGCTTTATGTGGTACCTATTGAGTGTGTCAAAATGAGTCTGTATGAGGGAAAGGGATAAGCTACAAAAATGTATGAATAAAGTGAAGGAAGGAGTTGTCTGGTCTGAGTGTACTGTTTGTCTAGGTTTCAGACTGTGTCTATATAGGAGTAATATGCCAGTGACAAAGGCATATCTGTTTTGTTTAATTGGACTAGGTGAGGAGTGATTGAGTATAATGATATGCTAATTAGAATAATTAAATACAATCCAGTAAATTGAATTTTCATGATCAAAGAAAGAAGAAAAAATGTTTTTTGGACAGTAGTGGATCTATGGGTCTCTTTGGGTAGGTGGGATGATGTGTAAATTGTCATTTGCTTATTATGGCCAATCAACAGTATTGCAGTCATCTAGGGACCCTTGACTACATGAGATAGATTAAGTGCAGCTTCATTTCGATATTGATGGCTGACTATCTATCAGTCAGCCCCTAACGGCTGTAGGTCTGAGTCTTGCTCAGGTCATTCAGAGGACTTTCAGCTTGCTTGTGATTGGTGGTTGGTTTCTCCTTGGAATGTTCCGTGACCTGTAAATAGCTGGACAGCTGGACATCACTCTATGCCTGAAATACTGTCACAGCAATGGTAAACTTTAGAACAACACTCTGCCTCTAGTTATTTTTTTTTTTTTTAGAATTTTCATTGTTATATTATTTACTTACAGAAGTTTGCCAGTTACTTGCATACATACATTGAAGAGTATTGAAAACAGTCATTGGGGGTAAAAATGGAAGACAATCATCATGTATCAGAAAGTTGTCATGGTTACTAATCAAAAAATAGGTCATCAGAAAGCTTCACATTAGGAGACACATAAATGATATTGCCCTATTGTAAGTTTTGCAGAGAAAAACGAGATTGCGGAAACATTCTCACAGGTTGAATAGAAGAGTGAATTATCATATTCAGCTAGTATTTCTCTCATTAGATCAAGGAGGATTTGTCAGATATTGTTGCTATTCACTGATTAATTACATGTTGCAAATCCTAATTGGCATAATTACTCTTCCCTTTGAACAGCACCAGTCATATTTTTTTCAGAGTAAAGAGGAATGCTTTTTTTCCTGTGGTAAATAATGTTTCATAATGTCTGTGAGTCTCCTGGTCGGTATACAAATAAATACACAGATAATTTGCCTTTAATTGGGTGATTAATTGATACAAGTCAAGGGCTGTAACCCATTAATGTCTTTGCCCTTACAAAACTACCCCCTGTGCCCCGGGCTCGTTTTCCCATAATCCTCCAGCTGTCATTACAACTGAAATCAAATTTGAGTAAGTCAGAAATTAAATATGTACAAGTTGCGGGCATTTTCTTATTGTTAATAAGCTGACAGTTGTTTAAACAGTCTTGTTGTTTGGTTTAACCCTTTTCCTCATATAGACTCATTTTGACGCACTCAATAGGTATCACATAAAGCCTGATCTGCAGAAAACCACAGTTAAACCTTACTAAATTTAATTATAAAGTCCTCATTTCCAGACCACTGAGGAGCAGCGATCAGCATAAAACCTGATCAGCCTGCGAGTTACTCGCAGGCTGATCTGGTTTTATGCTGTTTGCATAGGTCTTTTCATGGTGTCCTCTATGAGGGAAAGGGTTAAAATAATACCATTATGATTTTGACATATCTCAATTGCAAACTAATTTTACTTGTTCCCTCACCTTTTTTCTTATTTTCTCACTTTTTCAAATTCTTAATCACTTGTTTACTCAATCACACATTTGTTAATTCACTCACTTGGTCACTCAGTTGTTAAATCTTTTAACCTTTTTTTTTTTTTTTTTTTTTTTTTCTCTTCCTGATCTGTTTTTCTCTCTCTCTCTCTCTCTCTCTCTCTCTCTCTCTCTCTCTCTCTCTCTCTCTCTCCATTTCATAATCTCTCCTCTCCCACATCTGGTATTCAGTATGAAGTACTCAAAGACAGGCTCTACTTGAGTCTTTAGATGCTGTGTTAACTTCTTGGAATAATAGGTTCACCCAGTGTAGTTCTAAATTTTCATACTTTTAAATGCCTGCGTCATCATGCCATTCATTTCAAGTTTTTTAAAAAAAAGTTCACACAATCTTTAAAGAATATTTATGGTGACAGAACAATATATTAATGAACAGAAATAGAGTCATGCACCCATTTAATGAAGTAAAAAATATGGACCAAAGAATATGATTCCTAAATTCACCATTTTTTTTTTTTTTGTGAACCAATATTACAGTGGGCTTTTCATTACTGTTTGTCAATAATTTCAGCTGTCATTTTTGACAAACGGCAGATGAATTTTCAGTGTAATTGTCATTAATAGAAGAAGGAGAAGAAGGTTGACTCAATATGGTGGCCTTGTGATACATGACACACACATTCCCAGAACAATATGTTGCACTAAGCCTAACTGACAATCATGATAAGTCTGTTTATTATTTACGATACGTCAGTGACTACCTGATTGTTTACCTCTGTGTAGACGTCCAATAGTTAGACCCCACGTTAAGGCAGGGCTTTCAAACAGAGAGATACTTTATTTCTAAACATGAAAGATCTCCTCTTTATTTGCCACTATCTATGTCTGATCTAATTCAGTGTTTTCCTTAAAGAGAGGAAAATGAATTACAAAAAGAATAATGAAAACTAATATTTCAGTTATTTTTATTTTGAGATATCCTTGAAGGGTATGTCCTCAAAATGATGATTTCTATGTTATTTTTTCATAATTATATAAGAAAATGAACATTACCCAAAATAAGAAGTCAGTAAAGTTGGTGGAATTTTTTTATCATGGGTCTCAGTTATGAGTTGGATGCCAAGGACTTTCACGTGATTACAGGTGAAGGGCTTAATCGCTGCTAGGTGGCTTATAAAAGTCCATGTATTGTGTAATATCAATCATTGCTAGGAAACTGTGACCCTTTACCTCATGAATATTCATGTCTAATAGAACATACAAATGGCTTGATGAATATTACTTTATAGAATATATTACATGGTATATGAAACATTGAAGTTTGCTATGCAGACTGTAGAATCTGAGCCACAATATGAATGATCAAACAGAGGAGACCCTGATCAGACTGTAGAATCTGAGCCACAATACAAATGAGAAAACAGAGGAGACCCTGATCAGACTGTAGAATCTGAGCCACAATACGAATGAACAAACAGAGGAGACCCTGATCAGACTGTAGAATCTGAGCCACAATACGAATGATCAAACAGAGGAGACCCTGATCAGACTGTAGAATCTGAGCCACAATACGAATGAACAAACAGAGGAGACCCTGATCAGACTGTAGAATCTGAGCCACAATACAAATGAACAAACAGAGGAGACCCTGATCAGACTGAAGAATCTGAGCCACAATACAAATGAACAAACAGAGGAGACCCTGATCAGACTGAAGAATCTGAGCCACAATACAAATGAACAAACAGAGGAGACCCTGATCAGACTGAAGAATCTGAGCCACAATACAAATGAACAAACAGAGGAGACCCTGATCTGACTGTAGAATCTGAGCCACAATACAAATGAACAAACAGAGGAGACCCTGATCAGACTGAAGATTCTGAGCCACAATACGAATGAACAAACAGAGGAGACCCTGATCAGACTGTAGAATCTGAGCCACAATACAAATGAACAAACAGAGGAGACCCTGATCAGACTGTAGAATCTGAGCCACAATACGAATGAACAAACAGAGGAGACCCTGATCAGACTGTAGAATCTGAGCCACAATACGAATGAACAAACAGAGGAGACCCTGATCAGACTGTAGAATCTGAGCCACAATAAAATGAACAAACAGAGGAGACCCTGATCAGACTGCAGAATCTGAGCCACAATACGAATGAACAAACAGAGGAGACCCTGATCAGACTGTAGAATCTGAGCCACAATACAAATTAACAAACAGAGGAGACCCTGATCAGACTGTAGAATCTGAGCCACAATATGAATGAACAAACAGAGGAGACCCTGATTAGACAGCTAAATATTAAAGTTAAACATGAATTAACCAGTGTGTCCAAATGGTTAAACCCTTTTCATTCATTTATAACAATTATCAGATAAAATAAAACACAAAAAGCAAACAATTTGACATCTCCTGAAGTTGACTTGGCCAAAAAAATGTTGTTATTATGGTTCTTAGTGCAGTATTTTTGTTTCCAGTTTTTCTTTCATGTACAATCATTCTTGTTTATCATCAAATACTTTTTATGGCATGATCTTGAGTGACAAAGACAATTAGACTTGAAACATTTTCAGACAATTCCCATTATTTAATTCCTGTATTATTTTTCCTGTACTGCGTTGTCTATCATAATTGCTTGTTCTCAGTTACTCTAGGATCAATTTCCATTGATATTTTGTTTTGTTCTAATGTAAGTCTTATTGTTTATGACTAATTGTTTTTTTTCTCTCTGTCTGAATAAAATGGCATAATGAAGACTAGTAATTTGCTTCATTTGCAATTTCAAAACAGCTGCCGTTATTATCAGCAGATAAAAATCCACCAAAACTTATGTAGTAGACATTAATATTATTGGACTTATCAGGATATAGGTATATACATGTTTATATAGGTTCAGGTTACTCATTTATTTCATGTGAAATGTCGATGCAGCTTTGACTGAGTGTTCTGGGAGAATAAATATTTCTTGATGACCATTTATATAAGAAAATAAAAACAAAAAGGGTTTACATGTAGATAAAGAAGTGGGGTTAGGATTAGATCTTACTCAAGAATTTGTTAATGAGAGGACTTGTCATGGTTGCCGAACAACTACTCCAAAATAGGGTGGTCCTGTGTTAAATCCCTGGCTGCAACATACCGGTGAACTAAATTTGCTAGAAAGTGGTACTAGTGTATCTCCCTTGATTGTAAATACAGGGGAAGTTCTAGGATTGGTTGGGGCAGTGTCAGGTTAACATGTCTCAGTGTGGTATCATGTTACTGGTGTACTGTGTGGTATCAGTGTTACTGGTAAACGGAATGCTGTCAGTGTTACTGGTCTACGATGTGGTATCATTGTTACTAGTTTATGGCATGTATCGCTGTAACCAGTCTCCAGTGTGGTATCAATGTTACTGGTCTTTGGTGTGGCATCAATGTTACTGGTCTTAGGTGTGGTATCAATGCTACTGGTCTACAGTGTGGTATCAATGCTACTGGTCTACAGGTGTGGTATCAATGTTACTGGTCTTTGGTGTGGTATCAATGTTACTGGTCTTTGGTGTGGTATCAATGTTACTGGTCTTTGGTGTGGTATCAATGTTACTGGTCTTTGGTGTGGTATCGCAGTGACACAGCACTATATTTTTTCTCATGGTTAAAAGCTTTTAAATGACTGAAATACTGCTAGTGGTCCGATTAAACAACATCCTGAACCTCCCCCACCCCTCTCTTAGTCTGTTCAGTCAGATTACACTGATGATATGTGATAACTTTTTCTATAAATGCACATGTTGTTCCACCAGTTTTGCCAGCTGCTTCGGTCAGCTGTGTCATATAAAGACCTTTCACATATGCTTGGGTTTAATTAACATGTCATCTGCTGTGTCATCTTCAGTTACGTGATCTCCATGGGTATTTCTTAATTGCTCATTAAATGTGGAAAAACATGTTTTGTATCTGTTTTGAGCTTGGTATGAAAAAAAGTGTCCCTGTGTGAGACTGATCATCTGCTAAATCTTGTAACTTATATTTGTAGCATTGGTAGATAAATGTGGTCTAGGTAGGATGCATCTTGAAACATTGTTTTTCCTTCATTGAAACTGTTTTACATATGAAGACCACAAAGACACTGTTGGAATTTTTTTACTTTTTTTGTCCAAGCAACATATACCTGAGTTACTCTTTGCCTCTTGCCAATCAGTCTAAAAGTGACATGACTATGTTTATAGGATATTAAATATTTACTCAAGAAAACCCTTGCCATGTGTTTGATTGACAGACATTACAGAACATCACAAACTTACAGATAACATGATCATATCAATCACAAGGCTGTATCTCCTACCTCTCCATGTCCATTTTAATTCTAGTCAGGAGAAATTGTGCAAGATTTTACTTATACTATGTTATGTAAAACCAAATGCGTGATATAAACTTATGACATCACAGAGAGAAGTGACGCATGTATAACCCTTTCCCTCATATAGACTCATTTTGACCCTTTCCCTCATATAGACTCTTTTTAACCCTTTTCCTCATATAGACTCTTTTAACCCTTTCCCTCATATAAACTCTTTTTAACCCTTTCCCTCATGTTGATGAAATTTGTGTCAATCAAATAGTGCAAAGATAACAGTGAGCTAAATTTAGTTAATAAACATTCCCTCAGATGTAACATGTTAATATTTGGGGTGTATATTTTTTTGGGTTGCTGCATTTCATGTGAGAACTACCTAAGACTAATGACAAGGTATCTGCCTGTGCACGAATTATAATTTACCTTGCAGATTTTGTAATGGTAAAATCGTGACCAATAGATATAAAAGGTGTATCAATAAATAATCTACCTTGAATTTTTATTAAGAATTGCTGTGAGTGACTACATGAATAATATCAATACTATTACTAATGTCAAATTGATTACTAGGTTGGTATCAGATCAACAAACTTACTATTCACATTTTTGTTACACTGAATTTACTGTTGAGGTATTTACTGCTTGTGGAATGATTTATCATTGCTTTTTTCGATAGAATATTATCTCGCTGAAATTGACCCTTGTCTTTGAAAGGCTCTTGAGTTAAACTGCCACATATGGGGGTGACTTAACCATATGGCTTTTGTCTGATATATCAAATTTTAACCGATTTACTTCAGGCTGAATACTGTCTGTGCATTATTTGCTGAAATTTGTATCTTGATTGATTAGCTTAATTGGAAAGAATGTCAAAAAAGAGTCATCCAGTGTCACTCAGCACATTAGTGTAGTTTTATTTCTGCAGTATAAACTCTTTTGATTTGGGCACTTCTGTATTAATATTAAAGGTTTAATACTGTTTGTCCTTTGTTATTGCTTGTTTGTTTACATTTAATCGTTTGTTTAACCCTTTCCCTCATAGAGGACACCATGAAAAGACCTATGCGAACAACATAAAACCAGATCAGCCTGCGAGTAACTCGCAGGCTGATCAGGTTTTATGTTGTTCGCTGCTCCTCAGTGGTCTGGAAATGAAGATTTTGTAATTAAATTTGGTAAGGTTTAACTGTGGTTTTCTGCAGATCAGACTTTATGTGGTACCTTTTGAGGGCGTCAAAATGAGTATATATGAGGGAAAGGGTTAAATGTCTGCTTGATATTAGTTAAATTGATTTTACATTGCATCTTTGTATTCTCACAACAGTCAAATGTTGAGAATTGCCATCAATTGACGTTGACAGTAATTTATAATGGAAGACTGGTTTATCCACTTCAAATAGAGACTTTACTTACTTAATTTCTTATTTACTTAAGGATGAAGTAAAATGATTACATCATAATTTCTAAAGGAAAAAAGAAAGAAAAATATTTATAGATGTCAAAAAAAAAGTTAGGGATATGGGATGAGTATTCTGTTAACCATTTACCTCATATGTAGATGTGTTTTGACGCTTCGGTCAACCGAACAGACTAAGATAAGACACTGCTGCTTCTTCAGGAGCAGTCTGATCAGGGTCTACTCCGTTTGCTCATGCAATATTGTAGCTCAGATTTTACAAAGTCTTCATGGCAGAGAATAAATCAATTGTATCGTAATTATTCTATTGAAAGTTTTATATATTGATACTATCATGTAATAAATTGGTTCATGAATATTCACGATGCAATTAATGAGCAATTAATTATGCAAATAAAGCATTTAAAGAAGTTGATTGTGACTTTGTTGTAGTTGAAACATATTTTATTATTCACATTCATACAAACATGAAGGGTATATAACATTTGTGCCATAATTGGAAATAAATGAATTAAAGTGAAAGCAATATGCAAATAAAACATCTCTCAAAAATGTTGACTATGTTGCACTGCTGCAGCTGCACACTGCTGCAGCTGCACTCTTGTCAACAGATGGTCAGCAGATTTACAATATACAAATAAAACATGAAATTTGTAGATGACTGAGTAATATGAAGTGAGTTTACATAGGTTATATCAATCAGTTAAATATGGCAAGACGTGGAATATGAAAGCTATATTTAGGAGTGTCAAGTGTATTTGCTTATCACTTTGGTTATATATTGCATGTTGATGATGAATTGTCAAATTTTTATGCAGATTTTTTATGTAATTAGGTGGACACAATTGTTTTTAGCACTGTAGAACAGTTTTTAAAATATATTAAAGCTGTATTTTCATAGTCTCTCTCATTTGCCTTTGTCTATCCATATGTTCCTCAGTCAATCGCAAAATCTTGTATCATACATATTTATACACATGTTTGATCTCCGAGAATTTTTTAGACCTTCCCAGTCTCGAAGTACTGGTTCAATCCAGGGACAATCAAGAGGGACAGGTGTAAGTTGTAAAAATGGATGTGAAAGAACTTAAATTAAAACACTTATAAGCTGTTTTATATGATATCATAAAGACATACAAAATATAAATTCTCTGACAGAGATCCACTTCCTGTTTTCTGTAGCTGCTGCAGATTACCTGTTCACCCTGAAAACAAAAATGAAAAAAACAACAAAAAAACATACACACACTCCGTAAGAAGCTCCCAAGTTGGTTCTAAATATACCAAGGGACGTGAAAATTCATAAGTTGTGTAAACAATCCAGTAGAGTAATTCCTTGTTTATCTGCAATGTTTATAACAAATATTTTATCTCAAAGTAAACTCTGAGGAGATTACTTTGGATCAGTTTGAATATTGGTAAAAAAATATCTGGTGGGCTCCCAAGGGGTAGCTTGGGGCTGAGACCGTGTATTTGTATGTGTGTGTGTGTGTGTGTAAATCTGAAGGGATGATTTAGGACCAGGATATCAGAAAAGATACATCTGCAGTTTATAATTATATGGGAAAAATTATTAGATGTAGTTTGTTAATAATATGTTTGTAGTTTAATTGTTAAGAATGTGCATATAGCTTGTAAAACAAATGCAGTTTATTTGTTAAAGATATATTTGTAGATTATTTGTAAAATGAGGTTTGTAGTTTATCTATAAAAAATGTGTTTGTATACAATTTTTTCTTTTAATTCTTTTTCTATGACTGATTAAGGCATATATGGCTATTTTTAAAGGTATTTGGTCTATAGATTATACAATTTATAGGTGTGAATCAGCTTTTGATAAAAATATTATATAGTATAAAGTGTATGATTTATGTTAGACATTTATCTAATATCCATTTTGTTCAATGATATAAGAAAAAAAAAAATGTTTATATGTGAGTGAATCAATAACGTTCACAAAAAAAAAATCCTTTTCTCTGTTTGAAGGCACCTTTCAAAGAAGATTGTATTTGTTTTCATATACTTCCATGTGTTAAAAAGTGGAAAGAAAAGAGAGACAGATAGATAAAAGGTGATTGACATTATATATGCATCAAATTCACATGTTCTCACCATATATTTATGTCAGTAACAGTGAATTTAAGTAATAACATTTTTTCTATATATATATTGTATTGATTGGTGTTAAACTTATCATGTTTGACTTGGAGATAAAATGTATACGTACACTCAGTTTAATCTGATAGTGTACATCAATTTTCACATAGTACCAAGTGTAATATTCTGGAGGCGCAATCAATAAAAAGTCAACAAAAACTATCTGTGATTCAGTAAGCACTTATTCATGCTGGAAAAATGTTATCCTGAGAATTTTTTAAAGATGTTAACTCTCCAGAGTGTCATAAAACAGAATTCAGTGCAAGAGCACTGGGGTCCCATCTGGGGTAATCGAGCTTGGAGAGACGGCAAGATAAACAAAGTGGGGGGGAGATGATTTAATTATCATAAGGGGTTTGTTTATTTTTACGAAACTCAGGATTATTGGTTGTTTATTTGTAAGGCTGTTACACCCATAGATAGCCGGGAAGATGGTAGTGTTTGGCAGAAACAGGGCTTAGTGTGGCCCGGAGGAAAACATGCTTGTTTGCACGATTCTGTAGTCCGCTCCAGGTGGATAAATTTTCATGACTTTTATATTGTGTATTCGGAATAAATGTGGGAAAAGCAACAAATGGTAACATATTACGTTTGATAAAACTTTCTGGTTGTGATGTTATGTAGTGTTCACAGTCATAGTTTTGATAGATGGTTTACTTTTGTTCAGTCCATTCATTAGATTGCTTGTTTATCCACTTTGTCTTACCAAACAGTAGGCTTATATAATCTTCGGTATCTGAAATGATCATTTGCATTTATATTACAATATGGCAATATTGATACAAATCA
>CM037786.1:21530915-21580915 GCA_021229015.1 Solen grandis
TCCAGCAGATGTAGACCTGCCAAGGATATGCAAAACTTGGCTTAGTACTTACCATTCTTGTAAAGTTAAATCAAAATCCGACAAAAGGTAGCCTGCAATTAGCACAGACACATCTTGTCTATAGACGGACCGACCAACCGACAGACGGACCAACCAACTGACAGACGGACGTGCCTCCAATATAGCCCCCATTTACTTAGTATCTGGGGGATATAATAATGTGGTATCAGAACTGTGACCAGAAATATTGCATTAATATGTACTTTCGCAAAATTGTTTGCACTAGGACATTAAAACATCAAAGTTTATATTTGACAAATAATCAAAATACAGTCATTCTTATACTCAGTCATTCATAAAGAAAAAAACTAGAGAATAAAAAAGATGAACTTTCATGGCTGTGAGTGAAAACAAGATACATCATGCGTGAACAAAGTTTTGGTATCATCATTCTGAGACACAGATACCTAAAACACAAAAAATCTGATACAGACAGATTTGCACAGTTTATGTCATTTCACACAGATGTAATGGCTGAACTGTGTCTATTGATTAAACATCTTCAATAAATTATTCATCGTCAACAAAGACCAAAATATTAATATAACCGGGGCTAAAATATAGACCGCCACTGAGGGCTTTTACAAGGATACGCATATCAGATGTCAAAATTTTTAGCAAAATATAAAAGCAAACATTTCAAATTTATAATTCCCTGCCACAACACAGCTCAAAGAATAAAGGCTTTTTTGAAATGTAATCCCTGTGTACACAAACGGCATCTTAATAAAAACGCGGTTACTTATTTATTTATTTTCCGTGACAAAATAATTCAAGTATCTGTATGAACACTTTTGAATACATTTCATTAGTTCTGTATTTATTAGAGATTATTGACAGATCAATAAACAAACAAAACCTTGGTTACGCTCAATCAATATTTTGAGATAGAATATCCTCTTTATAGCAGAAAAATTAGATACGAAGAAAAAAAATATGTATCACTCTTTCGCAACAAAAGATAACCATAAATAAATATTCATCAAAGGGAAAATGTATCGTTCAGAGAACAATACGTGCTAACTGGTGACAACGTCGTAATTGCGGCAAGTAAATATTGAACAACGCTCTCATCTAATTGAACTTGTTTACAGGGACAAGTAAACAATGTTTGCCCTTCTACCCATTACTCAAAAAGTCTTAAGAGGGTATCATATTTAGTCAGAACCCGGGAATGACATGTTCTGAAATAAAGAGGAAAAAATCAGCAACTTGGCATGTGGTAAATTGTAAGATTATATCAGGATCCTCGGTCTGAATTGTTATTCATGCACAGACATTAATAAACTCTCTTCTCCTGGGAAACATGTGTGGCCTTATATAAATCAGAACATCACCATGACGTGTACATAAATACATGAAGTTTGTACTTTTACAAAACAAAAAAAGCAGAAAATTTAATTGCATTACTGTATAACCATCATCTGCTTTCGCTGGTTATTACTGATTTTAACAATCTAACAGGATAATAACTAATTAACATAAACATTTTTATTTCTTTCCCTGTGAAAAAATGGCCCAAGCTTCAACCATGGCTGTCCATGGTCAAACCTTACAAAGGATCACCAGCCATCATTGAAAAAGGGTTTGCATGAACTGACCATAGACTACCATGGTGATACTACTATGGTGACCACAGATGACTTAACCCTTTCCCTCATAGAGGAAACCAAGAAAAGACCTATGCGAACAACATAAAACCAGATCAGCCTGCGAGTAACTCGCAGGCTGATCAGGTTTTATGCTGTTCGCTGCTCCTCAGTGGTCTGGGAATGAGGACTTTATAATTAAATTTGGTAAGGTTTAACTGTGGTTTTCTGCAGATCAAGCTTTATGTGGTACCTATTGAGTGCGTCAAAATGAGTCTATATGAGGGAAAGGGTTAACTGATTACATACATTACCATGAATGGCAATGGTAAGACCCTTACCCTGCTGGGACCGTAAGTGCTGACCTTTGCAAACAGTAAAGAGCCAGGCTAGCCCGTTAGCTGACCAACTACAAGTTTTCATCTTGTTATCCCTAAAACTGATAATGGACAGTTCCAAAAAAAAAGATGCCGGCTAAGTCCATTTGTGAAATTCAGCAGGTTAAGGGTTAAAACTGACCATGGTTATTCTCGATATAAAAGTATTAAGTAAATATTTAAGTCTATAATCATATTAGTTGTCATGATAATGTGCAATGTCAAACAATGAGTTCATTACTGACTTTTCAACGGCTTCGGAAAAAATCCAAGCCTACAAAACAAAGTCATGACACATATTAACATAAATATTATATTTTATCAATAATGCAAGCTGTTGTATTTGATTTTGTTTTTGTACAATGACATAAGGTATGAATTTATAAATATATCAGCCTTTTACATAACATGGTGTCAGAATCGACCATCACCGCCCATTATTGTCATTGAAAGTGGAAACAAAGCCATAGATCTAGAAGGAAGAAACATATTCATGCACTACACACAATATTAAGCTTATCATGGTCAACTGAATCTTGAAAGAGGGATAAACTGGCTGCAGTTTCAAGTTCAAAAGTGCACACAGCTAAAGAATTATATTGCTATATAAGGGATCTTAGTCTAGATACTGCGTTATATTGGATCACACTGTAACTTAGCTTAATAGACCCTGAAGCTAATTCAACCAATATACATATGGAGCTGAATGTTGAACTGTATTATATTGAATTTTGCGCTATAATGGAGTGTGAATATTATAATGAATATATGTAGTGTATACACTCTTCTGCATGTCATCATGACTTCTGAGAGATTCTTTAAAGTACAAACCCAGTTTAATCATAAATAAACGCCACACCCACCACACCCGCCCACCATCATTCATGACAACCAAGCTGAATTTATTAAAATCCTATACACAATTATGAAAAGGTAAGTTGCACTATTAGCTGGCTAATTAGTGTTATGTGAAGAGATTAATTGAATTAAAATATTTACTTTCTCTCACAAAAATGAAGAGCTGCTACCCCTCTTAGGTGTTTATTTAGGGTTTACCAGTATATCATATCTGACAAAGAGTACAACAGCAAAGTAGCATTATTTTTGTCTTTGGCATTCTCAAGCCCCAAGTCCAAATTCAGACTGATTACACTTGACTTGACTATTTGAGTTTACCGTCGCTTCGACGGTATTTCAGTCATATAGCAATGTCCAGCTAATTACAGGTGGAGGAAGACCCCGAATGCATGGAGGCTTCCAGGTAGAACCACCGACCTACCGCAAGCCAGCTGGAAGGCTTCCTCACATGAAAATCCAAATGACCCTTCCGGATTCAAACCCACGTGGTGAGGGGCTAAGTGAGTGTTACAGTCAGCAACTTTACCCTCTCGGCCACGGAGACCCCAGACTGATTAAAGCTTATTAACTATAATTTATAAAATTAGTTAAAATAAACTGATTACAACTTATTAACTAATTTTATTGTCTGGCTAATGAATATTCAAGTTCAAATTTAAACCTTGATGTGTATTGCTTTTATGAACTTTAAAAAGTATTTGAAACATTAAATTTTTCTTTGCCATGCAGATTGTATAGAATCTGAGCTACAATATTGTATGAGCAAACAGAAAAGATCCTGATCAAAGAGCAGATTAACTTATTACAAATGAATTAATTGAATCCCTTGTCACTCAATTACTCAATCATTTCATACCATGTAAAACAACAGTAAAACTGGATTAGCTGAAAGGCAAACCTAAAATAACCTTAAAGCTGCATCATTGTTACTTTTTTTATCAAAAAAAAGTTTAAAAACCTGATCAACCTGCAAGTTACTTAAGGTTTATTAAAATTACAAATTTATTACAACATGTCATTATTATCTCATTTTCTCTATTCTCTGTGTAAAAATTTCATTTTTTATGAACATAAAAAAAAAATGTTTTGGTATTGAAAAGGCGTACTGAGTCCATTTCCAGTCGAAAGAAACAATTTTAATTACCGACACAACCATCCCTTCTTGAGCCTACAACGAAAACCCTGTGTTGAATGTTTCAACACTCTTGAAATGCAATTCAACAAACAATGCTTTTAATTCATTTCTAATCTTTTCCAAATAAACCACGTTAAATATAGACCAAAATTAATACTTCAAAAACTGTTTGATTTTTGTCACAAGGATCGACTCTCTAAGGCAGATCATCTCAAGAGTAGCGCTGGAAGTAAACAATTATTTACTCAGCCCACTGGGAGGCCTCGACAAATATATAATTGGAAATTTCGCCCATATTTCTTATTAAAGAATAAACAACCACCGTTGTCAATAAATAATAAGAGCTCATGTTTAGCATATTGATTTACTAAAAAGCATTATTCAGTAAAACAAGCAAAAGAGAGATAGCCCCTATCAAATTTTACAGTTTTTATTTACTTTTCCGAGGCTGATCTGTGAAGTATTGAGCCATGTTTACTCCGATGGCCTTGTGTTCATTTTCGGGTATTTCAGATAATAAAACCTCGCCACATGATCGTCAGTTATGATAGGGTTTACCATTGGAATCTGGTGAATACAGAAAAAAGTGTGGCTTTCATATCACACTATGCTTCCCGTGTTGTAAACAGTTATCAGGAACAATTGCCCATTCAACAATACAGAATTCATTAAGGGGGCAATAAAAAGGGATGTTTCATTGTTAACAATCTGTACATAATGCAATGGTGAATGATATTTAACAGATGAAACTTGATTTTAAAGGAATAGGTGTTATTTTTTTCAATCAAAGAGCAGAGAAATAGAGAGAGAGAGAGAAGAGGAGAGATGAGAGGAGAAACTGAGAGAGAATAAGGAAGAGACAGAAGACTCTCTATGATTAAGAAAGAGGGGAGGGAATAACAGTGAAATTAAAAGAGAATGAGATTATTAGAGCACCTAAGAGCGAGGCAATATATACAGAAGGTATTGCAGTGTTAAGAACCCTTGTATGTTGTATGGTACAATATTGTTGTCAATCACCCCACAGAAAACATTACCATCATAAATATTGAGTACAGAACTAATGTATCAAATGAAAGAACATGGAAGAGAGAGAGACAGCATGTTTTCAACAGAATAATTAGGTAATGATCTTTAGTACAGATTTAAGGCAATTTGGCAAAACAATAAATATGTGCAGTCATTAAGTATTTAATTTTTTTTTCAGAAAAGTTTATAGTTATGATATCAAATCAAGGCTGTAGCCAGCCCTTTTCAACCTGTAGGCCCATAGAAGGGGGTCTAGAGGGCAAAGCTCCCTGCTTCCTCTCCCCTCATCCCTGAAGCCCAAACATATAGAGAACAAAACACCCAAAGTATTTTCTGGAAAATAAACTATCAGAACAATCCCTTGAATAGAAATAGAACCATTTTAAACCTGAATTTGATTTGATGCAAAATTAACTAAACAGTTATTATATCAACACCTAAAACACACACTTGACTTGTTTGTTTGTTTATTGGATTTAACGTCCCACTGACGGTATTTCAGTCATTTGGAGACGATACACATGACTTGACT
Organism: Solen grandis; assembly: GCA_021229015.1. NCBI lineage: Eukaryota > Metazoa > Mollusca > Bivalvia > Adapedonta > Solenidae > Solen > Solen grandis. Next base: position 21,536,496 of record CM037786.1, read on the forward strand.
ATAAGCTTTAAACCCCCTCTTCTTCAAGTTTTATTGCATTTTTGGGGCTTTTGAAAATGTCATTTACTTTACCAAATTTGTAGATCCGGCCTACAGGGCCTTATAGTAGCTACGCCACTGCAAAGTAACTTGCCCATTTTTTTATTGACCTCAAAGAGGAAACAAAAAAATGGGAATAAATCCATAAATGGTAAAGAACAAAACAAAATATAAACAGCTGTTACACATCTTATAGGGCAATTACCAAACAAACAGGAAGGAAAAACAGATGTAAAGGTACTTAAATATTTAACTAGATGTCAAAGACCTTATTTTCAGTGACATACATTTTTGACACAGGTATATAAGAGTAGACCAATGAGCTATCTGATCAAAGTCTCCTCTGTTTCTCTAAAATATTGTAGCACGAGATCAGGTTTTACTCTGTATGTACACAGTTCAAGGCAAAGAAAAATCCAATGTTCCAATGTTCCATAATCCCATAATCATATCATTTCAAGTAAAACAAAGTGATATTCATAAGTTATAAATTTGTACATGAATATTAATAAGGTGATGGGTTAACACATGTTCACGATGACTGTATTTCGGTCCTACACAGTACTGTATCATTATAACACAATATTTAGCTCCAGTCGAAAGAACCCATATAGTGTATCAGATCACACTTAACCTCCGCTATGGAAATCAAACTTTCAGCCAATACATCAAATCCAAAAAAATATCTTTGGGGTCCAATTTTGAGCCACATTATGATAGGGCATGTTGTGATACCGCTATACTGCCGTATACTGCAGGTTATCCCAGGTTCCAGAAGACCCCATGTGTGAAGAGTCATGTGGGTATTGTTATAATCATGCTCTTACTTTATTCAAGATTTACCATTTTTGGTGACATAGAATTTGAGTTTTTTTAATTGAGGAAAATCTCAATTTCAGATGTTTTGTGAGATGCAGATCGTGTCTTGTACAAATGATCTTAATGTTGGTAACCAGGCCTACATTTTACAAAACATCTCAAATTGAGATTTTTCAAACTCAAAAATCTCAGAGATATTTTAATTGCAAATTGGAAGCAAGGAATGCAATCCTGGCACCTGAACAATAATTCAATGTAGCAAGACAGATGGATAATCTAACTCAACAGAGTCTCTCCATCACACATCTGTTTGTGACTTCTGATTTATTCCCCCCCCCCCTTTAAATATACTGTAAGACAGAAACCATTAAAATCATTTTACTCAGGCACAACTCTAAAGAGAGAGAAAAAAAAGAATAAATAAACATAAAAAAATCATTTCTCTCACAAGCCAACAAATACAATACTTTCTTTTCTAATATCTTTGACTATTTTTGTTATTAATGGAATTGGACCCTGAAATAACTAAAAAATGCCAAGTATTCTGTACCACTCAGCCACACTCTACATTAAAACAACAACTTTTGCCAGAAAATCTCCTGTCTTCTCTGACAGATGGCGCTCTGTAACATTTCCAATTTCAGACAGCATCGGAGGAAATATTAACCCTAAATCTTGTTATCAAAATAGTTTGACAATAAAAACAGTTATTATCAGTCGCATAACCAGCACAATGAACAAATCATTACACAAAGCCTGCAGCCGCTATAACAATAACAATATCTGGGGGGACTGGGAATTGAAGAAAAAAATCAATTTCCCAGCCAAGTGTATGCCACCCTAATCCAGCAAACAAACAAAGTAAATAAACAAAGCTTCCATCTGCCATAAGAGAATTGACTGCAATCAACTGAGGCCTGCCATGGGGTGCTTTCCATGGAATAAGATGCATGGGGCGGGATGGTATATATCTAATGGTACATGTTTGTCTGCATGAGTCTGTCCATGTTAGCATAGGTTCAAGTGCTTGCCTTGCAAGGGGGGGGGGGGTAGATTATATAATACAGAAAGAAAGAGGAAAAAGATATATATATATATATATATATCACTAACTTCAGTGTGTTAAATGGATTTATCATCAAAAATTAAAAAGAAAATAATAAGTATATTTATTTATATCCACAGATGGATGGATGTAATAACAACTGGAAGGATAGAAGGTTGGAGAAAAAATGAGGAGACAGAGAAATGAATGTACTGCTGGGATAAAGACAGTCTGACTGTTGTTGTTTGTTGTTATTCTTTGTCCATTCTTTTCATGGAAACATATATCTTACAAGACTACATTCATTATCATTATCACAAAATCTAATGTCAACATCTATTTTCTTTTAATCCCATGTCTTATACAATCCCTGCCTACAAATTACAATCATGTATATTATAGTTGCTGTTGTTTGCTCTCATTTTTTCCTAATATCAAATTTGGATCATACATTAATTAAGGGTAATTTTTCATTATGTATTTGTTTTATGACTCATTCAGTTGCACCATCATAAAGAGAACTGATATTTCAACATCTCCTTTAACCCTTTCCCTCATAGAGGACACCATGAAAAGACCTATGCGAACAGCATAAAACCAGATCAGCCTGCGAATAACTCGCAGGCTGATCAGGTTTTATGCTGTTCGCTGCTCCTCAGTAGTCTGGAAATGAGGATTTTTTTTTTAAATTTGGTAAGGTTTAACTGTGGTTTTCTGCAGATCAGGCTTTATGTGGTACCTACTGAGTGCGTCAAAATGAGTCTATATGAGGGAAAGAGTTAATAAGCAGTAAGTAACACTTTAATTAGATAGGAATGTTTTCCATCATTCCTGTTTTATGAAATATTCAAGCAAATGACTAAATTGTCATAGATTATTCAATATTTACTAAGAAATTAAAAAGTTGGGTATTTTTTGCATTGATGATATCCCCCTGCATTACTTATTATATAAGCCAAGAGTGGCTAGTGGATTTCATCCCATACTTACCAGCAACTTTAAATTCAAATCATCTTCATATTAAACAATTTCAGTTAATGTTCTTTTCAGTCAATTTGAATTACTTTATAAAATCATAAGAAAGACATCTTTAGAGGTATGCCTTTAGAATGTTCTTCATAACACTACACCACCTTGTATTTCGCCGTGGTCCAGTGGTAACGTATTCGATTACGGATCTGAAGGTTGTGGGTTCAAACCCCTTTGGAAGCAAGAATTCTTCATGACCTTCCAGGGCGCAAAGTACTGGTCCAACCCAGGAACCGTCGAGAGGGATTAGTATAAGTTGTAAGAACTTGTTTCCCAATCAATGTAAAATAAATAAGTATAAACTATAAATATTTCTTTTTTTCAGAACTTGTTAAATACTATTTGCATTATTAACTTTTATTACAAATCATTTAAACATAGGACTGCTCTCTTAGAAAAAAAATGGCTTGAGCTTTAATCAATCTATGATTATAAGAGGCACAAAATAAATCAACAATTATTATTAACAACTACTCATACAGGATCAACATGTGACATGTCTATCTCATATTACCTAAACAGCGTTTAAGACTGCTATTAATATTTGCTTTTGATATAAATTTGCATTTTTTTTTATTATTAACTACATGTGGCCTTTTTTATATTGAAAATTACAAGATAATTTCAAAGTGTTTTAGATTAACAATAACCTTATTTAATCATAGAAGGTTTATGCCCAAGAAAGTTTCAAATCAGCTTTTGAACCATTACAAAAACACACATATATATAATATATATGAACTTAACATGTCCTTAAGTCTTGGGATGCAAAAGAGAAAGAGAGTGAGTGAGTTGACATAAAATAAAGCAGCTTATGTAACAATCTATTAATTTTATGTATTCCCTCTATTAGTCGGCATTCTAACATCACCCAATTTCCCTAAAATATCATCATCAGAATCATAGGTGGGGCTTCAACTTTTGGTGTTCACACTGACCTCTGAATATACATCAGTCAAGAATACCACAATCCAGATTCATATTTATTTCAAACACATTTTTTAAGAGTATGTCATCATGACCCTAACAAACCATGACCCTTACAAGTCCTTAATTCTTGAGAGAGAGAGCGAGAGAGAGTTGACAAAGAAACATAATAGGTATAAAAATTTATTTACTCTCTTAAGGGCTTTTTACAGAGCATTATATGAATCTAAATCCAACAACACCCCGTTTCCCTCAAATATCATCATCAGAATCAGCGGTCGGGCCTCAATTTTTGTTGTTCACGCTGACCTCCGAATATATATACAGTCAAGAAATAAACCACACTGTTTAACAAACAAACAGATAAAATTTAAACGCCAGTCTTTAGCGGAAGTTAGACAGACTAGCTACACCTGTTAACAGTTTGAAATCAGACCAGATATCCCTAAAATATGTCCGAGATTGCATTAGCCCCAATAAACACATTCATCCATAATACCCTACATGCGCACGTTTTACCCTATTTTCGCTTTCGATTATCTATCGGTGCATAACGCACATGTAAAGCATGTATGCATGCGCCTGAATACCAAAGTGTTCCTCTCGAACCAGCTAAAATATGTGTCAATCAACATATCGCTACCCCATCGCTGCAGAAGTACAAGTGAAAAAAATAATAACAAAGCTAGATCTCATTATATATGCAAATTTGTTTGTGAATACCAGATAATAGAATGGCCAAGCATCTTCTGAACTGCAAGTAAATAACCTTCGGTCGGCATGACATGAGATGCAACGGACGTCATACGTTAGTAATGTCTACAAAGAAACAAACAAAGGAAGGCGAAATGAGAACTTACCTTTGATTGCCAGAAAAAAATCTTTCTCCACAATCTAACATTAATCGGCGGTAATAAGGAGGGCATGAAAGACAACACTGCAGCCGAATAACAAATGTAAATAAACACAAATCATTGCGCAAATATAAACATCAATGAACATATAAATCGGCAAATAGATGGATTATCGTATCAGATATTTATATTGAACGTTTACTTCATTATTTCTTGCAAGACTGCATTTTTATTTCTTCTCTTCATTGCGTGTTCTGATAATTATTTCACTTATTGCAGGATTTATTTTTTATGCAGACGAATTCTTTGTTATTTAAAACTGTAATGCGGTTCTGTGGATGACGTCACGGACACCTAAAGCGTAAATAGCGTAAACAAGCACCCCGAGTTTGCCGAGGTTCACAAACTCTGTTCCAATGCATGCATCCATTTCGGTTACTGCAATTAGGGCTGCAATTCAGTACTAAGCAAAAATGTCGTTTTACAACAGTAATTGACTAAATTGGAGGCATGAAATTCATCTAAAATAATATCATTGAACAGGTGTTTAAAACGACTTGTATGGGTAGTTACATTAGGGTCTCTCCTGGTTATTACTTGGTATGAAAAGCCGCGATGGAACCAAAGAAATAGCATACTTTAACGCATCCTAAATTGACAATGTGTTAGAGTATAAAATCCCACATCCAATGAATCAATTTAATAGATCAACTGGGCATGGATATCCGACAATGAATATATGTTCCCAAAGGTACATTAGGTAATGTAAATCTCTAAAACATTGGGTGTGAAGAAGAAATGCCCTATTCGTTATCATCATTATCGCGCAAGATATAATGAATCCAGTTGAATGAATCACCTCCATAAACGTTGTTTACTGGTTGCAAATTTTTGACATTCAAAATGTCAATAATAGATTGGGATTAATAAATAACAAGACTTTTCAAAGCATTGAAAACCGGAGAGCGATTTTCTTAATTGATTTCTCGCCTCTCCCTCTCTCTCCCTCTCTCTCACACACACACACTTACTACACGTGCGCACACTCCATACAGCATTGAGGGCTATATCAATATATATAAAGTTAACAGGATTTTACAAGCGACATAGGTTATGCCATTCCATACCAGCCTGGCTTATATAACATGCATGTAAATAGATGGTTTAAAAAGCATTATGTAACAGAGTTTGGTCAATCTATAAATACAGACTGTGGCGTCACGAGCCCTAGCACTAGCTTATTCAGACCAGTGTTGACACATTGGAGTTTGGTCCCACATTAAACCGGATGTTCTGAACTACACGTAGAAAATGATCCACATTATTAGTAGACGCTTTTCCGTTTACATGTGCAGATTACAATTATTAGTTAGTTCTTTGCTAAACTATTTTTAATGACTAGATCAAGGTTGATTTGCCAACGACATTACTAAAAACGTTCGTTTTTCTTAAAATTCTGCGTATGTGACGCTGTCATGCAATGATAAATTCGACAGTAGTATTGAAATTTTCACTGAAATGCCTTGTGTTCAGTTGTGAACGAGAGACATTTGGATGATGCAAGCAGCAATAATTTTGTTTAATGCATGTAGATCTGCAATGGAAATATTTTAAAAATAAAAAATGGCATTGCATTGGTATGGTGGCATATTTCTGCCAGCCACTTATCCACTTAGCTATGTCGAAACTTTTATGAAAAAATGTCACATAGTCGGTTAGTATCTGGCAAGTAGAAAACTTTCGTGTTATCCTCTTAGGTATCTTAACAGAACAAAACTGCCTGTTATAGTGCCCACTACTGGCAGCCATATATTCACTTAAGATAACTGGTTATCTCGCCTTTTTTCAAGTTAGTCAGTTAAATATGTGGATAACAAGCATTTTTTCACATAATTATCTGGAAAAAGGCACGATATCCAGTTAAAATAAGTGAATATGTGATTGGCAGTAGTGGGCACTAACAGACAGTTAAGTCCTGTTAAGATACCTAAGTAGATAACTTGAAAATTTGCTACTTGCCAGATAATAACTGAATATGTGACAATTTTTCAGAAAAGTTTCAACATAGCTAAGTGGATAAGTGGCTGGCAGAAATATGCCACCATACATTGGTTTTGTTATTTTCATCTTAGAACATTTTTAAAATAGATATACTAAATTCTCTCTCTCTCTCTCTCTTTCTCTCTCTCTCTCTCAAATCAGATGCAGACCATCTTGATCAGATGCAGGTCTTGGTAACAGACAGTATATCTCAAGATATTTCAGAGTATTATTTAAAAAAATCTTAACATCAATTCTAAATTCCTGTCCAACATTCAACATCCTTTGGCTCTTAACAGCATATGGTAAACTATGGCTCTTAATGAACAAATAAGTGAGGGGAACCATCATTATGATATAGTAAATTTTACTCATAAATTAGTTTTGTTCTACATGCATATTGAACTGAAATAGTACCCAGAATTATACTTAATTATCAGTGAAAGATTAGGAACAAAGTATTCAGCTTTGACCACAGTGCATAAATATAATACTATTCAAATATTGAGCATCATACAAGTTGAGGATTGTTTTAGAGAAACAAATAAAATCCTACTGTCCCAACTTGGAAACAAACTTTGGGTCTCCAGTATACAAGTTGGACATGTCACCATTTCAAAAAAGCTAGCACTATTACAAGGAAGTTTAAGTGCCATTTTTACCACATCTGCATGAGACGTCAGTTATTTTGTATCTAATAATTGTGCAGTGTAGAAACATCACAATATTTAGGTCCAGAACTTGTCACCATGTTATATGGGACCATGTTGTAATTGCATGACATTAAAAAAAGTATATAAATCGTCTACATGTTGTTTATCTATCTTCTACTAAGACAACATTCACAAATTTCGTTGGAGTTTGTGGTGTGAACTGTGTTCTAAATACATGTACTGGCATTCACATTATAATGAATTATATAGTTATGGATTTACACCTTAATTGGAAGATATTAATCTTGCATGTTCTGTTTCAGGGTACTTCCCCAGTATGACTGACAGTCAAAGTGTAGATGGACAAAGTGACACTAGTTCTATAGGCCACATATCAGCAGATGCAGTCAGTGTTGACAGTGAATCTCACAGAGAACATTTGCGACTGGCAGGGGTCGTAAAAGGAGTGCATGCTGACCTTCGAAGAAAGTATAAAAGTAGTAAGTATCTATATTAGTTTCTTATAAAATCTTGTATGTAAATACTTTCTAGTTTTATCCTTTCTACTCCTTCTTGCTTTGATTTGAATTTATTACCAAAATTGTAGAACTTTATTATTTTTCCCTTATTATAAATCAAAAAGAGTGTATTAATCTGATGGTTGCATACATGCATGACTTCATATCTGAAGGTTGTTGGCTCAAACCCTGTTTTGAACATTAATCTTTCTTGATCTTCCATGAAGCCAAAAAAAGGAATTGTCTGAGAAGGATTACAATTAATTATAAATTGATGGAAACAGAAAGAAGTTTTAAAACAAAACAGAATAAGTATATAGACAGAAAAGCTTTCATTATATTCTCTGCTGGACACAGTCCTTGAGATGATAAAAAAATAATTAAGCTGGATTGCTTATATCCAAGATGTTTTGACTTATTAACCAGATGAAAGCCGTCAGGCCTTGACCCAAGGTCACAAGTAATACAAATTGTACACTTGTAATACACTTGTACAAATTGACTTGGCTTGATGGATCATAACACGTATGTAAGTGACAGCTCAGCCTTTTTTTTTTAATTATGTGGAAATTACTTGTTCTAAAAGCAAATAAACTTGGCCACTTCAATGAGCTGTACTCAGCAAACAAATATCATGATAAAATAGCCTTGGAGATGTGGAGGGAAGTTGGTGATAACACAACACAGTTGGTTCATTTGAACCTTTCATTCTTGCAATTTGATATATTTTGTATTCACAGACTCGTCAGACTTAGAGAGAATATGGTATGAGCATTGTCAGAACAAACCAGTACTGTCACAGTATGCAGATGCTATGCAACATCTGGCCAAGGATCATTGGGCCAAAAATCAAGGTACAAAATGTTGACATTCTCATTTTCAGATTTTTTTTTAATGTTTACAGATATTCAAATTAAGTTAACAGATTATCTACTTGCTAAATTTCTTAACAAATTTTATGCATCTTGTTCACAGATGATTCATAGAACTAAAAAAAGAGTTATTTTCTACTCTCTTTCATGAATGTTGGTGAAATCTTTGTTGGTGAAATCTTTGTCTTGTGACAGATGAACTTGGCAAGTTTAAGTCACTTTACATGGGATAACACTATATTCGTAAACTCTCTCTTTGGGAAAATCTGTTGAATATAGAATATGGTATCCCGGAAGCAGATGCTTGCGGTGACAAATTCCACAACATGGTGTTTCCATCATTTCTGGGAAGCGAAATCGTAAGTTCAGTCTGTGAAGTGAGCGCATGTGCAAAGAGTGAACGAGATAAGTCATGTGATGGCGCAGGAAAACAAAAATTGAAACAAAGGTTTTATCATTCTAAATATCGGCCCAGTGTCATTTAAGATGTGATTACTTGTGATGGTGAAACCACCCATTTTCTTACAATCACAGAATGTTTCATTGTGTGAGTACGCATCTGCTAGATGGGTATTGATAGACGTAATACACACAGATACTTAAAAATCAAATTCTTAGTCAATGACCATCTGTGAACGAACTGCATTAAAACCTTGACAACACTGTCTAAAGATCTTGATACCATTTTCACTCTATCTTGATATCCCCCCCCCCCCCCCCCCCCCCCCTATCTTGTTATCTTACTATCAATCCTTATTCATTTCCCTTTTCTGATATCACGTTCCCTTCATCTTGATATCACGTTCCCTTCATCTCATATCACTTTTCCTTTCCTTCAAGATCTTGATACCACATGCTGAAGATCTTGATATCACTTTCCCTTCATCTTGATATCACGTTCCCTTCATCTTGATATCACGTTCCCTTCATCTCACTATCACTTTTCCTTTCCTTCAAGACTAACCACATGCATCTTGATATCACATTCCCTCATCTCAATATCACTTTTCCTTTCCTTCAAGATCTTGATACCACATGCTGAAGATCTTGATATCACTTTCCATTCATCTTGATATCATTTTCCATTCATCTTTATCACTTTTCCCCTCAAGACATTGATACATTTGTATCATCTTCTTAAGGCCTTGATATACCATTCCCTTCATCTTCACCTATCCAAGACCCTTTATACCACTTATACCCCTCTCCCTCTTCCCTCTTCATGATCTTGATATTACACCCCCACCCCCACAAGACCATGATGCCACTATACCAGGGTATGGATACCACCTTACCAGGACAAATGTATAGTCACATCATCACTCTCTTTCCAGAGACTCGTATTGACTGGTGCAGAGAGATCATAAATGAGTTTTTCCACCATGATGGTTTGAAGAAGGTTTTAGAGAAAGAAAATCGCAGAAAAGAACACGAAAAACAGAGTCAAGAACTGGATAAGAATTATAACAATGAAAGTGCTATTCTGGGTGATGACAGAGCAAAGCAAGGCTCCAAGAGTGGGAAATATAACACAGTGTAAGTGAAATTTATTAACCTTACATTTGGTCTATTTATATATAATTTATTTCTTTAATGTTGATTGGGAAACAAGTTCTTCATCTTATATTAAAACATCCTGACCGCTCCCAACTTGGGAAGGCCCTGAATCCTTGCCCCTAATGGATTAATTCGATTTTGAACCCAGAACCTTCAGACATGTAAATATGTGCTACCACTAGACCATGGTCAAAGTCAACATTAGTATTTTCCCTGTTTTTTGAAATTGTAGGTACATGTACATTTACTGTTGTTTTTGTGCTTCCAAGGGAAGCATATATTTATTGGACTGTCTGTCCTTTTCATGTCTGCTCTGTAACCCCTACATACATGAGTGGATTTTTAAATAATCTGGTAGAAATGTTCACAACATTTAGATGATGTTTTGCGACTATGATGTGGGTTCATGTCTTAAAAGTCAAGGTCACAATCTGGGACAAAGGTCAAAAAGGGGTACATTTTGTCATGTCCGGGCTCCGTTATGCATGGATGGATTTAAAATAACACAAATATTCTTCTAAAAAAGACAATGTGTTCTGTGCAAGACCCAGGTCTGGTAGCTCAAAGGTCAAGGTCACAGTCTGGGGTCAAAGGTCACAAAGGAGAACATTTTGTCTTTTTCAGGCTTTAACTCCATCATGCATGGATGGATTTAAATACCTAAGCACAAGTTTTCTTCTAAAGAAGATAATGTGTTGTGCGCAAGACCTGGGTCTGTAGCTTAAAGGTTAAGGTCACAGTCTGGAGTTAAGGGTCAAGATCAAGGGCCTTATTTTTAAGAGAGCTGATACTTTAAAGCTGGACACTTAAGCCACCTACTGGACAGGACCAATAAGGAGTGTAGTTTTACGCTCAGTCCATCCACCAATAGATTGTATTGCATCACAATTAATAAACCTTGCACATGTTTTATATTATTGTATGAGGTTTGGCATGTTATATAGAGGTTTACGATTTACCTACTTTTCTAAGGTCTCTTTCTCTTTTCAACTTAGAAACCAATGAATAGGTAAACCTGTGAACATAAGCCACTCAGTGGAAACTGAAATCTGGCCTTTATCTGGAGTTAAACATTCAAATACTGTTATTGCAATGAAAGGAAACATGTATGAGGACACCTGACATGTATACGTCAATGGTAGATGCGTATGACAGTCAGGTTCTTATGAAATAACAATTACCTTTGATAAGATATTAATAATATTGTTTCAAAGGAAATGGATTATTTTTTTTTGTATCAGATTAATACTAAGACTTCACTGTAAACAAGTCTTTGAAGTTAAAAACAAGATATTGATATTGCTCATGGTCCAAGTAAACTAGATACTAGATGGTTGGGCTTTCTTCTTTTAATATGCCCCCCTCCCCCCATCGAAAAAGAGGGGGCATATTGTTTTTTTTAATTGTTGATCTGTCGGTAGACCACTTTGTTTCCAATCAATATCTGGAGAACGCTTGAGCCCACATTCCTCAAACTTCATAGGGTTATTGGTCATGACTAGAAGATGACCCTATTGATTTTGGGGTTACTTTGTCAAAGGTCAAGGGTACAGTGACCTCGAAAGTGAAAATTAAGCGGGGGGGGGGGGGGATATATGAACAAATCTTGTTCCACTTAAAGCAGCTTGTTCACAAAATAATATTGACTAAGAAATTGATTTTAAGATATATGTGTGTGTATTATGTCTAATGATACCCATCTGCAGATGCATGGTCACCCAATGCAACCATCCATGATTGTTAAAAATTTCCCCATCACAGGTAATACTATCACAGGTGGTATTAAAACTATGTTTAGAATTAAAAAACCTATATTTAGATTTTTTAAATTCATTTGCCGTCACTTGGCTGATCACATTCATTTTTCACGCACATGCTAACTTCATAGGCCGATCTTATGACATCGCTAATCTGAACTGGTGAAAATATTGTGTTGCTGAACATGTCACATGGTATTATGAATACAGCTCAGTTAAAATGAATCTAGAATTTAGTTTCCAAATGTTTTATTCGACTCCCAGTACGTAAATGTTACCATTAAAGTAGAGTTATCCCATTTTTAGCTCGACTATTCGAAGAATATGAGAGCTATTGTAGTCGCCCTGGCGTTGGCGTTGCAGCTTTTGGTAAAAGTTTTGCGTGCAAGTTACTATCAACCTTATATCTCAATAACCATTTATGGTATTGACTTGAAAGTTTCTAAGTATGTTCAGGGGCATCAGACAACCAAGGTTGATAACTCTTGACTGAATTTGATATGAGTTATGGCCCCTTTTTCACTTAGAAATTTTGGTTAAAGTTTTGCATGCAATAGAAAATTTGGTTCAAGTTTTGCGTGCAAGCTACTATCTAGTTTGTATCTCAATAACCATTCATGGTATTGACTTGAAAGTTTATGAATATGTTTAGGGGCTTCAGACAACCAAGGTAGATAACTCTTGATGGAATATATTGCAAATTATGGCCCCTTTTTAACTTAGAAATTTTGGTTAAAGTTTTGCATGCAAGGTACTTTCATGCTAATATCTCAGTATCCAGGCATGGGATTGATTTGAAACATCTTTAATATGTTTAAGGGTATCATACTTTCATGGTAGATAACTCTTGATAGATTATGTTACAAATTATGGCCCCTTTTTAACTTAGAAATTTTGGTTAAAATTTTGCATGCAAGTTACTTCATGCTTATATCTCAGTATCCAGGCATGGGATTGATTTGAAACATCTTTAATATGTTTAGGAGTATCATACTTTCAATGTAGATAACTTTTGATGGAATATATTACAAGTTATGGCCCCTTTTACCTTAGAAATTTTGGTTAAAGTTTTGCATGCAAGGTACTTTCATGCTTATGTCTCAGAGTCCAGGCATGGGATTGATTTGAAACATCTTTAATATGCTTAGGGGTATCATACTATAAAGGAAGATAACACTTGATGAAATATATTAAAAATTATGACCCCCTTTTAACTTTGATTTTTGGTTAAATTTTTGCATTCAAGCTACTATCCAGCTTATATCTCAGAAATTGCTTGTGGAATTGACTAGAAAGTTAAGGAGTGTCTTCAAGGGCATTAGAAAACTAAGTTGGATAACTTTTGGACTGATGGTAAATTATGGCCCTTTTCTAACTTGGAATTTTGGTTAAAGTTTTGCATGCACAGTGTTATTGTGCTTATGTCTCAGTAACTAGGCATGAGATTGATTTTAGACATCATAAAAATATTAAGGGGTATCAGACTATCAAGGTATATCATTTTGACTATTATTATGTACAGGGTATGTGAAGGGCTAGAATTGAAATTCATTTCATTTGATTTACCATCAAGCATTTTGAATAGTCGAGCGTGCTGTCCTCTGACAGCTCTTGTATAGTCATGCCATGAGTAGGTTCACCAAATTTACAGCTTTTACCCCTCATCGGGCTACAGGTGTTTATCTATTGATCTTCTTTGGGAATTTTTCACTCCAATTATGTCAGCCCACATTATGGCACCACGGAATCATACCGCCCTCTCAGGTACCCATTTACACCAATGTGACATGATACTAAAATTATGAGGTAATTTTCTTGCTCAAGAGAATTAGCAGTGTCCCTGGCAGGACTCAAACCTCTCAATCCCGAAGCGCAAGTCCAAGCACTGAACCTTTCCTCCCGCATATATAGGAAAAAGAAACCTGGTAAATGTTAAACAAATACATGTACTAAGATAAAGGTATCCAGACCATTTAAAATAATAAAAATAATAAATCAATTCAGTTAGTTCACATTTCACAATTCAGTGCATTTCAGAACTGCAGTTTCATCAAGAAATAAAAATCTATCCAAGCTTGTATATAATATACAAATGGGAGATTTCTTTAGAAATGCCCATCACATCTTAAACATAATTCTAGTTGACTTCTTATAAAATATGATTTTTATTCCCCCAGAGGGTGTTGAACTTAAGGGGCATATAAATTTGCAATTTCAAAAACTATTCGAGCCAGAATCATAAAATTTTATGTAAATCTTAACCAGTGTGGGAAGACGTGCATCTTTGGTTTCATTCAAAATTCATTGATTCATAGCAGAGATTTTGCCGTCCTCCATCATAACAGGAAAACTAATGTGATCTTGTTTAACCCTTTCCCTCATAGAGGAAACCATGGAAAGACCTATGCGAACAACATAAAACCAGATCAGCCTGCGAGTAACTAAACCTGATCAGATTTTATGCTGTTATGGGGTTGATTGGTAGATAGGTCATAATGTATGGGGTTGATTGGTCAATAAGTGATGATGTATGGGGTTGATTGGTAGAAAGATTATGATGTATGGGGTTGATTGGTAGATAGGTCATAATGTATGGGGTTGATTGGTCGACAGGTCATAATGTATGGGGTTGATCGATAGATAGGTCATAATGTATGGGGTTGATTGGTAGATAGGTCATAATGTATGGGGTTGATTGGAAGATAGGTCATAATGTATGGGGTTTATTGGTAGATACATTATGATGTATGGGGTTGATTGGTAGATAGGTCATAATCTATGGGGTTGATTGGTAGAAAGATTATGATGTATGGGGTTGTTGGTAATAGGTATATTAGGGGTTGATTGGTGATTGGTAGATAGGTCATAATGTATGGGAGTAACTCGAAGGCTGATCAGGTTTTATGCTGTTCGCTGCTCCTCAGTGGTCTGGAAATGAGGATTTTGTAATTAAATTTGGTAAGGTTTAACTGTGGTTTTCTGCAGATCAGGCTTTATGTGGTACCTATTGAGTGCGCCAAAATGAGTCTATATGAGGGAAAGGGTTAAGATGACCGCCAATGTAATGCATTCCATCATAACCAGATATCCAATCTGATGTGGTCCTAATCTTAACTTCATATTGTTACAAAGTATATGGAGGCTATACTGTAGTCACGTCCATCGGTCAGTCAGTCCATCAGTTTGTCCGTCCCTCTGTAGACAAGATTTATCTGTGCTATTCCTAGGCTACCTTTGGTCGGGTTTTAATTGAACTTAACAATACAGGTAAGTACCATGTTGGCACGTCATGACTGGCTTGATTTGAAATGAGTTATGGCCCTTTGTTTTATTTCTTGAATGTATTTTGTATACGATACATGTATGAGCGTATCAGAGCTCTACCTGTTTTTAGCTCGACTATTCGAAGAATATGAGAGCTATTGTAGTCACCCTTGCGTTGGCATTGGAGTTGCAGCTTTTGGTTAAAGTTTTGCATGCAAGTTGCTATCATTCTTATAACTCAATAACCATTCATGGTAATGACTTGAAAGTTTATGAATATGTTAAAGGGCATCAGACATCCAAGGTAGATATCTCTTGATGGAATATATTACAAATTATGGCCCATTTTTAACTTAGAAATTTTGGTTAAAGTTATGCATGCAAAATATTCATGCTTGTATTTCAGTAACCAGGCATTGGTTTGATTTGAAACTTCTTTACTATGTTCAATGGTATCATACTATAGTGGCAGATAGATTTTGACTAAATATATAACACAGATTAGGGCCACTTTATGACTTTGACTTTTTGGTTAAAGTTTTGCATGCAAGCTACTATCCAGCTTATATCGCTGAAATTGTTTATGGTATTGACTAGAAAGTTTAGGAGTGTGTTCAGGGGCATCAGAAAACCAAGGAGGATAACACTTGAACTATACAAGTTATGGCCCTTTTCTAACTTGGATACTTGATTAAAGTTTGGCTGCACAGTGTTATTATGCTTATGTCTCAGTAACTAAGCATGAGATTGATTTTAGACTTCATAAACATATTAAGGGTATTAGACTATCAAGGTATATCATTTTTGACTATTATTATATACAGGGTATATGAAGGGCAAGAATTGAAATAGATTTCATTTGATTTACCAACAAGCATTTTGAATAGTCGAGCGTGCTGCCCTCTGACAGCTCTTGTTTTGCATGTTTTTATTTTCACCCATCAACTGTATCAAGACTGTCTCTGACGTGGTAACAGTGACAAAGCAGTATCTGGGGGTATTCATCATCTTCAATGATAGTTCTTTTATATTGTGATTTGTTCATTTTGATCAAGTGTATCATGGTATATACTTTAAACAAAATTATGTATAAAATTTGTTTGTATACATTAATTTAGAGATGTTAGATAGTATTGTTCTTGTGAGTTTTTTTCTGTACAAAAAGTGATAAGCTTGTATAATGCACTGAAATAGGTCTACTTTCATTACGTTTTATTGTGAAAGTAAGAAATAAGATTCATGAAATAAAACAAAGGGCCACAACTCATATATGATAACATTCTGACGACTAAGATCAAATTTGTTTGTCACTGGATCCCAATAGATGATTTCACCACAAGATCAGCAATACCAGGTATAATTCTCTGATTTAAACTGACCAATCAGTGACTTGGGAAAATTCTCAAATGTATGTTTATTTCCCATTGAACAATGTGTGGAATTATACACCTGCATGTAGATTAGGAAGTACTCATTGATTTATATAGGTTTACATCTCATTTTAGAGAGAAATGGCCTATGAAACTGCACCTTACGTTAACTTCATCGAAATTGAAAGCTGTCAAATAGGTGTAAATTTAAATATTAATTGTTGTTGTTGTTTACAGCCAACAGAGCTTTTGAAATGTACATACGATAAGATAAGCATATAAAGCTGAATGATGGTGTGCAACAAAGCCAATCAAGATCATTTCGTACAACATTTTCCTTCCATGAGCTGTCTGATCAGGGTCTACCCTGTTTGCTCATCAGTATTGTAATCCTACACAGTCTGCGCTATATAGGAAAATCCCTTGTTTCATATACCATTTAAAATTCAATATCCATCAAGTCATAAATTGGAACATAAATAGTAATGGGGTAATCTGCTAATCTTAATTTCTTTTATTTATTTTCATAGAAATACCGTATTAGAAAATTAATTTAATCTACAATATTTGTTATAACCAACATTTTCAAGAATATCATCTCATTTTTTGATGAACATAATTTTTCTGTTACCCATTAAGGAAAAGAGCATTTATGGAAATGTTTCAAATTGCGGAAATGTTTCCGTGCCATCTACATTTTGACTGTATTCAGTACCAACAACCCTTTGGTGAGTAAAATAAGGTTAAGTGAAAAATTAAACATTTAAACGATTAAGTATTTCCCACTGCACCCTGGGTAAACCTTTAATCATGAAAATAATCGTTAAATGGCAGATAGACTCTCTTGAACTTTAAGAATTAAAAGCACAAAGGAGAGACAGACTGTAATTAGAAGGTGAAAAAAATGGAGAAAAAATATCAAATTATAGTTAATTACCTTTTATTCAGCACGATGAATAGATTTGAAAACGTGAATATATTTGTAACAATTGGTGTTTCCCAGTGTAATACACACTGACAAGCAGACAACCTCGGTTAAGACTTTATGAAAACAAGATTCAGAACATTTCTTACTCAAAGTATGGCATTTAATGGTTTTGTTTGTTAGCAAATATCTTTATTTAGACTAGGGTCGTATTGATTCAACCGAAATAAACATTAGGTTCTGAAAGGATTAAATTTTCATCAAGTACTGAAATTCAAGCCTGGCCATTGATGTTTTTGTGTACATACTTCGCCCATAGTTGTTTACATTTTGTATTTTGCTATAATTGCATTGTTTACATTTCTCGGTTGCCTAGGAGATGTGTCACATGTATAGCTGAGCACATCTGTTTTATAGGGCAGAATGAGAAAAAAAGGTAGGCGGATAAAACTAGCTGATGCTATAGATGTAACAGGTTCTGACTGCTGGTGATGATTGGTGGAGAAACAAGAAAGGGGCAGCAGTAGTCATGAGCTCAGAATGTCTGACTAGAAAGTCTTATCCTTGCCAGGTTGTCAGTGAAATTTTTCATTTGTGCATTTCTAGCTGACCAGGTTTAAGTACCATATTATGGTCCTACTACATTTGTTCTGTGTCTTCATCAGTCTGATTATCTGTGATTTGTCTCCTCTGAAACCACCCTGTAGAAGTTGATGAAACTTGGCACAAATGAACCTTGGGTGGCCCTAATAAAGGTCACAAAAATAAATATGATTTATGCAGAACTCAACAAATAGAATTTTATTTTAAAAAAAAAATTGGTCACTTTTGAAACCAATGGTCAAAATTTAATTTCAATGGGCACAAATGGTCAACTCATAGCCCTCTACCATAATTGTTAAAATGAACTTGGTCCCTTGAAAAATAAGGCCCCCCAGGGGATTGGCTAGTTTCCTTATACACACTGTATAGAAATTTTCAAAATTATTCTTTTGTGAAACCAATGGTCAAAACTTCATTTCAATCGATACATATGGTCACCTCATGGCCCTCTACAATAATTGCTTAAAGAAAGTTGATCCCTTACAAAAATGAGGCCCTCAGAGGTTCTGCTATTTTCCTTGTCTGGAAACTTTCAAACTTCTTCCACTGTGAAACCGATGGTCAAAATTTAATTTCATTGTGTGTGTAATGTTAACCTTATGACTCTTTGCCACAATTGCAAGAATGAAGTTGATCCCTCGTAAATTGAGGCCCCAAGTGAAGTCAGCTAATTTTTCTTATACATGCATATACTATAACCAGGTAAATTCAAGAGACCTGAATTGTTTTAATTAGGCTTATGGTACTCTGGTGAGCTTTCTAGGGCCATCATGCCCCTTTCGTTCAAGTATACCACAAAGCCTTGCTGTTTTTTATTGTAAAGGTTATAAAATGGAACAAACATTAAACGGAGGCTTTAAAGGAGATGTTTAAAATAGTTCGTGCATTTGAGTGATTGATTGTGAAATATTCATGAAATAGGATCACAGTTATCATGTTATCATTTTCTGAATGAGAAATGTTTGTTGTATGACCATTTTGAAATAGAATTGTCTCATTTCCTCACCTGTTTAAAATTTGTATCTATTTATAATTCTACAAAGTGTAGATGACTGACATAAATAAGCAAGTGAATCCCAAGTGGAATGAATCAATCAGAACATACCAGACAATCAAGAACATACCAGACAATCAAGAACATACCAGACAATCAAGAACATACCAGACAATCGGAACATACCAGACAATCAAGAACATACCAGACAATCAAGAACATACCGGACAATCAGAACATACCAGACAATCAAGAACATACCAGACAATCAGAACATACCAGACAATCAAGAACATACCAGACAATCAAGAACATACCAGACAATCAAGAACATACCAGACAATCAAGAACATACCAGACAATCAAGAACATACCAGACAATCAAGAACATACCAGACAATCAAGAACATACCAGACAATCAAGAACATACCAGACAATCAATAACATACCAGACAATCAAGAACATACCAGACAATCAAGAACATACCAGACAATCAAGAACATACCAGACAATCAAGAACATACCAGACAATCAAGAACATACCAGACAATCAAGAACATACCAGACAATCAAGAATAGTTAACGTCTATATACATTTACACATGTACTCATTCCTTACGTAATTATTTAACATTGGTTCAAATATTTTGAAATAAATCTGAAGATCAACAAAATAATATATAGCAATACTACAAACAGGCAAAATCCAGAGGGATGACAACCCCGACACATGTACACAAAACTTGGTATGCAAGCAAGATTCGGGCCCAGGACTGCACCCAGAAACCATTTTACCAACAGATGTTTTGTATTATTATGAATTAAGAGGCAAAAAAAAAGTTCTGTTTCTGGTCTCCAGCAAATAAAAAGAGGGTTGGTAGGTGGGGATTTTTTTTTGATTTTATTTTATTTTTTACATGAAACAAAAGGATATATTTTTTTTAAAGGCAGAAAGGTAAAAAAAATTTAGGGTCGGCCTTTTAAAATGAGGTTCGGTTGGGTGATCAGAAAATAGTTATATTGTACAAATTAGATGTAATACATAGTTAATTTACATGTGTTCACATCTTTATTACCTCTTTGCTTATGAGGGTTCTATATCAGGACTTCACTAAATGGCATTTAATTTACAATTAAGACCCGTGAATACATCCCAGTGGGCGATTTGTTCTCAAAACAGAGTGAAAGAAATCCCATTGTATTGTGGGTCTTTTTTTGTGCACAGACTGGCGTGTGTAGGAGTGAAGGGGCGTTGACAAATTCTTTATCAGAATACAGAACTCTGTGTACCTGTAATTTCATACAGACAGGTGCACAAGTAATGTCAATACAGCCCTTTAATATCAGTCATTCACAGCATTCAAACATAGATCATACAAATTGGTGTACACTGTTGCAATTTTCAGAAATAACCAACGAGAGCAAGCCTTTTTTTTTTTTCTTTTTGGAAGTAGCATATGAAGTATAGTTACTGATGTTTCTTCAGATTAGAATATTTTGAAGGCTCTAAAATGACCTCTTTTCTGTAGGCACTTTCACCAGCACAAATTTGTTTCCGTCGAATATCTCCTGTTGGAATAGAGATACAGTTTTTATATTTGGTCGGTAGATACCTTATGGGAAGAGGAGGATTTGGATTGATTTTCAGGTGACAGATTTAATACAGTGTTGCCACACTGCTGTGTCCCTGCCCCCTGACACTGATCCAACTAGTCCCTGCCCCATGGTCTTGAAAATACTAAAGTACAACTTGGGCTCAAATTTGAGTATCTTGCTCAAATCCCTATCGATACCAGTGGTCATAATTTGAGTATGAAAATCATACTTAACTGCAATAATTATTTTCAAGAACACGGGGCCGGAAACCATTGTATCGGTTCAGGGAGCTACAAGTATCATTATTACAAACTTTGTTAACATGATGTAGTCATGCAATGAACCTGCAAAATGCCACTCTCAGTGCACATTTAAATGCTCTGAAAATATTATGTAACAGCTGGAAGTCAGCATGTATAGTCATATACACAAATATGTGATATCTTTATTTTATTATACATAACATCATATGTATGCTATAAAGAGATGTCTTTTAACTTTTAACAAGCAATAAAACAACTCTATAAGGAAAACAAAAATGTACTGCAGTCATCCATATCGGTTCTCTGATGATGAAGATAATAAAGAACATCAGTCAGGTTATGGCATACTTTTGTAATGGAGTTTGTACGATGCCGGCTGAGAGATGATTACGAACTGAGCGTGACCTCAGCTAGTTTCTATTGATTGGTTTGTTGTGACAGAAAAAGTAAACAGAACAAAACAAACATGCGACTGGTTTTAGGGGAGATGTGGCTAACAAAATAGGCCTCCTGTTTTTGTGCTCTAATAAAGTTACAAATCAATATGGCGTTTGTGCTTAAAGCAGGTCTACTTCAGATAGACAGAAAAAAATGAATAGCAATCATTGCAAGTGTTTTTCTTGATATTTTTTATGGTGTTCTAATTTTATCATCATCCCTAGCTGTTTCATTGTCTGATTTTCTACAATTAGATGAATTAATTAATTAAATTCCTTGCTCTCTGTGCTCATTTGTTGTTAAACAAAGATGAGTAAGCATCATCAAACTTTATTTTACCTTGATTTGGAAATATTATCTCATAAAGTCCTGACTTGGACCTGTACTTTGCACCTGGAAAGGCCATTAAAAATCCTTGCCCCAAATGAGGTTCAAACCTAAAGCCTTTGAATTCATAGTCATTTATGTTACGTTGGGCCTTTCTTGAAAAAATTGCTTGGTCTTTTGTTAAGAAGGGACTGGGACTTACATAATAGCGATACAGTATTCCTTAACATTCATAGTAAAGCTACCATATCCCATATTTGCTCCTCTAAGCTCTAACCATAAAAGGAAACAGTAAAATCACAGCACTTAAAAACAATTTGTATAGATATCATGTAAAGAATGTATCTAAACAAGCTTTAAAAAATGTTATTTTTAATTTTGATGACTGTTCATTTTAGAATTTATTTCTTATTAATTAATTAATTATATTTTTAATTTGGCAATTAGACTATAACAATTGGGGATAAAAATGGTTGAATATTAATGTGTTCTACCAAACATTTCTTTCAGATAGAACTTTCTGTGATGAGGCATAGGGTTCAGCTGCAAGTGCAAGGTTATTAGCCTAATGGTTCAATACTTACCAAGGTCTCTGCATTTTTTTTTCACATGATTAAAGTAAGAAAGCTGTATGTCAGATGCTCTTTTCAGTGTTTAATGAAAGATGTTTTCCAATTGACTTACTTTTTATATTTATATAGCTTCTCTTGGATAATAGGTAATCAAAGGTTGACCTGGTTTACACAAAAGAACATGATTTTACCTTGAATGAAACAATATCCAAATTCAAAACATTATATACTTAAAACTTAATTGTCTAAGAATTGATACTTTTGAGCAAGCAAAATAGGGGAAGGGGGAGTTAATCAAAATAAGTTCTACTGATAGTGCAAGTGTTAACCCTTTCCCTCATATAGACTCATTTTGACGCCCTCAATAGGTACCACATAAAGCCTGATCAGCAGAAAACCACAGTTAAACCTTACCAAATTTAATTACAAAATCCTCATTTCCAGACCACTCGCAGGCGCATAGGTCTTTTCATGGTGTCCTCTATGAGGGAAAGGGTTAAAACAGGTTTGGTCCTCTGTCTGAAATATGTTCCAAGCAAAGCTGGTTCTGCTTTAATTAGTGTTTATGTCATAAATAGAGTAATTCTGCTTTAATTAGCAAATAGATCAATAGATTGTTTATTGTTGGACAATCAACTGCCACTGTTATAGACTGCTTGATAGAATTCCACTTGCAAGGCCATTAGTTGATCAATTACATGTAATATTTATGCTCTATACATGTTTGTTGTGTTTTCTACATGACTTTGTTGTCACAAATGACCTGTCACACAGTATAATTGCTAGCTCATTGTAGCCACTCAAAGGAAAATAATGCTATTAGATATTTTGTTTGGTTTTAAATTCACTTGAGGCACATTTCCAATGTTGTTAAACATATTCTACAAGCCCTCAGTTTGTTATGTGGGTCATGAAGGGCTTATCTGGGTTCATGTATTATTTACTGTCCAAAAATATAAGTAAATTGCTTTGGGTTTGTTTATTGTGTAGATCTGTACATGTAACTTTATTTTCACAGGTCGACCCGTTTTACTGTAACCTTTGTAACAATGTCATTCATTGTATATTATTACACCATGAAAATATTTATCTAAATCCCATTTGGAAGTAATATATTCTGTCATAACACTTAAACATATACACACTATCACAGAACTGACCCCATTTAACTGAGCTATAATGTATTCTTCTTTTCCATACTTTTGATATAAGACTTGCGTTGTAAAACAAGGTCCAGCTAGAAATTACTTCAATATAATATTGGTTATTCCCCCAATTGAAGAAGAGGGATCATATTGTTTTGCAAATGTCCGTCGGTTCTTCAGTAGACAACTTCTCTACAGAAACCGTCCCTGATGGCTGAGTGGTTAGAGCGTCCGTCTTGGGAGTGGGAGGTCGTGGGTTCAATTCCTGGCCCAACATACCAAAGTCGTAAAAATGGCACTGATATAGCTCTCTTGCTTGGTGCTCAGCATAGAAGGGTAGTTGCAGGACTGGTTGGCCCGGTGTCAGGATAATGTGACTGGGTGTGGTATCATGCCACATGTCTACGGCGTGATACTGCAGTGTGGCAGCACTATATCTGTCTCAAGTAGACATTGTCTCCAAATGACTGAAATCCTGTCCGTGGGACGTTAAACCCAACAAACAAACAAACAATCTTTACAGAAAAATATTAACTAGAAAATGCTTGAACCAATATTCTTCAAATTTGATAGGGAGTTTTAGGATATGGGTAGGAAATTATCTCCATTGATCTTTGGGTCACTAGGTAACATGTCAAGGTCACAATGACCTAGAACATGAAAATGGTTTCCGATCACTTTAGCCCATGTTTGGGGTCACTTTATCAAAGGTTAACCCAGCTTTTGTTTTCATTGGTCCCACAAGGTTTAAAAAATACATGTGCAAACTCTCCAGTAATATTTATAGCTTGACTATGCTAAGAATTCTGGTTACTGGTACTCTGGCATCTATCCTGAGCACTTAATGTGTGTTGTGCATTGTCAATAATAGCTTGTAAACACATGTATTCTAGAGGCCAGTTTTTACCTAATTTTCATGAAACTTGGTCATATTTGTTTGTTCACAGAAAATCTTGGATGAGTTTGAAACTGGGTCATATATGGTTAAAAAGTAGGTCACAAGGCCAAATTTCAGGAAAGGTTTGTGGACTGTAGATGCCACATAATTATATCTTCATATAAATCAGTCTGCATGAAAATCTTGGGTCATGTGAAGTCAAAATGTGGGTCACCAGGCATTTATCTTAGAAAAACCTTGGAAACATTCTAGAATGTCACATTTTTCACTCACTCTTCATGGACCTAGGTCACACTGTTTGCCAGCATGAAGTCTTGGTTGTTTTTACATTATTCATACTGTCCCCGGTGGCAAAGTGGTTAGAGACTCCGCTTCAGGAGCAGGAGGTCTTGGGTTCGATCCACGGCCGCGACATACCAAAGTCATAAAAAATGGTACTGGTATAGCTCCCTTGCTTGGCTCTCAGCATAATATTTGTAATTCCAGGACTGGTTGGCCCAGTGTCAGGATAATGTGACTGGGTGTGGTATTATGCCACATGTCTACAGCATGACATTGCAGTGTGGCAGCACTATATCTGTCTCAAGTACACATAGTCTCCACATGACTGAAATACTGTTGGCTGGATGTTAAATCCAACAAACAAAAATTATTCATACTTTTTCAGATGGATTTAAAAAGCATTATAATTTTTGCAATTAACTTGTTCATTACATTATGATACCTATAATCTTACTCAGTGTGCTTTACAGGGAAATCTTGAACCTCTTGAGTTGATTTTAGAGTAAATATGTTTTTTTGTTATTCTGGACTGATCCTGGTGGCCTGGTAGTTATATAGCCTCCACTCCAGAATGGTTTGATCCCCGACCTTAACATACAATAGTCATTAATATCCATACAAATACAGTTGCATTGCTTGGCACTCAGCATACATGTACTATGGTAGTACAAGGGGCTGGATTCAATATACATCTTAGATTTAACAAAGAATTTCCTCATCCTTATTTTTATCCGTTAAGATATTCCTTAACCTTAGTTTTTTTTCTTAGCTTCAGTCTTAGTGGAAACTTGCATAAGAAAATCTTAAAGATAAGAAAAATATTAAAATTTTACATAAGTTTGTAGCAAAACACAACATGCAATGCAGATTGTCTACAAAATTTAAAAGCATTAAGCTAATTTCAACACATTGAAAATTTTTATCATTTCATATATACTAAGTATATGCAAGAAAAATGAAATGATGGAAACGACAAAGAAAAAATGTGTTGATTGTTTATTTCAAATCTTTTCACAGTAATTATAGAAATATTCTTGTAGTGTAACCAGACAGTTTGTAGGAACTAACAGGTAGACACATTTTGGTCAGTCAGTTTTGATTTACATATGTATGTACTTCTGGGAGGAATTGACCTGATAGTGACTATATCTTCTGCTCTTTCAAATCACATTGATGGTAAATTATGTCTCTAAACCTATTCACCAGTAGTTTTCAAAGTCCCTTAAAGTTTTATTTCACCGTAAAAAGTACACAATACTAATGGATTGCCAAAAAAATGGATGAAAATAGCTGGATCACACAAAGCATCAACAAAACTTGAAAGTTATGGAGCACCTGTGTTTCCTTAAAATTAAGGGCAAATCTAAGGAAAAAAACAGATCTTAATATTTTTTTTAACAGTTAAGGAAAATCTTGCAAGTTAATAAAATCTTATTGGAATCTTAGTTTTAAGGGAAATTTTAGGTATTAAAGATTTATCTTAGAGTTAAGATGTATATTGAATACTGCCCTGGTTCAGGCCCAGTGACAGGATAATTGTGTCGCCTGACTAGTCAGGCAACAACCTGTCTGCTTGTCCGGAGCATAACTTTGTAACCATCAGTTTGAATGACTTGACACTTGATATGTATGTTTCTTGCAATGACCCGGAGTGCAGTGTGCTAAACCATAACTCTACCTTGTGCACTTATTGAGTTATTCCCCTTTGATAGATTTTCTTTGAGAATTTCTTGTCCGGAGCATATCTTTTTCACCTTAAGTTTAAATGACTTGAGGCTTGATATGTATGTTTCATGAAATGACGCGGAGTGCAGTGCGCAAGAACCATAACTCTACCTTGTGCCCTTTTTGAGTTATTCCCCTTTGATAGATTTTCTTTGAGAATTTCTTGTCCAGAGCATATCTTTTTCACCATAAGTTTAAATGACTTGAGACTTGATATGTATGTTTCTTGAAATGACGCGGAGTGCAGTGTGCAAGAACCATAACTACCTTGTGCGCTTTTTGAGTTATTCCCCTGTGATAGATTTTCTTTAAGATTTTTTTTGTCCGGAGCATATCTTTCTCACCATAAGTTTAAATGACTTGAGACTTGATATGTATGTTTTTTGCAATGATGTGGAGTGCATTAATACCCCATCCGTAAAAGAAAGTGACAAATTGGCATCTTTACTGTCAACAGATAGGTCATCGTCAGGCGACACATCCGACTCGCGGAGTTCTAGTGTTATCTAGTGTTGTATCATGCTTACTTTGCTATGGCACTAATTAGCGGTGAGGCAGCAGTGTACCTGTGGCATATAGACAAAATCCCCAATTACTCAAATACTGTTGATGGCATGTTAAACCCATACAAATCAATCAAACAATTTGTTCATCTAGACATAATTACACAAGTGCTGCAGAGGGCTGTGTGGCCCAATGGACAGTGAGATCATGCTGTAATGTGACCAGGTGAAAAAAAATGTACAGCCAGATTGGGACTCAAACCCCCTTACAGATGGAGTGCTCTACTGATTGAGTTACTGGACCACTTTCACAAATCTATCCCCAGCAAGGGTTACTAATTATAGGCCATCACATAGTAAGATGATCAAGAGAATATCTTTCCTCTTTTTTAAACAGAATTTAAATTATTGTTAACAAAAAGAGATTCAATATTATAGTCATACTGTTTGTTTTTAACTTAAACTTTATTATACAAGGTTTGTTGTCAATCTTTTTAAATAGATGTTTAGTACAATAAACGTCATACATTCATATATTTTGTACTTGATCAGAAAGAAAAAATGATACAAATTGCAGTGAAACATAATCTAGAGTCACTATGGCAACATCTGGTAACAATCATGATCTTTAGTAACAGAAGTAAAATTGGAAAGGTAACAGCATTTTTTTTTAACACTTAGCTCATTAATATTCATGTAGAAATTCATGACATTATAAGTATTGATTTCCTAATATTTGAATTGTATAATTATACATGGGATTTTTATTGCCATGCAGGCTGTGAAGAATATGAGCTTCAATATTGCATGAGCAACCAGAGGAGACCCTGATCAGACAGCTCCAGGGTCTGTTTGCTGGACTGATTTTTGAATTAAGCCTGATCGAACTTTAATGCTGATGCAAGTTTCTGACATCATTTCCAGGCATCTGCCGATGGAGGGGAAAGTCCGTCTGCTTGATGTCGGGAGCTGCTTCAACCCTTTCCTAGCCTTCCCAGAATTCCAGGCTATCGGCATCGACATTAGCCCTGCTGAAGATGTATGGCTGTTTTTTGTTTTTCTCTGAAAAAGAGGCAATGTATATCATTATTTACTGATGCTTATAGCATTATATGTAATCAAAGCGCACAATGCGCTGAGAGATGGCGACGGGATTAACATTCTAAACTCAGCGTTTCTGAAGTTACTGAAGCAGTCACATGACAACAAAAACTCCACCCGCTGTTGCTACAAAGGTTCTATTTGTAACATAATAATCCGGAGTAAAGGTCATGAACCTTTCATTCATAAAGAGCTGCATACCTAAGTAGGTCATTCTCTTTCTCCAGTACTAGCGAATTCTGTCTGTTGTTTCATATGTGTAGAAATTGACCAGGTATTTAATTATTTAAGATACTAGAATGTTTGTTTATCTATTTCAAAGTTAAGAAATGCCCTAGGAGAAACCTAACTCGCCATCATGCAAAATATTGTGTGGACTACTTTAGGTCAATTACATACATACGGAACACTACTTTTTCTTTTTACAGGAGTAGATCTTCATATACATAAGATGGGTTACTGTTCTGGTTAAGAAATGTCACGGATATTTTTTTTCACGCTTAAAATTGATGCTTCCAGTGCAATATAATGGCAAAAGAAAACATGTTACCAAACAGTAACACACTAAAAGTGGTTACCGTTATGATTTAAATGTCTGTGTAACATATTCCACTCGTATTCGTTAGTGCAAAATAGCATTGCATGGATCCGCACTAAGCGCGGAGAGGTACAGTTAAAATTGTTATGGAAAATATGCAAATTAGCAAGGCCTAATTTCATTTTTCAGCATAAGACGGCTATCGCTGTCTAAAAACTGAAATTGTATGTTATAGTCCATTAGTTTTAAAGGTTATTCTTAGAAATTGTATTGGTACCATATGCTGTGCTGTTTATAGAAATGGTACATGTGATCTACTATTGTTTAATGATAAAACAATATATTTATGTAGGTATAACAAAAAATTAACTTCAAGACTTGGGTTGGTGACATAATTTTTGACCATTCATTAGGTTTTATCATTAAGGGCCACCATTTTGTTTAATCCAGACAGCTCCTTTTGACATATTTTTACTTGAAAACAAACAAAGACAAGCTTCATATTATTTTTCACATTTATTTCTGACAAAGTATCTCAGTCATTTCTCTAAGAATGTTCCCATTTTTCTTGCAGAGTGTCTTTCATTGTGACTTTTTGCACCTTCGTACGACCGACCACCTCCAGGTGGCTGATGATACCATGACGACCTTCGTACACAATCTCAAGGATCCGGTTGAATGGCTTCCCAGGGAGTGTTTCCATGTGGTTGTCTTCTCACTCCTTCTTGAATATTTTCCTGCTCCGTTCCAAAGGTGGCTATGTTGTGAAAAAGCCCATGAACTTCTTATGTACAATGGAATTTTAGTCATAGTGACGCCTGATTCGCATCGGCAACATCGGAATGCGCCTATGATGAAAAGCTGGAAAACTGCAATAGAATCCATTGGGTTCCGACGATGGAAATACGTTAAACAGGAGCATTTACATTGTATGGTTTTTCGAAAGGTTGAGATTAGTGAGAAAAAAACAGGACCGATTTCTCAAAGGAATTACAGCTGACATGATATATATACCACAGGATTTTCAGAACAACGATGTTGATGATTATGACTTCCCAATTTCATCGTCACATTCTTCGGACAATGAAGAGTTTTACCAGGAACACACTGTGAATGAACTACCCTTGTTAACAATCTTCGATTCAGATTGAGATTTTATTAAAAGCAGTATTTTACAGTTTATCAGCATTTTTTATCTTGACCGTTTCTGACCTTTTATTTAGTATATTTTCTTCTTATGAATGGTTATTTTGAAGTTTGACAGTTTACATAAAGTTTATTGCAGTTTTTAATTTTCAGTTTGAAATCGGATTGTTGTTAAATGTTATGATTACAGGAGTATAATGTGCTTATAAGATGTTGTGTGTGTCATCCCTTTTCTACTCGTATATTAACTGAAGTTGTCAAAATCAGATCTAGCTTGTAGGCCAAATAACCAATAAAAATATAATGGGCATTATTATGGGCCCACTCATTTTGCTTGATGCCCTGTCAAAATTACTGGTAGAAAATGAAAAATTTATGGATATTATTTCTGATATATCTGCATGCATTGCATCATTACTTGAAAACTATTCAAGGTACAATGTAATAACTTGAAACTAAAATGTATTTAAATGTGGACAAGGAGAGGCGCAGTAACCAAGAACCACAACCCTACCGGGCCCCATTGTTTAAGTATCATCTTCTCATCTAATTTTAGAACAAATTTTTGTCTAGATCATGATTTAATATACAATATGAGATTTGGCATTTTACTTCCCTAAGGAAGCCTTTTCAATTATAACAAGTTATTTTGCATCTGACACCTTTGGGTGGGGCCCAGAGGGGGATAGGCTCTGATGGGGCATTGTGTTTTATGAATATATCTTTTTTCACGTTAGAATTGAATCATGGAGGTCAAAATACGTAGGTGTCAGTATCTCTCTTTGCCTATTACCAATGGATCCCAGGTTTAATTCCCGGCCAGGTGTATGAGGGGGTTACAGTAGTTTTTCTGGGCACTCTCATTTCCTCCTACAATATTAAGAACATACATTGATCTCAGCATCAGCAAGAACAAGTAGAATGGTAAAAAAGAAAAAACCAAACAAGAAATATCACTAAATGTGGCTAAAACCCCCACCTTGTCTCGATGTAATGAGAATGAAGGATGGAATATAACATGGCAGGGTCTGGCAAGCATGATTCATACATAGCCCATTTTTGTGACTCAGGAGTATAAAAACCACCTTCACACTTAAGTCACATTGTATTTAAGAAATAATTATTTATTTTCTTCAAAATTAAGTAACAAGAGGACTTAATTAGCTCAGTGAATATAACAATGTATTGTGTAATTAAAACTGAAATGATATATGGACAAGTCCCATATTTTATTAAGATGTACAAGGCAATATTAGTATTTGTATTTTCATTTTTTTTTACTTTTGAAATACAAATGTGGTCGTTGTCTGTTCCTTTTATAATCTGAATATAAAATCATTACCATGATGTCTTTGTCACCCTATTTTGTTCACATTTTAATTAGTTTATAGTTTACAGGTCACATGTTAATAGATCTATTGACTACAAAATTTCAAGTGATCTCAAAACATATATTTGTTTTTAAAAATTTAGTTTATTTTTCTAAATTGTTACATCTGCAGTAAATGGGAATATGTCTCCGTTAAAGATTAAATATTTATACATATAAAATGAGAGAAATAAAAATAGATTTTTGACAAAACTTAATTTGTTTTCTGTTTTCCAAAACAAACTTTGCAGGTAAGATAAGGATTTGGTAAATATAATGTACTTTTGAAACTAAATAATATCAATCTAACTAGATCTGTGTGTCATCTTCTATTGAAACTGTCACAACAATGATCTGTTAGGGAAGAAAATGCTTTTTTTTTGACAAGCATTGTTTGCTTGATCATTTCTCCTCTTATATTATTTGTGCAATTAGTTGCATTCAGATAATCTATAAAACGATATTTATTTTTTCCGACATCCATTACATAGAATAAATATAACAAGCAAACAATGGTTCTAGAGAAAGACGGAACATAAAAAGAACTTGTTTGTCTCATGCTAAAAGGGAAGATTTGTCTCTACTTTAGTCTACATTTACTTGCCCTAACCTAACTGAGGTGATCTGTCATAGGTAGGGAACCATTTGGGGTTGTACTATGAAATATATAATGGCAAAATGTAAAATTAATTTAAGAAATGTTACAAATATCGTACCAGACATTTAGATGCAGTAATTATCATTTCTTTCTTATTTCTTTATACATTGACTGGGAAACACTTCTTACGACTTATAAACGGTACTTATACCTCTCAGTGGTTCCTGGGTTGGACCAGTACTTTGTGCCTTGGAAAGTAATGAGACTGTTGCCCCAAACAGGATTTATACCTTTAACTTCATGACCTGCAGTCATGTATGCTACCACTGGACTGGCTTGCGGTAGGTCAGTGGTTCTACCTGGATGCCTCCCTGCATTCGGGGTCTTCCTCCACAAGTAATTAGCTGGACGTCACTATATGACTGAAATACTGTCGAAGTGACGATAAACTCAAATAGTCAAGTCAAGTAACCACTGGACCACAGCACCTTTTATAAAATAAGAAAAGATCATGAAAATGACTTCTTTCTTTTAATGTATTTTTGCTTTTTTCTTTTTTTTATAGTTTTAATATTCACTGATGTTGCTTTTAGTTTGTTGTACTAGCTTAAACTAGCACTAGACGAACAATTTGAATACTTTAACCTTTTATCTCATTAATTTTAATATACACATTTATGATTTAATGAAAATTAATTTTCTGAACTTTAAATGCTTGTTTATAAAACAATAAATCTTTCTTTACCATCCAGACTGTTGAATCTGAGCTACAAAATTGTGTTAGCAAATAGAGGGCATTGATCAGACATTTCCTGATAGAGCTGTCTGATGTGGGTCAGCTCTGTTTGCTAATGTGTCAAAACATGTGTACATGTATATGAAATAAACTTTAATTTTTCTGCAATAATCTTAGTTTGACTTTTTAGCTCACCTGAACATGTGCTCAGGATGAGCTTTTAGGTCCATTGAATGTCCGTCATATGTCTACCCACAATTGTTTATACTCTAGCATCTTTATATCTTAACCCTTTCCCTCATATAGACTCATTTTGACGCACTCAGTAGGTACCACATAATGCCTGATCTGCAGAAAACCAGTTAAACCTTACCAAATTTAATTACAAAATCCTCATTTCCAGACCACTGAGGAGCAGCAAACAGCATAAAACCTGATCACCCTGCGAGTTACTCGCAGGCTGATCTGGTTTTATGTTGTTCGCATAGGTCTTTTCATGGTTTCCTCTGAGGGAAAGGGTTAAGCAATTGTTTTCAAACTTCATGACAAAGTTTAAGGCCATAACTCACAGCCAAGATTAATTATGGCTGTTGTCAGCCAATTTGGTCAGGAGTTATGGCCCTTGAACCATCAAAAAGTGCCAGATTTACACAATAGCATCTGTTATTATTAAACTTACCTGCATAAACAATGATAATGTCAACAATACCTCAGTGAAGTTGGATTATGGCTGATATTGGCCTGATGGGTATACATCTTAGGTCCTTGAAATATCAGAACATCACACAGATTTGCCACTTTTTCATTCCAGCATCTTCATTTCTAAAGTAGTGCAGGAAGTACTTCTCAGGTGAGAGACTTCAGGAATTTTGGCCCTCTTGTTTAATTCGCTGTCTTTGAATGCTAGAGTGATCAAAAGTGAGGTACAGGCATGTAAGTATTTAAATTATCAAGTTAGGTATAAATGCATTCCACATTTCCTGTTTTACAAATTACTCAAGCACATTACATAGTTTACATGAATTATTGCATAAATTACTAGCAATATTTGTTAAAAAAAAGTGTTCTTTGGAACACGTGTTACCTACTGAAATGTTATGGAAAAATGTTATGGACAAATAGATGGACGGATGGACAGACAGATGCTGGAAAAGTTCGCTATTTTAATTAGGAAAACAATAACGATGAAAATTGCCCCTTAGTATTTAAGTATTACCTATCACTAAGTATGGTATGCGGAATTCAGCCAGGCTTGGTCAATTCAGCCAACCTTACTTAGCACTATACTAAGTCAATACTTAGGGATGCAATTCATCATTCTTGTAGTACCTTAAAAATACCTTAATATCTTAACAAATATTGTTTGTCATAAAGGTGACCCTTTAAAGGTGCCAAACGAGAACTGTGGAATGTGATTCTATTTGATTTTAATATTTTAAGTCTGACTTTGCACTAGGTATGTTAATAGAATCAGAGCCTGGATGTTCTAAAGAAACTAGCTGCCGAAATTAATAAAAAAAATCTTCTGTTTAAAAACTTCAACTCAGTGGTATGTTTTAAAATATCACTGTGTGAGTATTGTAAAATCATTTATTTCCGCTGGCATAAGATTTCGAGGAACCTGTAAATAAGTTGAATTTGTTGGTAGTAGGTACATATCATTCATATTCATGTTCAAGAACACGCAAGGTCTATGAAATTAAGTTTTTGTGGGGATTGATATTCACGAAAAAGTCAGCCATGAAATCATTAAAAATTAACCACCCACGAAAATTAATGATTCCGCAGAATGTGTTATATTACTACTAGTGTCGATTCTAAAATGCATGATTGCAAGATTAACGCATTCTTTTCAGATATTGGGCATAAATTTAAAACATGCATATGAAAATTGCTCATTATGAATGCCAACACTGCACCCACCTCACTGGTTGATCAATTTCTCACATGTATCTAATGACAGCTGTATTCTCCAGGTGGATAATCTATACACATCTTTATTTTTTAAAATATCATTTTTTTACACATCTGAAGAGGATACTACCTAATCACCCACATATTTCATAGCACACCCTCATTTCAATAAAAAGGCACATTCATGCCAATCCCTCAAAAATTCTGGATTTTAGAATATTCACCAGTTGGGATAGTATTTCATTCATATACTGATGTCCAGCATATACCAGATGTACAAGTAAGACTTGGGTACAGCCGCAGTCCTACCACCTATCAGCTGATGGGTATCCTCACATTAAATTTTGGATGACCAGACAGGGATTCAAACCCAAAGCAGTCAGGGGCTAATGGGTAGTAAGTCAGCAGCACAGGTGTCCCATATGGGTGCATAAATTCATAGAACAGCTATATATGAGTTACAGTTGGCAGGGGGACTACAGCATCTGCCGTGTAGGGTCGATCAACAGTCATTATACCAGTTATAAACTGCCACCTGGCTCTCAGCACTTAAGGGTAGTCCCAGTTTCTGGGGCACTTGTTTACAGAGTAATATCGAAGGGAGGCAGCACTATATCTGTAGCATGTACATTAAAGTCCCCAAATGACTTAAGTATTTCTTCCTTTTATATATTATGCCTCTAACAATTACTGGCGTGTTCGTGTGTTCTTTCTCTATTTTTTCATCTCAATCAATTACCTTATGCTACTGTTATATTACTCTTCGTCTTTATGACACACAGAGGGATCAAAAGCACATAAACAGCAAGATTTAACAACTGAAGAACTCGGGGAAATATTGCCAGATAAGCTACCATCAATAATTATAATTGAAAGTGACAGGAGCAAGGCAAACCCAGGTAAAAAGCACTTTGAAATGCATAGTTTGTTTCTCATTATAATTCAGTAAATAAATATCAAGGAAAACTGGTAAAGAAATTCCCCGACTGTCCAAACATTGCTAGGACAAAAAGTAAACAAAGTGAAATATTTTTCTCTCAGGGATGGCTATGCATTATGGCAAAATAATGATGTTTTGAACAACGTGAGGCCATGCTTCTGTTGTGTTTTTTTTGTTGTTGTTTTTTCCCCATCTTTTCTTTTTTCCTCCATCTCTGTGTAACCATGGTAAGATGCTAAATACTAAAACGGTTACCTGGCACCCATTATGTGAGTGTATATTTACATAACTAAACTGTAAGTTTGTTTTTTCCAAATCTATCTCCCTGACGCTCATTCTCATCTATAATTATTAATGACCATGATCAGTGGCGATAGTGTATCAGTGCTATTTATATAGTAGTATTCAGAATTAAAAAAAAAAAAAAAAAAAAAAAAACCCTGCTATTCAAATCCTTACGTTCATTTCCTCATGATTCGCTAATATATTTTCAAATCCTAGTATTATGAAGTACATTTGAACTAAATCTATATTTTCCGAGGCTTCCTCAAATTAAAAAAAATCTTCCAGACCAGAACAGAACTCCAACCCACAGTGGTTGGGGCCTAGTGACTGTAACAGTCTCTGACATTTCTATTGCTTACAAAACGCATTGCTAGGCATTGTTTAGTAAATGTTACCTCAACATAAGATCGTGTCTCTTTTAATGGCCTTGTTTCAGTATCACGTTTTCTTTAAAAAAAAATGTTTAACATACTATACACAGGACTGTTGATTTTCTCCTTTATATAAATGGCCGATGGCCGAGTGGCTATGTTAAGCGCCCTAATCTCTCCCGCCAGATCGTAGGTTCGATTCTTGGTCATGACATATCAAAGTCATAGAAAACTGGAGATGGTGTGGCTCTCAGTGTACTAGGGTGGGTCAAGAACTGGTTGGATAATGTGATTTGGTATGGTCTATGGCGTGATGGCTCAATGAGGCTACACTATTAAATATACAGCAGATGGAATGTCAAATCAAACTATGTTGATCGAAATGTTACGAGAGCTAATTTACCTGTTTTGAACAGATTGTATAAAACGCAATAACCGGTGATGTTTCATAGACTCATATGGCGGTGAGATGTGATTATGATATTTTAAACGTGCTATACATGCAAATGAATCAATTCGTTGACGATACATATAATTATTTAAGTAACTTAGTAAATGGATAAGAAAAAAATGAAATAGCATCAGGCAAGATGTTGCCCATCATTAATGTATGAGATAAGTGCAAATTAAGCTGTGATTCCCATGCAAGAAAAAGAAAAGGAAAAAATGGCTTATATTGACAGTTTCGTATTTTCTGAATTTTTACCTCACCTGAGCACAACGTGCTCAAGGTGAGCTATTGTGACCGATGAATGTCCGGCGTCTGGTGTCCGTCGTCAATCGTCAACATTTAACTTAAAACGACATCTCCTCCTTAACCACTGGGCCAATTTTAAAGAAACTTCACAGGAATGTTCCTTGGGTGACGTCCTTTCATATTTTTTCAACGAATTTGATTCCATGCAGAACTCTGGTTGCCATGGCAACGGAAAGAAAAAACATATGAAAGTTTTGAAAATCTTCTCCTCAAAAACTGCTGGCAAGATTTCAAAGTTATTTGGCACATTGTTTTTTGGGTCACTCTCTACAAAGATTGTTCAAATTATTTTGATTCGTTGAAAAACATGGCCGCCAGGGGACAGAGTCCGTTTTCCTTAAATGTATATAGTACAAATTTGAAAATCTTCTCCTCCAAAAGTACTGGTTGGATTTCAAAGTTATTTGGCAAAGATGTTCCTTAGGTCACTATCTACCAAGATTGTTCAAATTATTTTGATTCGTTGAAAAACATGGCCGCCAGGGGGCTAAGCCCATTTTCCGTATATGTATATAGTACAAATTTGAAAATTCTTCTTGTCCTAAAGTACTCACTCGATTTATAGCTGGCAGAGGGCAGAGCCCATTTTCCACAATATCATAAATTATTGCTGTTTCTTTTCCTCCCACTAATATCCTGGTTCTCAGGTAAGCGACTCAGGGCCATCATGGCCCTCTTGTTCATAATTAACATGTATGAGTTCATTTTATACAATGATCGATTTGTATTTCTATGATATTGTTTTCTGGATAGTTAAATCATCTTGGTCAGTTAATTAACACCTGGCTCGTGCCAGGTCTTAGTTGTTAATTGTCGGGTGCAATGTCCGACATTACTGGCCGTGTACTTTGTATCAGCTAGAAACGGGCCACTACAAGTTTTACTGCTCTAGTAATTAGTATTAGTAAATTAGCTTTTTTTTCTCATTGCCTGTTTCAGTTTATTGATGCAGTATTCTGGTATTAACATCGATATATGCACTGCGAGACAACCTTACACATTTGAAATCAAATATTGTCATACAAAATAAAGAGTATCTTTATTACGATGAAATATATTTGTTACAAAACAGAGGATTGTGCATAGTTCATTTATCCTTATAATACGAATCACTAGATGATAATCAATAGAATGCAGAAAAAATTGGTATTATACGAGAAGCGGTTTTCCGAATTCAGTGACTTTATATAATTTAAGCCCCGACAAGAGCCCAATTACTTACCATACCATCCAATGTATTCGAATATCCGAGACTCCAAACTTTCTGAGGACTTCATGTTTAACTCCCATCTGTTTTCGAATAATCGCAGTTTTAGAGTGAGTATATATCGCAAACACTTCATATTCCTAACGCATCAGATTACGACAGAATTGCGAGAATCTTTTATTGACATGCTTTCTGCTGTACTCCTAGAAATGCCGACTTAAATTCGAATCAAATTATGACAGCATGCCTTCAGTAAAAAATAACGTCAAAGTGAAACAAGAGTATAGTTATTGTTTGTTTCAAAGTATAAAATTGTAAACGAAATATATTTCTTTAGGTTAAGATTTTCAATAAAAAAATTCGTACTGGTAAAGTTCCACTGCTTGGCGCTCAGCATATAATGGTAAGGTGCGATATCATGCTGTTTGATGCTACTTGTCTACGGCGTGATATCGCAGTGTCACGGCACTTCTGTCTAATGTTGACAAACTCACAAAATAACAGAAATACGGTCACACAAGCAATTATAAAATTTTCAGGAAGTGTCCGGTGGTAAACAGTAATTACTAACACAATAAAGGGCATGTTTTTTGAAAATTTGTTGATTCAAAAGAAAATATCTAACAAGCTATTATGATATAAACTGCAATTAATTACATTTTTCTATGAACTGCCTATCCTCATGATAATTAATAATGTGAAGGAATTATTCTATAGAATAGTATTTTTTGGGGTTATTAATTTTACAGAAAGAAATAATGGCACCTCACGTGTATTCATTAACATTACAAGGATATCGGTTTTCGAAAATAATGGTTTATGTTTGTGCGCATGCGTCGTATCTAAAGCCTTCAATTAACTTGGTTTATGAACAACATTTCTTGCCCACCAAAATGATACAGAGAAAGAGAAATCCATGATACAATATGCTACCTTATCTAATCTAATTCTTAAATTTTTGTGTCTCGTTCTTTGTAAGTGGTAAAAAAATAAGATGCATTCATCAAATACACTCAGGCCCGGATCCAGAATTTTTCAACTGGTGGGGAGAGGCTGAAGACATGACTGTGATGTTAGTGCTTAGGGAGTCCGGGGACATGCTCCCCTAGAAAAAAAAAGATTCTAGGATGAGAGATGCATTCTGAGAGGTACCTGGGGGAAATATGGTAGCTTTTTTATAGTTAGATATATGATTTACATTTTGAAATCTAAGCCTTGGGCTAAGTACTTCTATTGCTTGGGGTCGAAGTTTTTGCATCAGCCATTTTTTCCCCTTCATTTTTATGCTGTTTGTCCCTAAAATCAAATTCAATGACCCTTATTAGTCCCCTACCGGTGTTTACACCGGAGGGAACTACAGGTTTGCCCTCCGTCTGTCTGTCCTTCTGTTCGCCTGTCTATCCTTTCCTTCTGTTCGTCTGTCTATCCTTTCCTTCTGTTCGTCTGTCTGTCCTTCTGTTCGTCTGGGTGTCCTTCTGTTCGTCTGTCTGTCCTTCTGTTCGTCTGTCTATCCTTCTGTTCGTCTGTCTGTCCTTCTGTCTGTCCTTCTGTTCGTCTGGATGTCCTTCTGTTCGTCTGTCTGTCCTTCTGTTCGTCTGTATGTCCTTCTGTCCGTCTGTCTGTCCTTCTGTTCGTCTGTCTGTCATTCTGTTCGTCTGGATGTCCTTCTGTCCGTCTGTCTGTCCTTCTGTTCGTCTGTCTGTCCTTCTGTTCGTCTGGATGTTCGGAAATCTGCATCCCGCGATAACTTAAAACAAAAAAAACGTTTAAAATTATACTATGAAACTTGATATAAGGATAGATGGCAGTATGGAGATTCTGCACGTCACTTTTTTTTTCCTTCGGTCGAAATTTCTGGTTGTTATTGTACAGGAAAATTTATGCACCTCACCGGTAGAGGACTCAACGTTCAACACCAGTTACTTGTTTTCTTTT
This sequence comes from Solen grandis, assembly GCA_021229015.1. Taxonomy (NCBI): domain Eukaryota; kingdom Metazoa; phylum Mollusca; class Bivalvia; order Adapedonta; family Solenidae; genus Solen; species Solen grandis. Next base: position 21,576,410 of record CM037786.1, read on the forward strand.
GTTTTGATGAGATTCTTGACCCAGGCGGGCTGTTAACCTAACCATCGTTCTTGAGAAGGTACAGTACTAGACTCACATTCTCCGTAAAGATTTCTTGCATACATAAACCATAGATGGTAGCCAGGGCTCGAACTCACAGCCCCCTAAACCAATAAATCTAGATCCGTGAAAATATTTGTTTGCATGATATTAATACGAATTTTATGGCACAGACTGCAAAGCTTTGTTGTGAGCTATAGTACAGCTGGAGGACTTTTTGACTATAATAAATATCATTAAAAATAAAGAATAAAAAAGTTTAAATATGAAAATGAAAGTGATTGAGAAGATTATTAGTTTCCTTGCACAATACAGTATTACATTATATTTTTGGGATCTATTAAAAACATAAATTGGTTACATTCTATTAAATTTATTAACATTGGCATGTCTGTTATTTTCCAATTGTTGTTTAAAATATGATTGAGAGAAAGAAAGAGAGGACTGACGGCTTCCATAATATCATAAAATAAATGTCAGGATTTTTTTTCTTTTTGGTCGGAGTATATAACATTGGGTTTGATTTGATCTTCGTTTATTAATTTTACTATAATGTGCACAATAAATATGACTTAAATATATGCTTATCGCTATCAGTCCATTAACTGACATCTGTGACATGCACACAAGCGTTTGACTGATTCAGATTAGAGCAGACACAATGACGTTGCCAAGGTGACAGCCAAGGTAAGTGTGACAGCGGATGTTCTCATAGCAGGGGTCGGCCTGGGTGGCTGGTCATTTAGCTAACTTTCATTTCAGTAACAAGCAGTTATCCAAACAAGGCAATTTCAGTCAACTAGAAAATGGTATGATCAGGCCAGGGGGGGGGGGGGGGGGGGGGGGGGGGCCCCGGGCCTGACACTATACAGGTCACCTCACCGTCGTTCTTAGATTCTATTATGTGGCAATCTCAAGCGCAGGGGATCTGTCACAGTGAGTTGAAAAATAGCTGAGTTTCAGCTGAATGTCAGGTTACCAATAACTTGACTTTTGATACACCTCATAGTCAGGTAGTGTCTGTGGCAGGGATTTAAACGGAGCCGGCGTTGGGTAATTTGGCATTGTCAATGAAATTTGTAAAAATTAATTCATGTTAAGTATGTCCCCTTCCGTCTCTGTGCTCGTTATTAATCGTCTAACATGCGTAAAATATTGATGTGATTGCGAACATGGGTCGTCCTAATCAAGCAGTATTAGATCCCGTGTTTTTGTCAAAATACAGCACATGCAAATGTAGGTTGTATTTTCTAATACAAAGAAACTTCCCACATATAATTGTCATAATCAGTAGTTAAACTGAATTAGTGAAGTCAAAGCAGAGTTATGACCCCTGACTTTGGAAGAAATAAAAATCCAAAAACGGTGGGCACATTAACTACAAAATATATTGAGGAAAAAAATTACTATAAACATACTTTCATGACACATTAGCTTTAAACAACATCTACACTATGTAAGAAATGATAAGTGCTGGTCCACGGCCAAACATGAAAAGGGAACTTCCTCTTAACGACAATAGTTGCATAAAACTATCTGAAGCTGTGTTCCCTAACAAAAACCAAAGTTAAATATGCTAAAATATTGATTTCAAATTTGAAAAATATCAGTTTTACTCGCTTATCCTAATTATCTTTAGAAAAGGAACCACTAAAATATGCGACTTTAAAAATATATGAATAAACGAAAAAAGAAAGTGGTAGGGTATATATAGAGAGGTTAATTCAAAAACGAGAACGCGCTTATCCACCAGCCGGGCCTTACAGTGTGTTGAAATGTTTGTTTGTTGTAGGGCTGATTCATTCCCCGACTTTTGTTTACCTTTATTCTCCCCTCGCGATAACAGCTGCCAAATAATAAACAAACAACGTGAAGCCATGGTAACCAAGCCATCGTGAACTAAGTATATCATTTTCGGCTGCAAGCTGTCTCTAGAACGTTCGAATGTTAAGAAAAGAAAAACAGATTTTCTTTTTTGTAGCTTACACATTCTGGAGTAAATATGCTATGATACAAATCGTCAACGGTAGTGCTCATTGACTATAACCGGTCCCGCTGTCCGAGTGGTTAGAGTGTCCATCCCGGATTCGATCACCGGACGCGACGTCGTTAAACATGATCCTGTATAGCTCCTTTGCTTGACGTTCAGAATATATGGACTGGTTGATCAAAGTAATACATAGTCATTGTAGATGGCACGATGTCAAATGTGGCTGGGTGTGGTATCATGCCACTTGTCTTCGGGTTGATATCACACTGAGGCCACACTGTATCCTCCTATTGTAGACAAAGTCCACAAATGACTGAAATACTGCTAATTTGGACGTCATACCTTTACAAACAAATAAACAATCAAAACAATCTTTGAATGTTGCAAGTTCGATAGATCCCTTCTTGGAGCAATATATTTCTAGAAACTTAAGCACTGAACTGTCAAGATGGATTTGTATAACTTTTGGAAATTTACTTCTGGTCGACGTTTAAAAATGTTGGGTGATGAATCTCAGTTATGATTATTACATCAAAATTATAATAAGTAGCACATGGTCATTCTGCAAGCAAAAAAGTTATTTTAAGTGGTACATGGTCATTCTGCAAGCAAGATATATATAGTTAGTCAGCAAGAAAAATACATAGTCATTTTGCAAAGTGATGTACAGTTTTTCTGTAAAGTAATACATGGTCATTATTCAAAGTAGTATATGGTCATTCTGTAAAGTGGTACATGTCATTCTGCAAAGTGGTACATGGCCATTTTGCAAAGTAGCACATGGTCATTCTGCAAAGTGGTAAACGTCATTCTGCAAAGTGATACATGGTCATTCTGCAAAGTGGTACATGGTCATTCTGCAAAGTGGTACATGGTCATTCTGCAAAGTGGCACATGGTCATTCTGCAAAGTGGTACATGTCATTCTGCAAAGTGGTACATGGTCATTCTGCAAAGTTGCACATGGTCATTCTGCAAAGTGGTACATGGTCATTCTGCAAATTGGTACATGGCCATTCTGCAAAGTGGTACATGGTCATTCTGCAAAGTGGCACAGTCATTTTGCAAAGTAGCAGGCCATTCTGAAATTCTGCAAAGTGGTACATGGTCATTCTGCAAAGTAGCACATGGTCCTTCTGCAAAAAGCACATGATCCTTCTGCAAAGTGGTACATGGTCATTATGCAAAGAGGCATATGATCTCATCTGCAAAGTGGTACATGGTCATTCTGAAAGTGGCACATGGTCATTCTGTAAAGTGATACATGGTCATTCTGCAAAGTGGTAAATGGCCATTTCTGCAAAGTGGTACATGGTCATTCTGCAGTGGTACATGGTCATTCTGCAAAGTGGTACATGGTGGGTACATGGTCATTCTGAAAGTGGCACATGGTCATTCTGCAAAGTGGTAAATGGTCATTCTGCAAAGTAGTACATGGCCATCCTGCAAAGTGGCACATGGTCATTCTGCAAAGTGGTACATGGTCATTCTGCAAAGTGGTACATGGTCATTCTGCAAAGGACATGGTCATTCTGTAAAGTGGTACATGGTCATTCTGCAAAGTGGTACATGGTCATTCTGCAAAGTGGTACATGGTCATTCTGCAAAGTGGTACATGGTCATTCTGCAAAGTGGTACATGGTCATTCTGCAAAGTGGTACATGGTCATTCTGCAAAGTGGTACATGGCCATTCTGCAAAGTGGTACATGGTCATTCTGCAAAAGTGGCACATGGTCATTCTGCAAAGTGGTACATGGTCATTCTGCAAAGTGGTCATGGTCATTCTGCAAAGTGGTACATGACATTCTGCAAAGTGGTACATGGTCATTCTGCAAAGTGTACATGGTCTTCTGCAAAGTGGTACATGGCCATTCTGCAAAGTTGGTACATGGCAATTCTGCAAAGTGGTACATGTCATTCTGCAAAGTGGTACATGGCCATTCTGCAAAGTGGTACATGTCATTCTGCAAAGTGGTACATGGTCATTCTGCAAAGTGGTACATGGTCATTCTGCAAAGTGGTACATGTCATTCTGCAAAGTGGTACATGGTCATTCTGCAAAGTGGCACAGGGTCATTCTGCAAAGTGGAACATGTCATTCTGCAAAGTGGTACATGGCCATTCTGCAAAGTGGTACATGGTCATTCTGCAAGTGGTACATGGTCATTCTGCAAAGTGGTACATGGCCATTCTGCAAAGTGGTATATGGTCATTCTGCAAAGTGGTACATGGCAATTCTGCAAAGTGGTACATGTCATTCTGCAAAGTGGTACATGGACATTCTGCAAAGTGGTACATGTCATTCTGCAAACTGTTACATGGTCATTCTGCAAGTGGCACATGGTCATTCTGCAAAGTGGTACATGGGCCATTCTGCAAAGTGGTACATGGCCATTCTGCAAAGTAGTACATGGTCATTCTGCAAAGTGGTACATGGTCATTCTCAAATGGTACATGTCTTCTGCAAAGTGGTACAT
>CM037786.1:21581015-21602905 GCA_021229015.1 Solen grandis
AAATACCTTTTGTTTTGTGCAGAGGGTTTGTAATATATTGAAATGCGGTTTTCAGCATTTTGTTCCTTGTTGACAGCACCACAAAATGTGATGGATTTCAAGGGACAGGGTATGGGAAAATATTTGCGCTAGAAGAGTTTGAATGTTCTAACATTGCAAAAAAAAAAAAAAAACTGTGCAAATGAGAGTAGGTCTTCAAAAACCTTTTCGTTCTGTTTCATATTGAAAATTGTGGCTGAGTTGAAATAAAGTGTTCATGTTGATTAGGTTAAAAGCGAAAACCGAGATACCGCTTGCGGTTCTAGTTTTTTTTTATTATTTTTCCGCCGGTTTTTGTGAACGGCATATCGCCATGACAGAAAAAAGGCACAATTATGAAATTTCTACCAGTTTTTTCTACTTATATGAACTTAATCCTTACGTTGAGAAAATTTTCATTTTTGTCTTACTTTTCCCGCCAGGGGGCGTTTTGCATGAAATTTATTAATGGCTAATAACTCACTTATTTGAGGTCCGATTCAAATGCGGTTTTTTGTATTCTGTTCCTTGTTGATAGCCAAATAAAATATGATAGGTTTCGAGGGTACGTGTCGCTGAAAGTATTTGAGCTACAGAAGGTTGAAAGTTCGAACCTCGCAAAAAACTGTGCAAATGAGGGTAGGTCTACGAAAAACCTATCCATTTTTCTTAGAGATCAGATAGATGAATTCTGTTTGCTGCAAATGATTTGCAAGACATATGCGCACAAAATATATGGGGTGGCGAATTTAAGAAATGTATGGTTTGTCCTGTGCAAATGGTCAAACTTCACTAAATTTTAGGAAAAGTAAAAGTTTCAAAAACATGTTTTTTATCGCTTCTGACTTTATTTTTTGTTAATTCTTCATGATATTTTCACAAGTTATGTATTGTTATGTCTGAAAGGGGATCACAATTAAAAATTTTAAAAATAATTGAAAAGGTCAAGGTCATGTCACGAATCTTGTGTTTTTATTCGGCCCCAAATAGCTCAAAAACTAAAAATATTTCTTTGAGAGTATATGAACAAAAGTTTTAGTTATTCAAGAGCTCTTTCCAGTGATGTTTAGTTTTTGAAGATCGGACTTGATTTGGTCATTTTACGGCAGTCCAAAGTTTGATCCTTTTTTGGAATAATTGTAAATCAGTTTTTATGCTTCAAATTGTGATATATAAGAAATAGAATGTTCGACTAGTGCGACTTGCGTACTTGATTGAACTATTTGCTGCATTGCTAGGTACCTAATGGTAAAATTTTAATCAATTTTGTTTCTCATTTTGCCGCTAGGGGGCGCTTAGCTTGAAAGCACTCTTCTACTTATAACTCAAAAAGTTAAAGCCTGATCCAAATGCGGTTTATTGCATTATGTTTCTTGTTGATAGCCTAATAAAATATGATAGTTTATAGGTATGAGTGGCTGAAACCCTTTGAGCTAGCAACGGAAGGTTGAAAGTTCGAACCTCGCAAAAAACTGTGCAGATGAGGGTATGTGTACGAAAAACCTATCCGTTTTTGTTAGACATCAGATAGAAAAATTCTGTTTGCTGCAAATGATTTGCAAGACATATACGCACAAAATATATGGGGTAGCCAATTTAATAAATGCATGGTTTGTCCTCTAGAAATGGTCAAACTTCACTAAATTTTAGGAAAAATTAAAATTTCGAAGGCAAGGTCATATTACTTTTTTTCATTCTTATGATATTTTCACAAGTTATGTATTGTTATGTTTGAAAGGGCCTCACAATTAAAAAGTTAAAATGAAATTTCAAAGGTCAAGGTCATATTACGATAATTGTGTTTTTATTCGGCTCCAAATAGCTCCAAAACAAAAAATATTTTATTGAAAGTATATAAGAAAAGTTTTAGTTCTTGAATAGCCCTTTCCAGTGATGTTTAGATTTTGAAGATCGGACTTGATTTGGTCATTTTACGGCAGTCTAAAGTTTGATTCTATTTAGAACAATTGTAAATCAGTTTTTATGCTTCAAATTGTGATATATAAGGAATAGAATGTTCGACTAGTGCAACTTGTATGCTTCATTGAACCATTTGCTGCATTTTTAGGTACCTAATAGTAAAATTTTACTCAATTTTGTTTCTCATTTTGCTGCTAGGGGGCGCTTGGCTTGAAATCTCCCTTTATTACTAAAATAATTAAAGTCTGATTTTTATGCAATTTTTTGCATTCTGTTCCTTGGTGACATCAATTTGAAACAACACTAAAATATTTATGCGATATTTCATGAAAATGATAGTAATTCATTGCAACATTAGTTCGTTATAATGTTAAGTGGCATATCGCATTGTCGCGTGTCATTTTATACTGTTGTGTGTCATTTGCAATTGTTGTTTATCGAGTACGATTGTCGTATGTCACCCTCATAAAGCAAGAAACACATATAATGTTGCAGTACCCGAAGTCTGTAAAAAAAGTTTTCAAGTTAGCGACTCATTACAGAGGTAATACTTAAAAGTATTTTTTGGAAAAATTAAATTAAAAAGTTTGAAAGATCACTGTATTCAACAGTATTCAAAAAGCCATTGAACGAAGAAATATGTTTTTCGAAACATGTGACTCGTGAACTGAATGGAATTGCTTTTGCGAAAACCGATGATATCGCAATAGCGATTCTAGTTTTTTTTATTATTTTTCCGCCGGTTTTTGTGAACGGCATATCGCCATGATAGAAAAAAGGCACAATTATGAAATTTCTACCAGTTTTTTCTACTTATATGAACTTAATCCTTACGTTGAGAAAATTTTCATTTTTGTCTTTGTTTTTCCGCTAGGGGGCGCTTTGGATAAAATCATAAAAAGAGGAGTAACTCTGTTATTTGGGGTCCGATTCAAATGCGGTTTTTTGCATTATGTTCACTGATGATAGCTTAATAAAATATGATAGATTTCAATGATTGGCGTACATAAATCTTTTGAGCTACGGAAGGTTGAAAGTTCAAACCTTACAAAAAATGGTGAAAATGAGGGTAGGTCTACGAAAAACCTATCCAGTTTTTTCAGAGATGAGATAGAAGAGTTCTTTTTGTTGCATATGATTTGCAAGACATATACGCACAAAATATATGGGTTGGCGATTTTGAAAAATGCATTGTTTGTCTTCTAGAAACGGTCAAACTTTACTAAATTTTGGGACAAATTAACATTTCTTGAACACATTTGTGTTGCTCCTGATTTTATTTTTTGTTCCTTTTCCATGAAATTTTCACACTTTATGTAGTTTAATGTTCTGAATGTTCCAGAGAAAATTTTTTAAAAAATATTGCAAAGGTCAAGGTCATATCATGATTATTGGATTTTTAAACGGCCTCAAATAGCTCAAAAACTAAAAATATTTCATCGTTATCATGTGCGGATAAGATTTAGGTCTTGAAGAGACCTTTCAAATGATGTTTAGTTTTTGAAGATCGGGCTTGATTTGGTCATTTTATGGCAGTTCAAAGTTTATCCTCTTTGGAAAAATTGTAAATTTGTTTTCAAAGTTTGAATTTAGTAATTTTTTTGTGTGATTATCCTGAAGTTTAAAATCTTATAATTCAAGTAAAATAATCTTGATCAAAATCGGTTGTGAAATGTAGTATCTATGACATGACAAAGTTAATGGTTTCTGGAGAAAAAAAAAGCTTCTTATCCTGACGAGGATTACATGTATATGCAAGCTAAAGAGGCAGACTGTCTTATCTCAAGTAGAATGAGTACCGCTGATCAATTATGTAGGTCAGCCTTTGGAGATTGGTAGCTATGTTTAAAAGCAGACTGACTTATCTTAATCACCAATGCAGTACACTGTTATTGAAGCGAATAAATCACTATAAGTTTCTGCTCTCATCCTTACCTCTCTATCTGTCTGTCTGTCTCTCTCTCTCACATAGATTTAATTGGGCATAATGAAAAATATAGCTATGAAAATCTCAACATTAATGTTTTTATGCTAGAGTCAGTTTTGCAAACAATAAGTAATGTGTACCTTTGCATATACCTTTCTACACAAGTTTTTAAAAGTGTATATATGATTGTAAGGTTACTTGATTTCTGAATACATCTCAGCCTTAGAAAATATCTGCATCATAACAATCATTTACGAATTTTATGAATTTCATATATAATAACTTTATTATGTGTATATACAGTGCGGCTTGTGTGCAAGTCGGCACACGGAACGCACGTTACACGGACACGGAACGCACGTTGCACGGACACGGAACGCACGGTACACGGTGCGCGCACGTTACACGTTTGGTTCATATACACGATACGATCCATGCACGATACTAACGCTGCCAGTTTATTCGGTTAACTTGGTTTTCGTGCATTGACTTCTTTACGCGTCATTTAAAGGAGAAAGCTAAATGATCACTCATTATTGGGAGACAGACAAAACAACCATCCACTGATGATTTTACAAGACGTATAAAAAATCAATGAGTGTGGTTAGAGCGTCAGTTTTACTTTCTCTCTCTCTCCCCCCCCCCACCCCCACTCCCTCTCTCTGTCATAGATGTAACATATAAATCACAATACACCACTACAGCATAGTTATAATACTGCTGTAATCAATTGATTAGGTAGAAAATACTTAAAAAATAGGATTTCAAATTTAAAAAGTCAGTTGTATTGAAATCATACAGTATTGTATTGAAAACGAGGACAGTTTACGTAATCATAACAACAAAGTTGATAAACTACAGGCTAGATTCACGCGTATATAGCACCTTGGAAGATAGAATTTCAATATTAAGGGATTTTAATTATAAACATTGCATAAGTCTTACATAGGTTGGAAACATTAGCATTACAGGCAAAAAAAATCATCATGTGATGTACAGGTAATCAGCTAAGTAAGCTTTTAAATCAACGTAAATTTAAGTGTGAGATTAAAAAAAAAGAGAGAAACAGACAGGGAGAGAGACAGTGAAGTACCATGAGAATTAATCGAATAATGCACTGATACATAGATAGCATAGTGTAATAAACAATAACTGATGCTAGTCTAATAACAGAGTATCATGTTCGTGTAGAAAAAATGTGGTACCGGGTGACTCATGAAAGCAAATCAAAACAACTGTGTTACGGATTTTTACAAAGTATTAAAGTTTCAATGGAGAAAGATTATATAGATATGGCATGGTTTCTTCTATAAAATGATTGTCATGTTATATATACTAATGACAACATGCTTATAGGTGATTTGACCAACCATTAACACACATCCTTATATACACATGATCTAGGATAGGATACGGATATGAAGTAAGTTTATAATATTGTATTCTTATTGGGCACCAAATTGCACCAAATAAAAAAAAAAACACATGATTTGGTGATGTAATATTGGTAAAAATTTGATCTTTTTTGGTTACATTTTCTTTTGCTTCAAATTGTGATGTATAAAGAAAAGTATTCGACTTGTGCTTCTTGTATACTTGACTGAACTTTCTTCAATGGTGGATTATTTTAGACATTTCGTGTGTTCGTGTCTTCATTCCGAAAGGCAAAAGGCGAAATAACAAAAACATGCCATAATGTCGTTATTTTACCTTTTGCCTTTCGGTGCAAAAACATGAAAACACAAAATATTCCAGGCGAAATAATGAAATTTTAACAGGCAAAGCAAAAAAAAGTACCCTAATTGAATAAAAACTTTCCTCTTTGAATGTTTCATGTTTGCAGGTAGAAACCATTTCATTTGGCGCCCTTTAGTTGTCGTGTTCTTGTGTTCGCACCCTAAACCTGAAAGGCGAAGACACGACACTGTAGCAGATTTCGTGTTGTCGTGTTTTTTGCGCATCAAAAGGAAAAGTCGAAATAATAAGATAGCACTATGGTTTCGCCTCCGGTTTCTATTTGTATATATGATCAGGGGACTGTGGTGGCTGATTTCTGCCATTTCGCCCGAAAGGCGAAATAACGAAAAATGCCACAATGTCTTTATTTTGCCTTTCGGGCAAGGACACGACAACACGAAACATGTCAAGTGAAATATACATTTTTTAAAGGCGAAAGGACAAAATGTTTCGTCTTTGAATGCTTTGAGTTTCTCCCTCCAGATTCTCATCCTATATAGGGTCACCAGTTTCCTGCTTTGTGCATATAGTCAGCAGTTTCCAGCATGTCTTACATAAGAACTTGCTTATATCATATATAAATTGAACTTTTCCATACTAATTTTTTCAGTATTACATTTTCATATAATTATTTACTCTATGTTCTTAATGTCAGCAGATTCTTCAGTGATTAAGAATAACCACGGATGGCAAAACCAGAAGTGTTGTCATTTTGTTCCTTCAACTTTTTTGTTAGTCGAAAACACTACAACAGGAAATCTGCTATATCGTGGTGTCTGATGTTTATAACCCAGGACATGAAACATTCAAAGATGAAACTTTTCTTTCCTTCACCTATTAAAATTTTGTTATTTTGCCAGGCATATGTTGTGTCTTTGACCCCAAAAGCAAAAGGCGAAATAATGACAATATGGCATCTTTTCATTCTTTCGCCTATTAGGGTCAAGATACAATATAAGACAGATAAATGGTTCTGACATAAAAGGTTTCGTACTGCTAACAAGAAACATTCAAAGACGATACTTTTTTTCATTCGCCTGTTAAAATTTTGTTATTTTGCCTGGCATATTTAATTTCTTCACAACGACAATATGGCATGTTTTGTAATTTCACCTTTCGCCTTTCAGAGTGAAGACAAGAACACACTAAACTGCAGAAATCCTAATTTACTGCATTTCTAAAAACTAAAATGTAATATGTAAATAAATTTGTTTATCGTTTTGCTGCTATTGGAGATTTTGCTTAATATCATTTTTGAGTAGCCTGACTATAGTATAGGGGTTACTTTGTATGTTCCTTTCAATGACACGGAGTGCAGTGCGCAAGAACCATAACTCTACCTTGTGCACTTTTTGAGTTATTCCCCTTTGATAGAATTTCTTGTCCAGAGCATAACTTTGTCACAATAAGTTTGAATGACTTGAAACTTCATATGTATGTTCTTTGCAATGACGCCAAGTGCAGTGCACAAGAACCATAACTCTACCTTGTGCACTTTTTGTGTTATTCCCCTTTGATAGAATTTCTTGTCCGGAGCATAACTTTGTTACCATAAGTTTGAATGACTTGAAACTTCATATGTATGTTCCTTTAATGACGCAATGTGCAGTGCGTAAGAACCATAACTCTATCTTGTGCACTTTTTGAGTTATTTCCCTTTGATAGAATTTCTTGTCCAAAGCATAACTTTGTCACCATAAGTTTGAATGACTTGAAACTTCATATGTATGTTCCTTGCAGTGACGCGGTGTGTGCGCATGAACCATAACTCTTCCTTGTGCACTTTTTGTGTTATTCCCCTTTGATAGTATTTTTTGTCCGGAGCATAACTTTGTCATCATAAGTTTGAATGACTTGAAACTTCATATGTATGTTCCTTGCAATGACAAGGAGTGCAGTGCGCCAGATTCATAACTGTACCTTGTGCACTTTTTGAGTTATTCCCCTTTGATAGAATTTCTTGTCCTGAGGGTAACTTTGTCACAATAAATTTGAATGACTTGAAACTTCACATGTATGTTCCTTTCAATGACGCAAAGTGCAGTGCATAAGAACCATAACTCTATCTTGTGCACTTTTTTAGTTATTTCCCTTTGATAGAATTTCTTGTCCGAAGCATAACTTTGTCACCATAAGTTTGAATGACTTGAAACTTCATTTGTATGTTCCTTGCAATGACGCGAAGTGCAGTGCGCAAGGACCATATGTCTACCTTGTGCACTTTTTGTGTTATTCCCCTTTGATATAATTATCCCTAGGGGGCGTTTTGTAAAAGTCACTAGAGGCTAATAACTCTGTTATTTGAGGTCTGATTCAATTACGTTTTTTTTGCGTTGTGTTGCTTGTCATAAGCCTAATCAAATATGATACATTTCAATTTCTATTGTTTAAAAATGTGATTGAATTGCAAAAACCGATGATATCGCAATTCTGATTGCGATTCTAGTTTTTTTTATTTTTTCTTCCCCTTTCTTGTGAACGGCATAGCTCCGAGGTGAGAAAAGCTCAACCTAACGTCGAGAAAAATTTCATTTTTGTTTTGATTTTCCCGCCGAAACTTTTATAGTAATAACCACTTTGAAGATGATCCTAACTCGAGATAATTTTCATTTTTGTTTTGATTTCCCGCCAGGGGGCGTTTTATATGAAAATGTTTAATAAGCAATATCTCCATTATTTGAGGTCCGATTCAAATGCGGTTTTTGCACAATGTTCCTTGTAAATAGCCCAATAAAATATGATAGGTTTCAAAAATTTGCGTATATAAAACTTTCGTGCTACAGGAGGTTGAAAGTTCGAATCTCGCAAAAACTGTGAAATAAGGGTAGGTCTACCAAAAACCTACCCATTTTATTCAGAGATGAGATAGGAGAATTTTGTTTGTTGCATATGATCTGCAAGACATATACGCACAAAATATATGGGGTGGCGAATTCGGGAAATGCATGGTTTGTCCACAGTATGCGGTCAAACTTAACCAATATTTTCGAAAAATCAACATTTTAAAAGCATGACTTTTAAGGTTATTTGCAGCTCCTGACTTTATTTTTGTTCAATCTTCATCATTATTTCACTGTTTATGCATTTTTATAAAACAAATAAAATCATAGAAAAAAAATCACCCATAATATGCAAAGGTCAAGGTCATATACCAATTATCATTATTTATATCGGCATAAAATAGCTCCAAATCTAAAAATATTTTATAGAAAGTATATGAACAAAAGTTTTAGTTTTTCGAGGAGATCTTTCCATTAATGTTTAGTTTTTGAAGATCGGACTTCATTTGATCAAAGGACCACAGTCCAAAGTTTGATCCTCTTATCAAACAATTGTATATCCATATGTTTTCCTTTTTTTGCTGCTCCTGACTTTATTTTTTGTTCAATCTTCATCATTATTTCACTGTTTATGCATTTTTATAAAACAAATAAAATCATAGAAAAAAAACAAGCATAATATGCAAAGGTCAAGGTCATATACCAATTATTATTATTTATATCGGCATAAAATAGCTCCAAATCTAAAAATATTTTATAGAAAGTATATGAACAAAAGTTTTAGTCTGTGAAGAGATCTTTCCATTGGTGTTTAGTTTTTGAAGATCGGACTTCATTTGATCAAATTACCACAGTCCAAAGTTTGATCCTTTTATCAAACAATTGTAAATCCATATGTTGCTTCTTTTTTGCAGCTCCTGACTTTATTTTTGTTCAATCTTCATCATTTTTTCACTGTTTATGCATTTAAATAATACAAATAAACTCATAGTAAATAACGATGAAAATATGCAAAGGTCAAGGTCATAATACCGATTATTTTTATCGGCACAAAATAGTTCTCAATCTAGAAATATTTTATAGAAAGTATATGAACAAAAGTTCTAGTTCGTGAAGAGATCGTTCTAATGATGTTTAGTTTTTGAAGATCGGACTTAATTTGATCAATTAACAAAAAATATTCGAATAAAGTATATATCAATCAATTATGTCTGCAGTTGAAACCAGTACTCTTACTAGTCAAGTTAAAGCGAAAACCAAGATGCCGCTTTGCGGTTCTAGTTTTTTATTATTATTTTTCTAACCTTTTTTTGTGAACGGCATATCACCATGATAGAAAAAAGTCACATTTCTGATTTTTTTACCACTTTTGTCCTATGATCTGAATTTGATCCTAACGTTGAGAAAATTTTCATTTTTGTCTTAGTTTTGCCGCTAGGGTGCGTTTTGTAAAAGTTACTAAGTGCTAATAACTCTGTTATTTGAGGTCCGATTCAAATGCGGTTATTTGCATTGTGTTCCTTGTTAGAAACTTAATAAAATATGATAGTTCCAAAAAATTTGCGTATATAAAACTTTCGTGCTACAGGAGGTTGAACGTTCGAATCTCGAAAAAACGGTGAAATGAGGGTAGGTCTACGAAAAAAGTCCCCATTTTATTCAGAGATGAGAGAGGGGAATTTTTTTCTTGCATATGATTCGCAAGACATATACGCACAAAATATATGGTGTGGCAATTTTGAGAAATGCATGGTTTGTCCACAGTACGCGGTCAAACATAACCAATATTTTCGAAAAATCAACATTTTAAAAGCATGACTTTTAAGGTTATTTACAGCTCCTGATTTTTATTTTTTATTCAATCTTCATCATTTGTTCACTGTAAATGCATTTTTATAAAACCATAATTATTATTTATATCGGCATAAAATAGCTACAAATCTAAAAATATTTTATAGAAAGTATATGAACAAAAGTTTTAGTCTGTGAAGAGATCTTTCCATTGGTGTTTAGTTTTTGAAGATCGGACTTCATTTGATCAAATGACCACAGTCCAAAATTTGATCCTCTTATCAAACAATTGTATATCCATATGTTTCCTCTTTTTTGCTGCTCCTGACTTTAATTTTTGTTCAATCTTCATCATTATTTCACTGTTTATGCATTTTTATAAAACAAATAAATTCATAGAAAGAAAATCAAGCATAATATGCAAAGGTCAAGGTCATATACCAATAATTATTATTCTTATCGGCATAAAATAGCTCCAAATCTAAAAATATTTTATAGAAAGTATATGAACAAAAGTTTAAGTCTGTGAAGAGATCTTTCCATTGGTGTTTAGTTTTTGAAGATCGGACTTCATTTGATCAAATTACCAAGTCCAAAGTTTGATCCTCTTATCAAACAATTGTATATCCATATGTTTCCTCTTTTTTGCTGCTCCTGACTTTATTTTTTGTTCAATCTTCATCATTATTTTACTGTTTATGCATTTTTATAAAACAAATAAAATCATAGAAAAAAAATCAAGCTTAATATGCAAAGGTCAAGGTCATATACCAATTATTATTATTTTTATCGGCATAAAATAGCTCCAAATCTAAAATATTTTATAGAAAGTATATGAACAAAAGTTTTAGTCTGTGAAGAGGTCTATCCATTGGTGTTTAGTTTTTGAAGATCGGACTTCATTAGATCAAATGACCACAGTCCAAATTTTGATCCTCTTATCAAATAATTGTATATCCATATGTTTCCTCTTTTTTGCTGCTCCTGACTTTATTTTTTGTTCAATCTTCATCATTTTTTCACTGTTTATGCATTTTTATAAAACAAATAAAATCACAGAAAAAAATCAAGCATAATATGCAAAAGTCAAGGTCATATACCAATTATTGTTATTTTTAATCGGCATAAAATAGCTCCAAATCTAAAAATATTTTAAAAAAAGTATATGAACAAAAGTTTTAGTTTGTGAAGAGATCTTTCTATTGGTATTTAGTTTTTGAAGATCGGACTTCATTTGATCAAATGACCACAGTTCAAATTTTAATCCTTTATCAAAAAATCTTAAATCAGTATGTTACCTCAAAAGTTTATTTCAGGTGGCATATTTCGTGATTTCGTGTCTTTGTCCAAAGTCGAAATAACAACAATATGGCACGTTTTCTAAAGCAGTAGTTTACCAATATCATTTAGGGCTAGTACACGAAAATAAGAAATGGCAGATATCAGCCATCTTAATTTACTGCATTTCTAAGACCTAAATTGCAATATGTAAATAAATTTTGTTTATCATATTCCGCTAAGGGGAACTTTGCTTGATATCTGGGAAGAAAGTCCGGAGAGCTAATGTCAAACCCCCGGCGCCATTTTCGTCGTTGTCGTCCGTGAACAAACCTTTAACCTGGCTTATATCTTTTATATTCTAAGAGATAGAGCTTAGATATTTTACATGAAGACAGCCCAATTCAAGATCTATCATTTGGAACTATGACTTTTGGCTTGTGACCTTGACCTTGGAGTTTGACTTACTTTTCAAAAACTTAAATCTTAGACAAAAAGTGCTGTTACGGTAAGCTATGTTGTCTTCTGACCACTCTTGTTGTAATAGGTAAGAAAGTTGATATTCTTGTTGAAAGCCTGATAAATTTGATAAATCTAAGGACCAAAAACCTGATTTTTTCTACTGGCTATAGAAGGTTGAATGTTCGAACCTTGCATAGACTTTGCAGACTTGTGTGGGTATATGAAAAACATTTCTTTTGCAATCATCTTCAAACTTTGTAACAAATTTTGTACCGAAGTCCGATTAAAGCTTATATCTTTGAATAAATCACAGATTATGCACCTTTTTACATAAAAGCAGCAATTTTGTACTCTTAAGTATCAACACACGCATAGAAATTCATTTGCTTTTGTAATACAATTCGTGAATTGCAATGTTTGAAAAGAATGAGACTGAATTGCGAAAACCGATGATATCACAATTCTAATTGCGATTCTAGTTAGGTTTTCGCATCGCTTGCGAAAACCTATTGTTCTTCTTCTGTTTTTTTTTTTTTTTTTTTTTATTATTATTTTTCCGTCTCTTTTTTGTGAACGGCATATCAACAAGATAGGAAACAGTCACAGTTCTGATTTTTTTACCAGTTTTGTCCTAGGATCTGAATTTGATCCTAACGTCGAGAAATTTTCATTTTTGTCTTAATTTTGCCGCTAGGGGGCGTTTTGTAAAAGTGACTAAGGGCTAATAACTCTGTTATTTGAAGTCCGATTGAAATGCGGTTTTTTGCATTGCGTTCCTTGTCAGTTACTTAATAAAATATGATAGTTTTCAAAAGTTGCGTATATATAACTTTCGTGCTACAGGAGGTTGAATGTTCGAATCTCGAAAAAACTGTGAAATGAGGGTAGGTCTGCGAAAAATTTATCCACGTCTTTCAGGAATGAGATAGGAGAATTTTGTTTGTTGCATATGATTCGCAAGACATATACGCACAAAATATATAGTGTGGCGATTTTGAGAAATGCATGGTTTGTCCACAGTATGCGGTCAAACTTTACCAATATTTTCGAAAAGTCAACATTTCAAAGCATGAATTTTAATGTTATTTGCAGCTCCTGACTTTATTTTTTATTCAATCTTCATCATTTTTTCACTGTTAATGCAGTTTTATAAACAAATAAAATCATGGAAAAAAAATCAGCCATAATATGCAACGGTCAAGGTCATATACCAATTATTATTATTTTTATCGGCATAAAATACCTCAAAATCTAAAAAATATTTTATAGAATGTATATGAACAAAAGTTTTAGTCTGTGAAGAGATCTTTTCATTGGTGTTTAGATTTGAAGATCGGACTTCATTTGATCAAATGACCACAGTCCAAAGTTTGATCCTCTTATCAAACAATTGTATATCCAACGTTTCCTCTTTTTCGATGCTCCTGACTTTTATTTTTTGTTCAATCTTCATCATTATTTCACTGTTTATGCATTTTTATAAAACAAATAAATTCATAGAAAAAAATCAAGCATAATATGCAAAGGTCAAGGTCATATACCAATTATTATTATTTTTATGGGCATAAAATAGCTCCAAATCTAAAAATATTTTATAGAAAGTATATGAACAAAAGTTTTAGATCTTTAAGAGCTCTTTCCAGTGATGTTTAGTTTTTGAAGATCGGACTTGATTGGTCATATTACGGCAGTCCAAAGTTTGATCCTTTTTTGGAATAATTGTAAATCAGTTTTTATGCTTCAAATTGTGATATATAAGAAATAGAATGTTCGACTAGTGCGACTTGCGTACTTGATTGAACTATTTGCTGCATTGCTAGGTACCTAATGGAAAAATTGTAATCAATTTTGTTTCTCATTTTGCCGCTAGGGGGCGCTTAGCTTGAAAGCACTCTTCTACTTATAACTCAAAAGTTAAAGCCTGATCCAAATGCGGTTTACTGCATTATGTTTCTTGTTGATAGCCTAATAAAATATGATAGTTTCTAGTATGAGTGGCTGAAACTTTTGAGCTAGCAACGGAAGTTAAAGGGTTCGAACCTCGCAAAAAACTGTGCAGATGAGGGTATGTGTACGAAAAACCTATCCGTTTTTGTTAGACATCAGATAGAAGAATTCTGTTTGCTGCAAATGATTTGCAAGACATTTACGCACAAAATATATGGGGTAGCGAATTTAATAAATACAGGTTTGTCCTCTAGAAACGGTCAAACTTCACTAAATTTTAGGAAAAATTAAAATTTCGAAAAGATGTTTTTTGTCGCTCCTGACTTTATTTTTAGTTCATTCTTCATGATATTTTCACAAGTTATGTATTGTTATGTTTTAAAGGGCCTCACAATTAAAAAGTTAAAATGAAATTTCAAAGGTCAAGGTCATATTACGATAATTGTGTTTTTATCGGCTCCGAATAGCTCCAAAACAAAAAATATTTTATTGAAAGTATATAACAAAAGTTTTAGTTCTTGAATAGCCCTTTCCAGTGATGTTTAGGTTTTGAAGATCGGACTTGATTTGGTCATATTACGGCAGTCCAAAGTTTGATCCTTTTTTGGAATAATTGTAAATCAGTTTTTATGCTTCAAATTGTGATATATAAGGAATAGAATGATCGACTATGCGATGCTTCATTGAACCATTTGCTGATTTTAGGTACCTAATAGTAAAATTTTACTCAATTTTGTTTCTCATTTTGCGGGGGCGTTTGGCTTGAAATACCCTTTATTCTAAAATATTAAAGTCTGATTTTTATGCAATTTTTTTTCTGTTCCTTGGTGACATCAATTTGAAACAACACTAAAATATTTATGCGATATTTCATGAAAATGATAGTAATTCAATGCAACATTAGTTCGTTATAATGTTAAGTGGCATATCGCATTGTCGCGTGTCATTTTATACTGTTGTGTGTCGTTTGCAATTGTTGTTTATCGAGTACAATTGTCGTATGTCATCCTCATAAAGCAACACACACATATAATGTTGCAGTACCCGAAGTCTGTAAAAAAAGTTTTCAAGTTTGCGACTACATTACAGACAGGTAATACTTAGAAGTATTCTTCTTGGTAAAAAGTCTGCTTAAACATTGCGACAAAAATGTTTGAAAGATCACTGTATTCAACAGTATTCAAAAAGCCATTGAACGAAGAAATATGTTTTTCGAAACATGTGACTCAAGAACTGAATGGAATTGCTTTTGCGAAAACCGATGATATCGCATTAGCGATTCTAGTTATTATTATTTTTCTAACCCTTTTTGTGAACGGCATATCACCATGATAGAAAAAAGCCACAATTATGAAATTTTTACCAGTTCCTTATATTTATCTGATTTGATCCTAACGTTGAGAAAATTTTCATTTTTGTCTTATTTTTGCCGCTAGGGGGCGCTTTGAAAAAAATCAACAAATGATAATAACTCTGTTATTTGAGCTCCGATTCAGATGTGGTTTTTTGCATTGTGTTCCTTGTCAAAAGCCTAATCAAATATGATAGGTTTCAAAAATCTGCGTATATAAAACTTTTTGACTACGGAAGGTTGAAAGTTCGAAATTCGCAAAAAACAGTGAAAATGAGGTAGGTCTACAAAAAAAGTGCCCATTTTTATTGGAATTGAGATAAAAGAATTTTGTTTGTTGCATATGATTTGCAAGACATATACGCACAAAATATATGGGGTGGCGAATTCAGAAAATGCATGGTTTGTCCACAGTATGCGGTCAAACTTAACCAAATTTTCGAAAAATCAACAATTTCAAAGCATGACTTTTAAGGTTATTTGCAGCTCCTGACTTTATTTTTATTCAATCTTCATCATTTTTTCACTGTTCATGCATTTTTATAAAACAAATAAAATTATAGAAAAAAAGTCACCCATAATATGCAAAGGTCAAGGTCATATACCAATATTATTATTTATATCGGCATAAAATAGCTCCAAATCTAAAAATATTTTATAGAAAGTATATGAACAATAGTTTTAGTCTGTGAAGACATCTTTCCATTAATGTTTAGTTTTTGAAGATCGGACTTCATTTAAGCAAATGACCACAGTCCAAATGTTGATCCTCTTATCAAACAATTGTATATCCATATGTTTCCTCTTTTTGCTGCTCCTGACTTTATTTTTTGATCAATCTTCATCATTATTTCACTGTTTATGCATTTTTATAAAACAAATAAAATCATAGAAAAAATGAAGCATAATATGCAAAGGTCAAGTTCATATACCAATTATAGTTATTTTTATTGGTACAAAAAGGCTCCAAATCTAAAAATATTTTTAAAAAAAGTATATGAACAAAAGTTTTAGTCTGTGAAGAGATCTTTCCATTAATGTTTAGTTTTTGAAGATCGGACTTCATTTAAGCAAATGACCACAGTCCAAAGTTTGATCCTCTTATCAAACAACTGTATATCCATATGTTTCCGCTTTTTTGCTGCTCCTGACTTTATTTTTTGATCAATCTTCATCATTATTTCACTATTTATGCATTTTTTTAAAACAAATAAAATCATAGAAAAAAATCAAGCATAATTTGCAAAGGTCAAGGTCATATACCAATTATTATTATTTATATCGGCATAAAATAGCTCCAAATCTAAAAATATTTTATAAAAAGTATATGAACAAAAGTTTTAGTCTGTGAAGAGATCTTTCCATTGGTGTTTAGTTTTTGAAGATCGGACTTCATTTGATCAAATGACCACAGTCCAAATGTTGATCCTTTTATCAAACAATTGTATATCCGTATGTTTCCTCTTTTTTGCTGCTCCTGACTTTATTTTTTGTTCAATCTTCATCATTATTTCACTGTTTATGCATTTTTATCAAACAAATAAAATCATAGAAAAAAAATCAAGCATTATATCCAAAGGTCAAGGTCATATACCAATAATTGTTATTTTTATCGGCATAAAATAGCTCCAAATCTAAAAATATTTTATAGAAAGTATATGAACAAAAGTTTTAGTCTGTGAAGAGATCTTTCCATTGGTATTTAGCTTTTGAAGATCGGACTTCATTTGATCAAATGACCACAGTCCAAAATTTGATCCTTTTATCAAACAATTGTAAATCCATATGTTGCTTCTTTTTTGCAGCTCCTGACTTTATTTTTTTTCAATCTTCATCATTTTTTCACTGTTTAAGCATTTAAATAATACAAATAAACTCACAGTAAATAACGATGAAAATATACAAAGGTCAAGGTCATAATACGATTATTGTTATTTTTATCGGCACAAAATAACTTCAAATCTAGAAATATTTGAAAGAAGGTATATGAATAAAAGTTTTAGTTCGTGAAGAGATCGTTCTAATGATGTTTAATTTTGAAGATCTGACTTCATTTGATCAATTTACAAAAATATTCGAATAAAGTTAATATCAATCAATTATGTCTGCAGTTGAAACCAGTACTCTTACTAGTCAAGTTAAAGCGAAAACCAAGATGCCGCTTTGCGGTTCTAGTTTTTTTTTTTATTATTTTTCCAATTCCACCCATTTTTGTGTCCAGCCTAGCGGCCAGATGAGAAAAGCTACAGCTATGAAATTTTGTGCATGGAGTCATCTTTATCTGAACATGTGCCTAATTGGTCAAACTTTTCACATTTATTTCTGATTTAGCCACTAGGGGCGCAAAGCATGTAATCACTGTTTTGCTAATAACTCAAAAATTTGAAACCTGATTTAGATGCGGTTTTTTACATAATGTTCCTTGTTAACAGCCCAATCAAATATGATGGATATCTTATCATCGAGTACTGGAAAAAAATTGTTCTAGGGGAGTTTGAATGTTCGAACCTTGGAAAAAAGTGGAAAAATGAGGGTAGGTCTACGAAAAACCTACCCACTTTTGTTAGAGATCAGATAGAATAATTCTGTTTGCTGCATACGATTTGCAAGACATATACGCACAAAATATATGGGGTGGCGAATTAAGAAATGCGTGGTTTGTCCTCTAGAAACGGTCAAACTTCACTAAATTTTAGGAAAAAATTAAAATATTCAAAAACATGTTTTTGTCGCTCCTGACTTTATTTTCTGTTCATTCTTCATGAAATTTTCACATGATATGTATTATTATGTTTGAAGGGCCTCACAATTCAAAAAATAGAAAAGAATTGAAAAGGTCAAGGTCATATTACGATTATTGTGTTTTTATTCGGCCACAAATAGCTCCAAAACTAAAAATATTTCATTGAGAGTATATGAACAAAAGTTTTAGTTCTTAAAGAGCTCTTTCCAGTGATGTTTTAGTTTTTGAAGATCGGACTTGATTTGGTCATTTTACGGCAGTCCAAAGTTTGATCCTTTTTTGGAATAAATTGTAAATCAGGTTTTTATGCTTCAAATTCTGATACATAAGAATAAAAAGTTTGACTTGTGCGACTAGTATACTTGATTGAACTATTTGCTGCTTTGCTAGGTACCTAACAGTAAAATTTTAATCAATTTTTCTTTCTCATTTTGCCGCTAGGGGGCGCTTTTCTTGAAATCATTCTTTTGCTTATAACTCAAAAAGTTGAAGTCCGATTCGAATGCGGTTTTTTGCATTCTGTTCCCTGTTGATAGCCTAATAACATATGATAGGATATGAGGGTCCGTGTGGCTGAAAGCTTTTGAGCTGCATAAGGTTGAATGTTCGAACCTTGCAAAAAACAAAACAAAAATAAAAAAAACTGTGCAAATGAGGGTAGGTCTACGAAAAACCTATCCGTTTTTGTTAGAGATCAGATAGAAGAATTCTGTCTCCGGCATACCATTTGAAAGACGTATACACACAAATATATGGGGTGGCGAATTAAGGAAATGCGTGGTTTGTCCTCTAGAAACGGTTAAACTTCACTAAATTTTAGGAAAAATTAAAATTTCAAAAACATGTTTTTGTCGCTCCTGACTTTATTTTCTGTTCATTCTTCATGAAATTTTCACACGATATGTATTGTTATGTTTGAAAAGGCCTCACAATTCAAAAATATAAAAAGAATTGAAAAGGTCAAGGTCATATTACGATTATTGTGTTTTTTATTCGGCCACCAATAGCTCCAAAACTAAAAATATTTCATTGAGAGTATATGAACAAAAGTTTTTAGTTCTTAAAGAGCTCTTTCAAGTGATGTTTAGTTTTTGAAGATCGGGCTTGATTTGGTCATTATACGGCAGTCCAAAATTTGATCCTTTTTTGGAATAATTGTAAATCAGTTTTTATGCTTCAAATTCTGATACATAAGAATAAAAAGTTTGACTTGTGCGACTAGTATACTTGATTGAACTATTTGCTGCTTTGCTAGGTACCTAACAGAAAATTTTAATCAATTTTCTTTCTCATTTTGCCGCTAGTCTTGAAATCATTCTTTTGCTATAATTCAAAAAGTTGAAGTCCGATTCGAATGCGGTTTTTTGCATTCTGTTCCCTGTTGATAGCCTAATAACATATGATAGGATTCGAGGGTCCGTGTGGCTGAAAGCTTTTGAGCTACGGAAGGTTGAATGTTCGAACCTCGCAGAACAAAAAAATAAATAAATAAAACTGTGCAAATGAGGGTAGGTCTACAAAAAACCTATCCGTTTTTGTTAGAGACTTGATGACTTAATGTTTTGTTTATTCGTCATGAAATTTTTACACGTTATGGTTTTTAAGTTTGAAAGGGCCTCACAATTAAAAAGTTAACAAAACATTGAAAAGGTCAAGGTCATATTATGATAAGTTGTTTTTTATTCGGCCACAAAGTGCTCCAAATCTAAAAAATATTTCATTGAGAGTATATGAACAAAAGTTTTAGTTCTAAATAGTTTCTTTCGTATAATGTTTAGTTTTTGAAGATCGGACTTGATCTGTTCATTTACGGCAGTCCAAAGTTTGATCCTTTTTTGGAATAATTGTTAATCAGTTTTTATGCTTGAAATTGTGATATATAAGAAAAAGAATGTTCGACTAGTGCGACTTATATACTTGTTTGAACTATTTGCTGTTTTTGCAATTTTGTTTCTCATTTTGCCGCTAGAGGGCGTTTTGCTTAAAATCACTCTTTTGCTTATAACTCAAAACGTTAAAGTCTGATTGAAATGCGGTTTTCAGCATTTTGTTCCTTGTTGACAGCACCAAAAATGTGATGGATTTCAAAGGATAGGTTATGGGAAAATATTTGCGCTAGAAGAGTTTGAATGTTCTAACATTGCAAAAAAAAATAAAAAATAAATAAATAAAAAAAAAAAAATGTGCTAATGAGAGTAGGTCTTCAAAAAACCTTTTGGTTCTGTTTCATATTGAAAATTGTGGCAGAGTTGAAATAAAGTGTTCAAGTTGATGTTTAAAAGCGAAAACCGAGATACCGCTTGCGGTTCTAGTTTTTATTATTTTTCCAATTCCACCCATTTTTGTGTCCAGCCTAGCGGCCAGAATGAAAAAAGCTACAGCTATGAAATTTTGGGCATGGAGTCAACTTTATCTGAACATGTGCCTAATTGGTCAAACTTTTCACTTTTGTTTCTGATTTAGCCACCAGGGGGCGCAATGCATGTAATCACTGTTTTGCTAATAACTCAAAAATTTGAAACCTGATTTAGATGCGGTTTTTTACATAATGTTCCTTGTTTACAGCCCAAACAAATATGATGGAAATCTCATCATCGAGTACTGGAAAAAAATTGTTCTAGGAGAGTTTGAATGTTCGAACCTTGGAAAAAAGTGGAAAAATGAGGGTAGGTCTACGAAAAACCTACCCACTTTTGTTAGAGATCAGATAGAATAATTCTGTTTGCTGCATACGATTTGCAAGACATATACGCACAAAATATATGGGGTGGCGAATTAAGGAAATGCGTGGTTTGTCCTCTAGAAACGGTCAAACTTCACTAAATTTTAGGAAAAATTAAAATTTTAAAAACATGTTTTTGTCGCTCCTGACTTTATTTTCTGTTCATTCTTCATGAAATTTTCACATGATATGTATTATTATGTTTGAAAGGGCCTCACAAATCAAAAAATAACAAAGAATTGAAAAGGTCAAGGTCATATTTAGGATTATTGTGTTTTTATTCGGCCACAAATAGCTCCAAAACTAAAAATATTTCATTGAGAGTATATGAACAAAGGTTTTAGTTCTTAAAGAGCTCTTTCCAGTGATGTTTAGTTTTTGAAGATCGGACTTGATTTGGTCATTTTACGGCAGTCCAAAGTTTGATCCTTTTTTGGAATAATTGTAAATCAGGTTTTATGCTTCAAATTCTGATACATAAGAATAAAAAGTTTGACTTGTGCGACTAGTATACTTGATTGAACTATTTGCTGCTTTGCTAGGTACCTAACAGTAAAATTTTAATCAATTTTCTTTCTCATTTTGCCGCTAGGGGGCGCTTTTCTTGAAATCATTCTTTTGCTTATAACCCAAAAAGTTGAAGTCCGATTCGAATGCGTTTTTGCATTCTGTTCCCTTTGATAGCCTAATAACATATGATAGAAATGAGGTCCGTGTGCTGAAAGCTTTGAGCTCAAAGTTGAATGTTCGAACCTTGCAAAAAAAAAAAAAAATTGTGCAAAAGAGGTAGTCTACGAAAAACCTATCCGTTTTTGTTAGAGATCAATAGAAAATTCGTCTCCGCATACCATTTAAAGACGTATACACACAAAATATATGGGTGGCGAATTTAAAGGAAATGCGTTTTTTGTCCTCTAGAAACGTTAAACTTCACTAAATTTAGGAAAAATTAAAATTTCAAAAACATGTTTTTGTCGCTCCTGACTTTAATTTTTTTTCATTCTTCATGAATTTTCACACGATATGTATTTTTATTTGAAAGGGCCTCACAAATCAAAAAAAAAAAAATTGAAAAGGTCAAGTCATATTTCGATTATTTTTTTTATTCGGCCACAAATAGCTCCAAAACTAAAAAAATTTCATTAAGTATATGAACAAAGTTTTTTGTTTTTAAAGAGCTCTTTCCAATTTTGTTTTTTGAAAATCGACTTGAT
>CM037786.1:21603005-21653005 GCA_021229015.1 Solen grandis
AAGAAGATTTCAGCCTACCTGTTTCAGGTAAAACTGAGAAATGCTGTATTTGTCACTAACCATGACCGGATGATGCCCTGTAAAGATCGAAATATTCCGGCATGGGTTAGACTGTATCAGGCAGATGCCAGAGCGGAACCAGCGCAGGACAGCCAAGGAGAGACAAATGAATACTGTCTTTGCAGGAAGCCATGGGAAGGACGGTTCATGATCCAGTGTGATTACTGTGAGGTCTGGTACCATGGGTCCTGTGTTAATGTTACTTCAAGTGATGCTCTGGACATTGACAAGTACAAATGCAGGGTCTGCAAAGAGAAGAAGCAGCGAAAATAATAGTATTGTTATCTTTGTTTGTTTCAGAATGACAAACATTGTATCCGAGGTAAAGCGGTTTTTAGCTGCTAACATAGTTTATGAACCTGCCAGTGATATGGTGTTGAGGCTGACCCTTGCACTGAAGAAGAGAGAGGAGCACGGTTTGCTCCTAGACCTAATCTCCGGGATGTGTGCGCTGGCAAAGCGTGGGCTTAAGGGGACAAAGCAGGAGATGCTCGCTGCTAACCGGTACCTAAGAACCGTCGGTAGGACCTTGGACGAGTTCCAGGTCATCGACAAAGTCAAGTCCTGCGAGTCCAAGGCCATGACCAGGGACATCCGTTTGGATGCTGATCCTGCTCTTGAGAGGAAAGTTTGCAACGCGGCTACTGATGAGCCGACGTTGGAACTTGACCCAGAGGAGTCCATGGTACCGGGTTAATTGGGGCTGGATCCGAAGTCCACAGGGTCATCAACTCCGAGGGCCGTTACTCCCACCAAGGAGGCCTCCGTTTCACCACTTCCTGCAAAGGAAAGCACGGATGAGGCAGCTGTCGTGAGTTCAGGTCAGGCTAAGAAGCCCGCCCGGAGAAGACGGAGACCCCGTAGGCAACGGTTCCAACAGGAGATTTTTAGTCTCGGAGGATCTGAGGCCAGAACGGGAAGGACTTGTAGTCCAAGGAAGGTTTCCGCATCCCCCAAGACGAAGACGTTTCGTCCAGCCGAGGGGACACCATTGCCAACTAAAGGGATTTTTAGGTCCAAAGAAGGTATGGTGAATAGAAAGAGGACGGGTAGTCAAAAGAGTGCGCCAGTACCTACCAAGAGGAGTAAAAACCCAGCAGAGACACGTACTGTTACAGAGACCGCCAAAGGATCGCTACAACTGAGCGTTAACTGTGTGAAAGCCAAGGATCTCCGGAAGGCTTCGCACCGGGAAAGGCAGTGTCTCGTTCCAGGATGTACGGAAGCAAACAAGTATGCCAAACCACATGCATTTGAGCACCACATTCCGCGCATCTTTGATGAGCGTCTACCTGCTGATGACAAGGAGGTACTGGAGTGCCGGAAAAGGGCCCTCACCCAAGTTACCCATTGGCTGCTGGGAAGACCAGGGACGGCGGATGAACTTGTACGCTATGTAGGGATGCAGAAGCAACTCTCCAAGATTGACAACAGCATCATCTCGGAGACCCAGGACCGCCATATGAGGACTTTTTGTTCTCATATTGGTAGAGAAGCCCCTACAGTGTTCGAGCTATTCCCAGTCAACTCGATAGGGTCGATACTCCACTGGAAGGCACTAGTATTAATAGTGGCCACATTGGACAAGGACCAGCAGGAGTATTGGCGTGAGGCGTTCCCAGCACCTGAGGGCAAGATAACAATACCCACCCCAAAGGCGTACGACGCACATTTCCACCTGGACAGGCTCCGGAAGAGGTCTCACAACAAAAGTGACACCCCCTTACAGACAATTCTGGACCAGTCTCCTGCGTCACAGGAGAAGAAGGTGGATCTGGTGGGATGTTGTGCCAGCTTTTGTGATCCCAGCACATGGCCAAGCAACCAGGAAGTCCAAGAGATGCCGGAAGGAATAGCCGTGGCCATTGGACTTCATCCACGTCATGCCAGTCGGGGATACAAAAGGACATCCAAGGAGGTGGGAAGATTAGCAGACCTTTTGAAACAGGACCGTGTGGTGGCACTAGGTGAGATAGGGATAGACCACACCGAACCAGTCCACCAATGGCATGAACAGCTTAGTATCCTGGATGTGGTTTTACCCCTAGTAAGACCAGACCAAGCTGTCATCTTCCACTGTAGAGGGATGTCAGATGATTGCGGAACAGAAGCCTATCTGTTGCTGCTCCGTTGGGCCAGGAAGCACCTGCACCGTGAGCACCCCGTCTATCTCCATTGTTTCAGTGGAGATGAGTATGTATACCGGAGGTGGTCCACAGCGTTTGCCAACTGCTACTTTGGCTTCACCAAGAATACCCAGACTTTTAGTCCACCACAACTGGAAGCTGTGAAGGCGGTGCCAGACAACCGACTGCTGATTGAGACGGACGCACCTTACTTCCCACCTAGGGGGAGTGAGTGGTCGACGCCGAACCATGTTTATCAGACAGCAGAAGGTTTGGCCCACATCAGGGGAGTGAGAACAGAAGGCATTCTGGCGGTGACAACTGACAATGCCCGCCAGCTGTTCGAGAAACGATAGAGGGTGTTTGGAAGGGGAGAAAGGGGCTTTTAGCCAAAAAGTGGGGAGAAAGGGGCTTTCAGCCAAAAAAGTGGGGATAAAGGCCTAATAAGGAAAGTCATTTAAGTACTGGTTTTTATATTCCAGGAAAGGCCTGGTATTTTGCCAGGATAGGTCAGACTTAGGTTAAAAAAGGGACATTAGGCCTATTTATTTAGTTTATTAGTTTAGATTAAAGGTTTTAAGGGAAGTTAATTCAGGTCAGGCATCTTTTTAGTATATTAGATTATATTAATATACTGGTTAAGAATAGGTAGTTTTTATAGTAGTAGGATTTTACTTAAGGGGTCTGTGGGGTCATTCAGGGGTTACAGGGTTCCCACAGTTAGGATATTAAAGGAGGTAAGGGTTGGCTAAAGGGGAGGATGGAGGCCAATATTTAATTTAAGGTTAATTTGGGAACCCTGGTTAACAGGAAAGGTGAAAAGGACAGTAGTTTCTTACTGTTCTGTGTAACCAAAAGTATTTAAAGGAAGGGCAGTGGGTAATGGGGATCAGTTCCAAAGATTGGATTTTAACCAATTGATGGATCCGCACCTGGAATGGGGATGTTTTTAAGCATCCCTGAGATCTCATCCAGAAGGGCAGTGAGGGCCATCCAGAGTTCACAAGGAAGCTGGAGTGAGAAGCTCAGACAGGCCCCAGACCCAATGACAGTGGCCCAAGTAGGTAACCCCCACAGATCAGGTAAGTTAAGCCTTACTTAAATCTTGGAGCAGCAGACATAAGGTTTTTCAAACTCCCCTGAGGTCAAAGGCTTTCATTTTAAAGTCGGGGGGAGTGTTGTGACGGCTGGTTGCCGGTTATTTATGGACGCATAAATAACAGGGAACCAGTCCGGAGTTCATGGAAGCTGAGCGCGTGCATGTGCGCAGCCAAGGAGAGGCGTACACAAACAGGTACCCTCAGCGTTCCAAGCTCAGTCTTGCTGAAGGTTTTGCAGTGTGTAGACGTGCTGCGTCTACGGGTTACCAATTACATAGGCGAGACTACAGTGTAGTGTAGTTAGTTTATAGAAGCACTTATCAGTAACTTAGATAACCAGTGTAAACTAACAGACACTTTAATATGTACACCTTAGTTTCAAGTTGTACCATCTGTGAAAATTACAAGAAAATCCGACCATAAATGGCAGCAGTAGAGCGCGAAAACCATTGTTCAATATTTTTAGCTCTGACGTCACATGACGTCATAGGGTGCTGAAGATGCTTTTGTTCAAAAACGCATACTTTACAGTCATAACTCTGAAATTTTCATTATTCTGAACAACTGGCATCATGTCGAAATCATTGCCCTAAAATGAAAATTAAGAAGTATGCTTATGACGTCACATGACGACATATGACGTCACGACTCAAAATATGTATAGAAATTCTGCAGAACTGCAAACTGTGTAAGTTTCAACTTTCTATCTCATCCTGACGCTCTTTTATCCTAAAATGAAATTTTCGGTCCTATGTTCGAATATTATTTCAGCCACAGAACTTCGGTCTTTCGGAAATTCGATTAGCTGACAGGATATGCACACCTTAGTTTCAAGATGTACCATCTGTGAAAATTTGAAGAAAATCCGACCATAAATGGCGGCTGTAGAGCGCGAACACCATTTTTCACTATTTTTAGCTCTGACGTCATATGACGACATAAGGTGCTGAAGATGCATTTGTTCAAAAGCGCATACCTAATTGTCATAACTCTGAAATTTTCATTATTCTGAACAACTGGCATCATGTCGAAATCATTGCCCTAAAATAAAATTTAAGAAGTATGCTTATGACGTCATATGACGTCAGGAATCAAAATATATGTAGAAATTCTGCAGAACTGCAAACTGTGTAAGTTTCAACTTTCTATCTCATCCTGAAGCTCTTTAATCCTAAAATGAAATTTTCGGCCCTATGTTCGAATCTTATTTCAGCCACAGAACTTCGGTCTTTCGGAATTTCGGTTAGCTGACAGGATATGCACACCTTAGTTTCAAGATGTACCATCTGTGAAAATTTGAAGAAAATCCGACTATAAATGACGGCTGTAGAGCGCAAACACCATTTTACACTATTTTTAGCTGTGACGTCATGTGACGTCATAGGCTGCTGACAATCATTGAAATCAAAATTTCCTCACCTGACTAATAACCCATAAAAATTTCATGGTCCTAGGACTATTGCAACATATTAAAATAAACGTTTAGTTAGGAAGAAGAAAAGAATAATAATAATAGAAAAATGACGTCACGTGACGTCATATGACGTTTATTTTCACATAATTATTAGACACCCAGAGACCTACTAACTGACAAAACTTCAACTTTCTATCTCAAATAGGACAGTTTTTATAAGCATTTAAAAATTAACGTCCTTGGTTCGAATCTTGGATCCGCCATAGATGCTTGGACTTTTCGAATTTTGAAAAACGGACACCGGTATACACAATAAGAACGTAATATACACATTCTGTGAAAATTTGATAAAAATCGGCCCATTAATAATGGCTCTGAACCGTGTACAAACTTTCGTAGTCAATTTCAAATGTGACGTCATATGACGTCATAGGCTTCTGAAAATCATTGAAATCGAAATTTCAGCGTCTGAATTATTTGTCATCAAATTTTCATTGCCCTTCGACAATTTCAACATATAGAAATACTCTTATTAATATTAGAAATACATTATCATATAATGACGTCAAGTGACGTCATGTGACGTTTATTTTCACAAAATGTATAAGACTCCCAGTGACCTATTTACTGACCAAATATCACTTTTCTATCTCAAATAAATCCGATTTTATAAGCATTTAAAAATTTACGACCTTGGTTCGAATCTTGAATTCGCTATAGAACCATGGACTTTTCGAATTTTGAAAAACGGACACCGAGATGCACAACTAGAACTTAATATACACATTCTGTGAAAATTTGATGAAAATCGGTTCATAAACAATGGCTGTAGACCGCGTACAATCATTTGTTGCATATTTCAAGTGTGACGTCATATGACGTCATAGGCATATGAAAATCATAGAAATCAAAATTTCCGCCTTTGAAGCATGTGTCATTAAATTTTCATTGCCCTTCGACAATTTCAACATATAGAAATATTCTTGTTAATATTGGAAATACATTATCATATAATGACGTCACGTGACGTCATATGACATTTATTTTCACAAAATGTTTAAAACTTCTAGAGACCTATATACTGACCAAATATCAACTTTCTATCTTAAATAGGACAGATTTTATAAGCATTTTAAAATTTACGACCTTGGTTCGAATCTTGGATTCGCTATAGAACCATGGACTTTTCGAATTTTGAAAAACGGATACAGGGATGCACAACTAGAGCCTAACATACACATTCTGTGAAATGTTGATGAAAATCGGTCCAGAAATAATGGCTGTAGACCGCGTACAAACTTTTTCACCTGACGTCAAATCTGACGTCATATGACGTCGTATGAATATAAAATTCATTGCATCCGAAAGCTCATGGTTTGAAATATATGTCATAAAATTTTCATTGTTCTGAGTCAATGGCAACACCTCGAAATTAACACAAATATAAGAGGAAGAAAAAAAGAATAAGAAGAAGAAGAATAATAAAAAAACAGTACAAACCCAATATGACTTTCTGCCTGTAGGCAGAAAGTCCTAATAATAAAAAAACAGTACAAACCCAATATGACTTTCTGCCTGTAGGCAGAAAGTCCTAATAATAAAAAACAGTACAAACCCAATAGGACTTTCTGCCAGTAGGCAGAAAGTCCTAATAACAAACCCAATAGGACTTTCTGCTTTAGGCAGAAAGTCCTAATAATAAAAAAACAGTACAAACCCAATAGGACTTTCTGCCGAAAGGGCAGAAAGTCCTAATAACTAGATGTCATTCGTTTAAACGAATGATAGGACTTTCTGCAACATCTGCTTTATATAGTATATATATAGAAGTTGACCTAATAGATAATCTGTCCAAATTGCAACTTTCTATCTCCTCTATTTCTATATAAAATAGCACAAATAGAACACATTCTGTGAATTTTAATAAAAGTCCGCCCATATCTTGCACATGTAGTTTACATACAAAATTTATACTATGTCATATGACATGGAAGAAAAATGAAACAGTGTTCAAATGTAAGTTTCTAACTTTCATCACACATAGAATTTCATCACTCCAGCTCAGTTGTAACCTTGTTTAATTTTAGCCTCAGTAGGAAGAAGTATTGAATATTTGTATAGTGCTATATCCTTTCGACACCTGTAACGTAGTTAAACGTATTTAGCGATTTTGGCGTGTTTGGGCTTCCGTAGTTTTGCCATAAATTCCTGGAATTTCGAACTATGGTGATATTTTGAAAGGTAACATCCCAGCCTACAAACTGATGCAATATGAATATCGTTAGCATAACAATGCAGTTTTTAGATGGTCTAAAATGTTGGGCTGCGTGTGAATTTTTCAAGGCTTGCAAACTGCTCGCTAGCTACATAGTGTTGCAAATACGGATTTTTGTCTTGTGCCGTTGTACATGTATTAACTTCAATGCTTATTTTGGAAACAGTCAACATTCGACAAAAAAAAAAAAAAAAAAAAAAATCAAGATATAGCCCATCAATTGCAATTTGATATTTTTTTATTTTTTTTTTTAAGTCGTTGCGCAAGTATTTAAGCTTGGTGACCCCTGCGCGTGACCTTTTCCATATTTTTATGATGCATGATTATGAAATATCTTATTTTCCATGTAACTTTCTTATATGAAGTCCAATTTCAATAAACTTGGTACCGTTAGAAAGCTCTTAAAACATGCTACATTTTATACGCATAATGTATAAACTTATCTTCAGT
Source organism: Solen grandis (assembly GCA_021229015.1). Taxonomy (NCBI): domain Eukaryota; kingdom Metazoa; phylum Mollusca; class Bivalvia; order Adapedonta; family Solenidae; genus Solen; species Solen grandis. Next base: position 21,610,431 of record CM037786.1, read on the forward strand.
CGTTTCTGAGATATTGACTGTTAAACCTCAAGAAAACAGCATATTATCAGCAAAATTAGCTTCATTTCATTTAGTTTTTTTCCTTATAACTTTGTATTGCGGAAACCAATTTTAATAAACTAAATATCTTTGGAAACGTCAATTATTCAGCTATAATTTTTATTCATACATATATTTACAAAAATCGATATTTATTGAGATATGGCTACATATATGCAGTAGGGGTGAAATCAAAATTTCCTCACGTGCCTAATAACCCATAAACATTTCATCGTCCTAGGACTATTGCAACATATTAAAATAAGCGTTTAGTTAGGAAGAAGAAAAGAATAATAATAATAAACAAATGACGTCACGTGACGTCATGTGACGTTTATTTTCACATAATTGTTAAGACACCCAGAGACCTACTAACTGACAAAATTTCAACTTTCTATCTCAAATAGGACAGTTTTTATAAGCATTTAAATATTGACGTCATTGGTTCGAATCTTGGATCCGCCATATATGCTTGGACTTTTCGAATTTTGAAAAACGGACACCGGCATACACAATAAGAACGTAATATACACACTCTGTGAAAATTTGATTAAAAATCGGCCAATTAATAATGGCTCTGGACCGTGTACAAACTTTTGTAGTCAATTTCAAATGTGACGTCATATGACGTCATAGGCTTCTGAAAATCATTGAAATCGAAATTTCAGCGTCTGAATCTTTTGTCATTAAATTTTCATTGCCCTTCGACAATTTCAACATATAAAAATACTCTTGTTAATATTAAAAATACATTATCATATAATGACGTCACGTGACGTCATATGACGTTTCTTTTCACAAAATGTTAAAGACTCTTAGAGACCTATATACTGACCAAATATCACTTTTCTATCTTAAATAGGACCGATTTGATAAGCATTTAAAAATTTACGACCTTGGTTCGAATCTTGAATTCGCTATAGAACCATGGACTTTTCGAATTTTGAAAAACGGACACCGAGATGCACAACTAGAACTTAATATACACATTCTCTGAAAATTTGATGAAAATCGGCCCATTAATAATGGCTCTGGACCGTGTACAAACTTTCGTAGTCAATTTCAAATGTGACGTCATATGACGTCATAGGCTTCTGAAAATCATTGAAATCGTATTATATCAGCATCTGAAGCATGCGGCATTAAATTTTCATTGCCCTTCGAAAATTTCAACATATAGAAATAATCTTGTTAGAATTAGAAATTCATTATCATATAATGACGTCACGTGACGTCATATGACATTTATTTTCACAAAATGTTTAAGACTCCCAGAGTCCTATAACTGACCCAATATCATTTTTCTATCTCAAATAGGACCGATTTCATAAGAATTTGAAAATTTACGACCTTGGTTCGAATCTTGGAATCGCTATAGAACCTTGGACTTTTCGAATTTTGAAAAACGGACACCGGGATGCACAACTAGAACTTAATATTCACATTCTGTGAAAATTTGATGAAAATCGGTTCATAAACAATGGCTCTGGACCGCGTACAAACTTTTGTTGCATATTTCAAGTGTGACGTCATATGACGTCATAGGCACATGAAAATCATAGAAATCAAACTTTTAGCGATTGAAGCATGTGTCATTAAATTTTCATTGCCCTTCGACAATTTCAACATATAGAAATACTTTTAATTAATATCATATAATGACTTTTTTTAAAATTTAAAACCTATAAACTGACTAAATATCAACTTTCTATCTTAAATAGGACAGACTTTATAAGCATTTAAAAAATTTACGACCTTGGTTCGAATCTTGGATTCGCTATAGAACCATGGACTTTTCGAATTTTGAAAAACAGACACCGGGATGCACAACTAGAACTTAATATACACAATCTGTGAAAATTTGATGAAAATCGGTTCACAAACAATGGCTGTAGACCGCGTACAAACTTTTGTAGCATATTTCAAATGTGACGTCATATAACGTCATAGGCATATGAAAATTATAGAAATCAAAATTTCATCGCATCAAGTATATGCCATTAAAATTTCATGGCCCTGGGACCATTGCAACATGCTTAAATTAACGCTCAGTTTGGAAGAAAAAAAGAATAAGAAGAATAAAAAAACATAACAAACCCAATAGGACTTTCTGCTTTAGGCAGAAAGTCCTAATAAGAAGAAGAAGAATAAACAGTACAAACCCAATAGGACTTTCTGCTTTAGGCAGAAAGTCCTAATAAACATAACAAACCCTATACGTTTTCCGCAAGTTAAAAAAAGTCAAACCCAATGGTTTCTGCCGAAAGGGCAGAAAAAAAGTCATTGTTTAAACGAATGATAGGATTTTCTGCAACCTGTGTTAATCCAAAAAGCAGGAGATAGAAGTTTCATGTAATGACTCACCTCTGGTAGTATTTCATGTTCATGCTGAACAATTGACATTATATTCCGCGAAAAATAAGCCTTTAGTTACGAAAAAAATCAAAATTTCTGCATCTGAAGCCTGTGTCATTAAATTTTCATTGCCCTTCGAAAATTTCAACATAAAGAAACAATCCAGTAAATATTAGAAATACATTATCATATAATGACGTCTCGTGACGTCATATGACGTTAATTTTCATAAAATCGTTAAGACTCCCAGAGACCTATATACTGACCAAATATCAACTTCCTATTTCAAAAAGGACCGATTTTATAAGTATTTGAAAATTTACGACCTTGGTTCGAATCTTGGAATCGCTATAGAGCCTTGGACTTTTGAATTTTGAAAAACGGACACCGGGATGCACAAGTAGAAATTAATATACACATTCTGTGAAAATTTGATGAAAATCGGTTCATCACTAATGGCTGTAGACTGCGTACAAACTTTTGTAGCATATGTCAATTGTGACGTCATATGACATCATAGACATATGAAATTCATAGAAATCAAAATTTCCTTACGTGACTAACGTGACTTACGTGACCTTACGTAGCCATAAAAATTTCATCGTCCTAGGATTATGGCAACATAGAAAAATAATCGTTTAGTTAGGAAGAAAGAAAGAATAATAATAATAAATATATATGTAAAATGACGTCACATGACGTCATATGACGTTTCTTTTCTCATAATTGTTAAGACACCCACAGACCTACTAACTGACAAAACTTCAACTTTCTATCTCAAATAGGACAGTTTTTATAAGCATTTAAAAATTGACGTCCTTGGTTCGAATCTTGGATCCGCCATAGATGCTTGGACTTTTCGAATTTTGAAAAACGGACACCGGTATACACAATAAGAACGTAATATACACATTCTGTGAAAATTTAATGAAAATCGGCCCATTAATAATGGCTCTGGACCGTGTACAAACTTTCGTAGTCAATTTCAAATGTGACGTCATATGACGTCATAGGCATATGAAAATCATTGAAATCGAAATTTCAGCATCTGAAGCATGCGGCATTAAATTTTCATTGCCCTTCGAAAATTTCAACATATAGAAATAATCTTGTTAGCATTAGAAATTCATTATCATATAATGACGTCACGTGACGTCATATCGCATTTATTTTCACAAAATGTTTAAAACTTTTAGAGACCTATATACTGACTAAATATCAACTTTCTATCTTAAATAGGACAGATTTTATAAGCATTTAAAAATTTACGACCTTGGTTCGAATCTTGGATTCGCTATAGAACCATGGACTTTTCGAATTTTGAAAAACGGACACCGGTATGCACAACTAGAACTTAAAATACAAAATCTGTGAAAATTTGATGAAAATCTGTTCACAAACAATGGCTGTAGACCGCGTACAAACTTTTGTAGCATATTTCAAATGTGACGTCATATGACGTCATAGGCATATGAAAATCATAGAAATCAAAATTCATTATTCCACTTTTTTCCAAGGTTCGAACATTCAACCTCTCCTAGAACAATTTTTTTCCAGTACTCGATGATAAGATATCCATCATATTTGATTGGGCTGTCAACAAGGAACATTATGTAAAAAAAACGCATCTAAATCAGGTTTCAAATTTTTGAGTTATTAGCAAAACAGTGATTACATGCATTGCGCTCCCTAGTGGCTAAATAAGAAATAAATGTGAAAAGTTTGACCATTTAGGCACATGTTCAGATAATGATGACTCCATGCCCAAAATTTCATAGCTGTAGCTTTTCTCATCTGGCCGCTAGGCTGGACACAAAAATGGGTGGAATTGGAAAAATAATAAAAACAAAAAAACAAAAAAAAAACAACAGAAAAATGCGAGGCAAAACCTAAAAAAAAAAAAATCAACAGAAGAAAACAAGGTTTTCGCCCTGCAGAGGCGAAAACCTAAAAAAAAAAAAATCAACAGAAGAAGAAGACAATAGGTTTTCGCCCAGCAGAGGCGAAAACCTAAAAACATAACAAACCCAATAGGTCTTTCTGCTTGAGGCAGAAAGCCCTAATAAAAACAGTACAAACCCAATAGGACTTTCTGCCAGTAGGCGGAAAGTCCTAATAATAAAAAACAGTACAAACCCAATAGGACTTTCTGCCAGTAGGCAGAAAGTCCTAATAATAAACATAACAAACCCAATAGGACTTTCTGCCATAGGCAGAAAGTCCTAATAATAAACATAACAAACCCAATAGGACTTTCTGCTTTAGGCAGAAAGTCCTAATAATAAACAGTACAAAACCAATAGGACTTTCTGCTATAGCAGAAAGTCCTAATAATGATTACAAGAAAAAGAATAAACAGTACAAACCCAATAGGACTTTCTGCTTTAGGCAGAAAGTCCTAATAATAAAAAAAAACAGTACAAACCCAATAGGACCTTCTGCCTGTAGGCAGAAAGTCCTAATAAAAAAACAGTACAAACCCAATAGGACTTTCTGGCAGTAGGCAGAAAGTCCTAATAATAAACAGTACAAAACCAATAGGACTTTCCGCTATAGCAGAAAGTCCTAATAAACATAAAAACCCTATACGTTTTTCCGGAGGATTGCGGAAAGCCGTAAAAAACAGGACCCCGTTTGTATGTTATCCTTGACCGCCAAGCCTAAATATGGCCTAATATATGGTCTAAATAATCAGTTAATAATTTCTCTCCATTACTATAGTAGAAGAAGAAGATACAGTGCATATCATGCCATAAGCACTTGGCGTGACACCAACCCAGTGTCGTTATACTCCGTGTCGCGCAGTCGTAGAGTAATGTTACTCTCAGTAATAACATTATATTGCCATATATTTTACTTAATTCGAGAAAATACATTTAAGCAAATATTTACATGTTCTTGGTTTGGTTATTGTCACAAAATTTATTCAGTATGTCTTTCATTTGTATCGTGCTTTGATATCACATGCCCTTTCAAATAAGGGAGAACTCTGCGATACCGAAAGTTAAACAAGATAGACTTCAACTACATAAATATTAGAAAGTTAAATATTTCAACTCTAAAGAATTTGTGGACAGATATTCAGATAAACATCTGTAGATGCGGTATCGTACAATCCATTTAAGGTAAAGTCTCTGTAATGGTTACGCTACGTCTTAGACCACTTAACCTCTTCCAAGATAACCAAATACCATATGAAACTTTAGGAAACATTGGTTATCTCTGTTAAAGGCCATGGGTCCGAAATGTGGCGGAGCCATTACAGGAACTTATGTGGTGCCCATCAAGAAAAACAAAATGTTTATAAGTACATGTAAGACTGTTTTGAATTTACTTCATCATTTGGTTATACAAAATTATGTAAGATATCTCAAAGGATTTGTTGCAATGATTGTGTCGCAGCCTTTTGAGAAAGTAAAATTTTAATGAAACTTTTATTGTAAGAGGAATTTACAGCCGGTTTGTTGGTTATTTTAAAATGTTCGATGAAAATGCACGATTTGCTATATTTTCGCTCAAGAGTAATTTGTATCAAATGATTATATTTTCAAAATCAATCAATCAAGTTATTCGAAAAATAAACTCATTCAGAGAACATAGCACGATCAGAAGAGTATTCGGTTTAGACTATGAATGTTATACTGGTGTTTTTAGTTTTCAGTTTTAAATAGGTCAGACTTGTAGAAAAGACTGAGACCTTGAGTCAATGTGTTTAAGCTATCTTTTGAAGTCATCTTGATGCGCGTAGTTTCATGAAGATTGGGCAAAAACTGTGGCCTCTAGGGTGTTCACAAGCAATTGTTCGACAGACGACGCACGACGGACAAAAAGCGGCCACAAAAGCTCACCTTGAGCATAAGTGCTTAGGTGAGCTAAAATAAAAGGCCAATATTACACTGAATTTGGTCAAGAATTATCGAACCAGTTTAATAGTAAATTAACCAAAGCATTAAGGTCGACGCCGACGCTCGGGTGAGTATGATAGAATTCATTATTCTTCAAATAGTCGAGATATTAACAAAAGTTTATGGTAATTATTATATGGCATATCAAATAAAAGATTAACTTACTCTTCTGCCACTTTAAGCTCCTATCAACAGCCAAATAATATTAATGAATACATCTGCGTAAAGCTATATACAACGTCACGCTTCGACAAACATATATGTGAATGCCGCTGAATTATGCATGCGGCTTCTTGAAAATTAATGCATTTTAAATTTTGTGAACACTACACGTGTTTTAAAAGTGTTGTTATCGAAATGCGTAAGTTTTGTATTAAAATACGTGTGTTTTATAAATGTTTTTATATGTACACGTGTTTTCCATGAATGATTTAGAGTAAAACACTATACTCAAGTTTTCAGTCTTCGCCATATTGGTATTCTCGAGCTATTGTTTCACCTTGAGTGTTACGTAATTTTACTGGGAAACCATCTACAATTATCAAAATTGATTATAATCAAACTGTTTTTTCATAGAAATTGTTTTGAAAACAGATAAAAACATTCTTTAAATAAAAATGTACTGTTTTTTTACCATTTTCAGTTATGCAACTTTTATCATTTTAGCTTACCTGTGCACGTATTGCTCATGTGAGCTTACAAGATCAATGGCTGTCTGGCGTCCGTCGTTCGTCCGTCCTCACATTTATTTCAAATGACAGCTTCTCCGAAACCACTGGGCCAAATTCGATTAAAATTGACTGTAATGTTCCCTGCATGAAGCTCTACCAAAGTTGTTCAAATAGTTCCGGTCCATTGCATATCTGGGTCACAGGAGCTAAAAGTAGATTTTTAAAGTGAAATCTTTAAACAAATCTTCTTTTCCGAAACCGCAACCCCTAGAGTTTAGATATTTGGTGTGTGGCATTGTCTTATGGCCTATTACCAAGTTTCTTCAAATCATGACCCTGGGGTCGAAATTGGCCCTGCCCAATGGGTAACTTGATTTTACATAGACTTATATAAGAATAATTAGAAAAATCTTCTTGTCAGAAACCAGAAGGCCTGGAGTTTAGATATTTAGTGTGTGGCATTATCTTATGGACCATTACCAAGTTTCTTCAAATCATGACCCCTGGATCGAAATTGGCCCCACTCCAAGGGTCACTTGTTTTTACATAGACTTATATAAAAAACAAGAGGGCCAAGATGGCCCTGATCGCTCACCTGAGTAAGATGGCTGTGTTAGGCATCATGGCAAAAAATCTGGCATCTAAAGTGTTTTCTACCATTTGACTAAGTGACCTACATATTGATCCTACCTGAATTTGCACTCAACTGGGAATTCATGCAGTCATCATTCATATCAAGTTTAATGGAGACTGGGACAAAAATGTAGGCCTCTAGAGTGTTCACAATATATTTCTAAGATTTGACCTGGTGACCTAGTTTTTGACCTCATGTAACCCAATTTCGAACTCATCTGAGATATAAACCATTAAATCTATTGAAGTTTAGGCTAAAACTGTGGCCTCTAGAGTGTTTGCAAGGTTTTTCTAAATTTTGACCTGGTAACCTAGTTTTTGACCCCACATGACCCACTTTCGAACTCATTGGAGACATCATGTAGACAAACATCCTGACCAAGTTTCATGAAGATTGAGTTAAAACTGTGGCCTCTAGATTGTCACAAGGTTTTTCTAAGATTTGAACTGGTGATCTAGTTTTTGACCCCACATGACCCAATTTCGAACTCATCTGAGATATCATGTAGACAAACATCCTGACCAAGTTTCATAAAGATTGGGCCAAAACTGAAGCCTCTAGAGTATTCACAAGCAATTGTTGACGACGGACGACTGACGACGGACGATGCACGACGGACAAAAAGCGATCACAAAAGGTTACCCGAGCACAAGTGCTCAGGTGAGCTAAATAATTAGAAAAATCTTCTTGTCAGAAACCATAAGAACTGAAGTTTAGTTATTTGGTGCTTAACATAGCCTGTTTGTCCTCAACCAAATTTGTTCAAATCATGGCCCTAGGATCAAAATTGGCCCCGCTCCAAAGGGCTCTTGATATTAAATAGACATATATAGGAAATAAATAGAAAGATCTTCTTATCAGAAACCACAAGGCCTAGAGTTTAGATATTTGGTGCGTAACATGGCCTTGTTAACATCTTCCAATTTTGATCAAATCATGGCCCTCGGGTCAAACTTGGCCCCGTCCTGAAGGTCACTTGATTTTACATAGACAACCTTCAAAAGATCTTCTTCTGAGAATTCTCAAAGCCTGGTTCAAGATGTTTACTTGTGGACCTCGTCCAAATCTGTTCAAATCATGACCCTGGTGTCAAAATTGACCCCGCAACATGAGTCACTTGATTTTATATAGACTTAATAGAGCTATGACCTTCAAAGTTTTGATGGCAGGTACAGTTTTTGTGTTGAATTTAGATGATCTTGCTGTACTTCTGCATACATTATGTATTCAGTATGATTCATAATTGAGGGCAATGTTTCTCAGGTGAGCGATTCAGTGCCACCATGGCCCTCTTGTTTTTTTTTTGTTGTTTTGTTTTTTTGTTTTTTTTTACGCTTATAAGATACAACATCGTGCGTATATATATATATATATATATATATATATATATATATATATATATATATGAGCCGCGTCATGGAAAAACCTGCCTTAATGACAAAATTTTCGAATTTCACATTTTTACATTTTCATTTACAGTGTTCATTTCTGAACAATTATCTGAAAAAAAAATCAAAATGTCAATTAATGTAGACGTAACTGCATTTTAAAGATAATAGGTGTTTTTACAATTTGACGTTGCATGACGTCAAACCAGAAGCAACCTAAAACTAATCTGACAAACAATTTAAATTCTGACATGTTTAAAATACGTTTCACATTTACAGTATAAATGGTACTAGATATCAACGAATACTTATATTGATTTGGCTATGTAAATTCTTTACATACTGTTTCATATGTAACAATGTTGCCTAGCAACGGCGAAAAAATCAAATTTTAAAGATATAACTTACTAATAAAAAGATTAAATGAGTATAATTACCTTCAACCTTAAATTTAATTAAAAATCATAATTTGGTGCCAATGTAACATGCAATAGTGACGCAATCACATGTAATTTATTTAAGGTGTTTGACAGTTAAACGTTGCACGACGTTACGTCAAATGCAGAATTTGGGCATGTAAATTAAAAGCTCAACAGTATAATGTGTACCGAGAACAGCAAATATGTTTTATTTTGCTTCATAAGTCACATGGATGAATAGTAACCATAAAAATACCGTTCTTTCAGTAAGAATTTACTACAATAAGTACATTGTATATACGACATATACATAAATTCTATGTTGACTGGGAATTAACATTAACTTAAGTCACCCTCATAGATTCCTGGCTTGGACCAGTACTTTGCACCTAAACATTGTCGCCATGAAGGACAGGACAAAGTTCGTCCTGATATGCTGGTCGTACGTTTGGGCGAACTGATTTGTACAGGTATTCGGCCCTAACTCGACTGAAACCTCGTGACGGGACGTGTGTAGGTCGATTTACTGTATCGAAGCGAAATGATGCATCATGCAAGATGTTGATTTTCTTTTCAACATCGTCAAGACCTCTGACTGTCACCATTCCTGGTTCAGCCGACGTACATCTGAGGTACTGGTACTCTCTGAAAAAGTTACGATGTACACATAAAACCCACCAACACCAATAGAATTCAGCGTGTAGAAAATACAACAGATATTAATAATACCACACTAATTCAAATTGTTCTGAGAAATATATATTCTTAATGTTTATCACGTTCCGCTATGGAGAGAGCGTATATATAAGGGATATTTATGTGCATATTTATGAAGATAGAATCACGTGCATATTCATGAAGATAGAATCACCATCTTTTTCCATTATAACAAACTTAAATCACGAAAACCATTACTGTAAATAGATGAGTGTATACCTTTTGTGCCTGAAGAACATGGTCTCTCATTTCTGTACTAGCTGCCAATTAGCTTTCTTCATCCACGGCATCTACAATAATTTCCGAATCCTTTCATATCTTGCGCATGCATCATCCCAAGGAGTTGGTATTTTTACGTGAGGAAGGCAATTCATCCATAAAGTTTTGAAAGTACTTAATTTCACAATTCTAACAGGCGGAGTTAGCTCTGAAGAAGCTGACATGTACTCCTCCTGTAAGTGTTTCTTTGTTGTTTCGGAACTTATGTATACGGGGGTGGGGGTGTCTCTTCCTCTTGGTGCTACTGACTGAGGGAGTCTCTTTTCTTCGGCGTGATTGCAAATAAAATGTACGACCCTTTGAACATATTCATATTTTAAACTGTGTGGTTTTGCTTTTCATTTATTGTCATGCTCTTCCAAATTTGATGATTATGTTTTGTAATGAGGTTCTACATAAGTCATAACCGAGCAAAAATGTTTGCTTACACACAACTTTTGCACAAACTTTAAACGCATGTCTTATTTTTTTTCTTCCCCCCCCCCACGTTTCACGTTTTGTTGTATCACTATTTGCTGATTCACTTAGTACCCCCTTGATATTAAAGGTCTTTTTCATCCATTTCCATCTCTCTCACATTTAGAATGTAGTCATATATTTCGTCAGATGAAAACTTAGTGATGTACGTCATAGTACATGTACACCCATCCCGACAGAAGTCCTGTATTTTTGTAATTCACTGTTTTCTGTGTCTAGTGATTCATGAACTTCGCTTGCTTCTGTTTCCTCATCAGAACTCACATTTTCCTTAGCCTGGCGTAAGGACTACTGTGTTCGTCCATTTACCATATTTTCTACATTCACATTATCTTCCACAAAGATTGGCAGTTCTTCATGCATTTCTGAGATTTGGGAGCATAGTGGGGTATTAAGAGGTGTCCTACCGAAGTTGTCTGACAGCAGACTTTCAAGCTACTGAAAAAAAACCCAACTAATTAAGTGAAAATATATGCATATAATTAGAATCCAAATTACTAAGTTGATCTATATACAAATTATATTGCTACCTTCTCGATTTCAATTTTCGGAAAAGTCTGTTTAAATTATTAAAAATAATAAATAAAAAGGGATAGGAAAGAAAAAAATGAAAAAAAAAACAATTCGGGAATATAAAATGAGAATGAAAAAAAAAAAAAAAAAAGATAACGAAAAACGATTCTACTATGGACCGAACCCTGACGTCTTCCTGACAGTACGTGAATTCGCAGCACCTTAGCCCATTGAGCTAATTCGCAAGGCTTACGTAAGTGATGTTTTTAAATATATAACACTCATAGAATATCAATTCCTGCGTGTAGAGCGGGTTATTACATTTTTTTAATTAAAAAGAGGTTACTTTTATCTTTTTACACTTCCTGACAATCATAGAACACAAAGTTAAATTGTACATAAAATAAGAGCTGCATCATAGATCTATTAAATATTTAAAATAAAATGCAGACGAGAAAAGATATAACTCAACTGGAAAACTGCTCATCACTTTTTATGTAATTCAGAAGGATACGGTATCTGGGGATATCTCAAACATTTTAGATCGCCCTTTTTTAAGATGAATACTTCCTCACGATCACAATAAGTGGGTAGAGGTGTAAGACCAAATACAAAAAAAATATCTTTGAGTGAACTTACCTGAAAATCCTCGTCTATTTTGTTTGTTATTCCTTTCAAAACAACATTTTAGCTCGTAAACAAAAACTATCTTTTGTAATCCACATGTAGAAATTTTGTGACGTCATTTCAAAAGGGATTTCCCGATAACGTCATCAATGTCATTAAGGCAGGTTTTTCCATGACGCGGCTCATATATATATATATATATATATATATGGGGAGTGACGCAAGAGAAACGGGGCTTACCTTTGGGAAATTCCTTCTGCAAAATGTCACTATGACATTAAACGATTCAACAGTTTGTTTACATCCCTGATACACACATTTTCAGCTTTAATCTCGGGTAAGTGAAGAACGAAAACAACGCGTTGTGCAGCACAAAATTAGATGATATGTATTATCGTCATGTTTCATCAAGAGTATAATTTTTTACTACACTCAATATGTTTATTTGCTTGTTTGTTGGGTTTAACGTCCCACCGACAGTATTACAGTCATTTGGAGACGATGTCTACTTGAGACAGATAAAGTGCTGCCACACTGCAGTATCACGCCGTAGACATGTGGCATGATACCACACCCAGTCACATTATCCTGACACCGGGCCAACCAGTCCTGCAACTACCCTTATATGCTGAGCGCCAAGCAAGGGAGCTATAACAGTACCATTTTTACGACTTTGGTATGTCGCGGCCGGGGATCGAACCCACGACCTCCCGCTCCCGAGGCGGACGCTCTTACCACTCGGCCACCGGGGACGGTCCACTACACTCAATATCATTTAATGGAGAAACATATAAAGTAATTATGAAACAGATGTAATACTGACAATCTCTCTCTCTCTCTCCCTCTCTCTCTCTCTCTCTCTCTCTCTCTGTTTCCGAGTATATTTTTACAACTTTCAACTTTGGCAGAGATAGTTAAGATTTGGAATAAAGGTAAAATATCGAAAACAGATGATCTGGTGATGAATCGAACACTTAAACAATTCCATATGTTATGAATTTATTGTAGATATTCCATCTTTGTTTAGTTCTCTGTACAGAACCAATCCGCTCACCAGGACACTGCGCATGCGCTAATCTGACATATTCCAATGAAAATAAGTATTTCCATGTAGGAGATTGTAGCATCTCGAACCGATCCTGTCGAAAAAAGGTTAAACTACAATTAATATGAACAATACTGACATATTTTGAAAATGGAATTTCTTCGATTTTTTTATTATTACCTTCCAAGTTCAAATAATACCAACTTGTTATTTTACGTAGGTTTTAGTCCAGTCAGCTGCGTTTCGTATGTTTTTGAAATCTCTAAGAAAAGACGGTTAAATATGTCTACAAGAGCCATGCATCCAATAAAATAATGAGATTCGCAAAGGTAACTGCTTTATAGCTGTCTAACATGAACATTTGCTGGAAACAGGCTTATCGGGTAGAAAGAAGGGTCTTAACAAATACTGATCCAATAGCAAGGGTGACCAAGCCATTTGTGATAAACAGCAATCCAAGAGCGACTGGATATCGTGTCTGATCAACAAGTGATGACACAGCTATATTAAGTCCAGATGGAAACACCTATTAAACCTGACACAACAAGAGCAGTAGGGTAACTGTCTGCAGTGAGAATCAATGTTTGACCAATACATCCAGCCAGGGTGAAACAACCCATATTTATCAATGTATTCATTCCATTACCTTGTTTAACAATCCCAGGAACATGACGGGTCACGATGCTGCAACAATGAAATGGCATGTAAGACATAATCCTTTTTGTTGCCATAAAGCTCTTCCAGCTGAAGATGTCAAGTACCATTCCCTGGTATCCATTCAGCGTCGCTATAGAAACTGGATAACCCAACAGGCATAATGCATATGGGACTGAAAAAATACCTGTGATATGTTTGCATGTCTTAATAACAAATGTTCTTAATGCACCTTTTCTTCTTTCTTTAGATACCCTTTTAACACCACCACTTTTGCTGCCATGCATACCGACAGTCGATGTGACATTTTCTTCATCAGCATGAGGAACCTTGTCAAGCAAGACATGCACTTCCATTTCGACTTCCTTGGCCTCAGTTTTTGTATTCGATGACGTAGCAATACTTTTAACTCCGAAGAAAATAACCGCTGGAATAATAGTATTGAGAAAAAGGCCTCCTAGGATGAGAAATGTTCCTTGCAATCCATACTCTTCTAATATGTTGGATAGAAAATACGGGTAGATAATATTGGAAACACCGATTGCTTATACAAATGCCTTCTTCCTCCCCGTGAATTCGAGTCCCAGCACAGTGAAACTGCATACATACATAGTTGCTATCCTGAAAGCTGAACAAGATGGAAATTACCTTAAGAGTCTGTAGCTCTAATGCATTTATTCAAATTGAAAAGTATCCATAAATAAGCTAAAATTGCTCCAAATTTCTTTGAAACTGAAAGTTGTGAGTTCGAGTCCAAGAAAAGATTTCTCTCTATTAACAGTATTTCTTTATCAATCATATCGGTTTTAGAAAGGAAAAGTGTTTATTTTTGTATTGTATTCAAATCTTAGGTGTTTGTACCGAAATAAAATCTTAGGTACTTGCTTAAATTACTGGTTATCGAACTCTAAATACGTGATAAAGATCATATTTTTTACACATTTTTTGAGGTAAGTCCCATGAGTGTACCTAAAGTATATAATAATTCAGTATGTTCATAAAAATTGTTAAATTAATCACATTTTCACTATAAGTAATTGAAAAGAAAATTGAAAAAATGGAAGATATATATATGTAACCCATGCTATATTTTGTCTATATATTGGAAATAATAAGTTTAGAGTACTGCCATGCTTGCCTGCGATACCGCGTTTTTATGTGTATATATACGGTAGTTGTATCTGTCCAGTAGTTGTGTGACGTCATCGTGTTCTTATTATCCGCCTAACTCAATACTGTTTACAACTGCTCAGTGTCATGTATGAGTGAGTGAATATTGATGAATGGTCACTTCGAATGCATGCACTTAACCTTTCAACTTGCATAAACCGCCAAAATATCACGTCACAACCCTGAAAACTCTTTCTTTCCCTCGTCAGTTTGTATTTTGTCTTGGATCGAGAAGGACAGTCGCGAGACTGCTTCCATATTTCCATTTCATTTACCGTCTCTTTCTATATATATTGTTACCATATATATATTGATGTTAAAGTGTAAATCTTCAGACACGATCTGGTAAGAATTATTTTATGTTATAGATCTATGCAGATCTAATTACTCGGATGTTTTATTGTGAAATGATATTTATTATCGCGATTGTGTGATTATGAAATTATCCAATTGTCATATTGTCTTTCCATTACGATATCTTATTGTGGTTTCTTATCTATGTTACAGGCTTCTTCTTCTTCTTCTTCTTCTTTCTCATTTACTTCTGTGCATCGTCTGATTCCACGATTATTAAAGTATTCATATCATCGACACCCATTGTTCATCTTTGACAACCCCGGGTTACAAATGGCTCCCCGACGAGGAAGGTTTCAGACGTTGGATCTTTGGTCTTCACTACAGTAGAGCCAGGTCGTCGTCTAGATGTGCCAACCAGCCGGTTTCCGACGTGTTCAACAGCCTTTCCAGCCTTGTTTGACAGTCAGGACGACTTGGTTTTGTTTCTTATGCGGCCGTCGAACAGCTGTGTTTGTGTCTTAGTTGTGATTTTCATGTAAATGTGATCACGTGATCAGGCTACGACTAACCTGCGTTTATCATTTTCCTGCAGAGGATCCTGCTTATTTTTCTGTTTTCTCCATTTATAAATGCATCTTGACTTTTAAACATTTCTTTTCTTCATACTCGAGTTCTACATCTTTCATCTTTACATCTACGAGGATTTTGGACTATTTTACCATGGAGAGGGAGGAGAGACTTTGACGTGTTTACACCAGGCGGAAGGATTTGTGTTTTGTGCTTTGATAGGACGTGATATTGTGTTTTGTGAATTGGATTGAGAAATTGGATTTAGGATAATTTTGCGTAAGTGTTTTATTATTTTATTGATTCATGTAGATTTTGAAACACATATTTTATTGTTTGTTTTCGTAGTTTTGACCTGTCACGTTATATTTCTTTAATTTTTCATAGTTTTTTCTCAACTTTACCGGTGTGTGTAGTTTCGGTTTACACAGTTCGGCATTTCGTACGTTAATTTTATTTTGAATTTATTTTTTTTTAGTCTTTAGGTTAAATAATCTTATTTTGGTATATTTTTGATCCACCAATTACCCAAATTTGTTGCTATAACTTCTCTATGCATGTAGTTTCGCTTTGATATTGACAGTTTACATGTAGCCGTTTAGGTAAAAAAAAATATTTACAAGTATTTATTTTTGGTTGCTGATTATAGGTACGTGACAAATAAGTAATTTTTATTAGTAATAAAAATAATTTTTATATATGCATTGCTCTTGAAAGGTGAATGTATTCAGTGGAAATCTGATTATTCTGTGTCTCCATTTTTTTTTTTTTTCACATATTCATAGAGATATTTTTAAAGGTGTTTGCATATAATTCCTGAATTTTCATTATTGCTCTAATTTGTTCATTGATAAAATTCTTTTACTGGTAACCTGTTCCTTTTTAAATTACTGCTATTTTCTCTTTGCATATTTGGCATTTTAAAAGTAAATGTCTTCTTTAATATTTTTATATAGCTACATATAACTACATATGGCTGCAATACTCAATTAAATTGTTGCTTCCTCGTTATTAATTAGTAATTTGCATAATTACTTTTGTTTTCATTTTTTTCTTTAATTAATTGTTTGCTGTGGAATTTAAATTAGTTTTCCTTTTTAATTTTGGTGGTCAATATATATATATTTTTTTTTAATTATAGTTTTTAGTGATATACAGATTTTGCAATATTTATACAGTGTTTCAGTTGGTATATATCTTAAGCATTTATAGAATAGAGAGTTTGCTTTATATAGATTTTCTATTCTTGGTTTCAACTTAAAAGTTTGATTCCCAAGATATTTAGGGTCTTCCTTTTCTGACTTTCACAGTACTAACATTTGCATTCTGTGTTACTAATTGCACAAACAAATTATTCCTGGAGTGACAGTGATCCAAGTGTGAGCAGAAAGGTAAATTTGATAAATTATATGTATATTTTATTTTGTGTTGTATATGTGTTTTTGTTGTCAGCCAGCAAGCTTTTACTTTGAGCAGTAGATATTTTAGTTATTTCTACTATATTTTGATTTCAAAGAAGTTTCCAGTATTTCACACAATATTCTTTTTGTTGACAATTTTCCTTTTCTTTTCCAGTCTTGAATGTTGTTTGAAAATAATATCCTTGCTTTATTTACAGCAATATGTGCAGAAAAAGTCCCTTTCTATTTTCCAGCATTATTGCCTGAGGCTATTCTAATTTTTGTTGTCATTCTTTCTTTACAGTGCTTTCCAGCCAGTCTACACAAATCAGTGTGTTAGTCAGTCAGCTGTTATTTGTTTACATTGCAGTCCACATGACCTAGTTTAGTAAATCTAATTGAACTTGACTTTGATATTCCAGATTGCAGTTCATTATTATACAACTGAATAAGAATAAAGTTATTTTGATTTTATTTTGAATTTATTTCAGGAAGATAGACATTATGTTTTCTTAGTATAAGTATTTGTGTTTTCATTCTTCTTTCATTACAGGTTGGAGAATTTGATTTGGATGTTGCAGCCAGATTAGCTTTTTTTTAAATTTATTTATAATTATTTCCTGCAATCCGTGACATACTTATTAGTCTTTACATTTCATGCAGTATGATCATTCAAGTAGTAGCCATGACAGATTATTGAATTCAAAGCTTGTGTATATTATATTTGATTTTTTTTAATTGGTTTTTTTTTAATTTTTTAATTTGTCTTCATTTTGAGTTCAAGTGTTGGACTAGTCTCTTATCTGAGATGTTGCGTTTACAAACTCGGCACAAGTATGATTCTTTAACAGATTACAAATTGTTGCTTTGAGAGATCAGGAAGGTAGAGAAGGAGGTCTTGCACCCTGTTCGTGGTTCTTCTTCTTCTACATCTACTTCCTCCTCTTCAAAGAAAGTTGCTCATCAACATTCTGTTTGTTGCTCTTCTTCAGATCTGGAACATAGAATGTCCAATCTGGAAAATAAATTACATTCCAGGATTGATTCTATGGAATCCAAAATGTCTTCCTTCGAATCAAGGATGGAAAAAACCATTGATTCCAAGTTTGACATGATTCTTAAGAAATTGGATTGTAATAATCAGTCCAGTCAGCAGCAACATCATCATCACCAGCAACAGCCACATCAACGCCAATACAACAACAACAACAACAACAACAACAGGAGATTTAACAACAACAACAGAGGTAGACCAGGTTCTGTCAGAGGTCATGGCCGTGGGAATTCTTATTCCCAGCATTCAGTTGGTGTTTCACATGCTGTGACTAACACCAGTCAGCAGAATGTCCATGATACTAAACAGGGTTTAAACTATTAGTGTCCCTGTTGCGGCCCAAACAGGGACAGATGTCTCAAAAGGTGCCTTTGCAGTGAGAATCAATGTTTGACCAATACATCCAGCCAGGGTGAAACAACCCATAATTATCAATGTATTCATTCCATTACCTTGTTTAACAATCCCAGGAACAAGACGGGTCACGATGCTGCAACAATGAAATGGCATGTAAGACATAATCCTTTTTGTTGCCATAAAGCTCTTCCAGCTGAAGATGTCAAGTACCATTCCCTGGTATCCATTCAGCGTCGCTATAGAAACTGGATAACCCAACAGGCATAATGCATATGGGACTGAAAAAATACCTGTGATATGTTTGCATGTCTTAATAACAAATGTTCTTAATGCACCTTTTCTTCTTTCTTTAGATACCCTTTTAACACCACCACTTTTGCTGCCATGCATACCGACAGTCGATGTGACATTTTCTTCATCAGCATGAGGAACCTTGTCAAGCAAGACATGCACTTCCATTTCGACTTCCTTGGCCTCAGTTTTTGTATTCGATGACGTAGCAATACTTTTAACTCCGAAGAAAATAACCGCTGGAATAATAGTATTGAGAAAAAGGCCTCCTAGGATGAGAAATGTTCCTTGCAATCCATACTCTTCTAATATGTTGGATAGAAAATACGGGTAGATAATATTGGAAACACCGATTGCTTATACAAATGCCTTCTTCCTCCCCGTGAATTCGAGTCCCAGCACAGTGAAACTGCATACATACATAGTTGCTATCCTGAAAGCTGAACAAGATGGAAATTACCTTAAGAGTCTGTAGCTCTAATGCATTTATTCAAATTGAAAAGTATCCATAAATAAGCTAAAATTGCTCCAAATTTCTTTGAAACTGAAAGTTGTGAGTTCGAGTCCAAGAAAAGATTTCTCTCTATTAACAGTATTTCTTTATCAATCATATCGGTTTTAGAAAGGAAAAGTGTTTATTTTTGTATTGTATTCAAATCTTAGGTGTTTGTACCGAAATAAAATCTTAGGTACTTGCTTAAATTACTGGTTATCGAACTCTAAATACGTGATAAAGATCATATTTTTTACACATTTTTTGAGGTAAGTCCCATGAGTGTACCTAAAGTATATAATAATTCAGTATGTTCATAAAAATTGTTAAATTAATCACATTTTCACTATAAGTAATTGAAAAGAAAATTGAAAAAATGGAAGATATATATATGTAACCCATGCTATATTTTGTCTATATATTGGAAATAATAAGTTTAGAGTACTGCCATGCTTGCCTGCGATACCGCGTTTTTATGTGTATATATACGGTAGTTGTATCTGTCCAGTAGTTGTGTGACGTCATCGTGTTCTTATTATCCGCCTAACTCAATACTGTTTACAACTGCTCAGTGTCATGTATGAGTGAGTGAATATTGATGAATGGTCACTTCGAATGCATGCACTTAACCTTTCAACTTGCATAAACCGCCAAAATATCACGTCACAACCCTGAAAACTCTTTCTTTCCCTCGTCAGTTTGTATTTTGTCTTGGATCGAGAAGGACAGTCGCGAGACTGCTTCCATATTTCCATTTCATTTACCGTCTCTTTCTATATATATTGTTACCATATATATATTGATGTTAAAGTGTAAATCTTCAGACACGATCTGGTAAGAATTATTTTATGTTATAGATCTATGCAGATCTAATTACTCGGATGTTTTATTGTGAAATGATATTTATTATCGCGATTGTGTGATTATGAAATTATCCAATTGTCATATTGTCTTTCCATTACGATATCTTATTGTGGTTTCTTATCTATGTTACAGGCTTCTTCTTCTTCTTCTTCTTCTTTCTCATTTACTTCTGTGCATCGTCTGATTCCACGATTATTAAAGTATTCATATCATCGACACCCATTGTTCATCTTTGACAACCCCGGGTTACAAATGGCTCCCCGACGAGGAAGGTTTCAGACGTTGGATCTTTGGTCTTCACTACAGTAGAGCCAGGTCGTCGTCTAGATGTGCCAACCAGCCGGTTTCCGACGTGTTCAACAGCCTTTCCAGCCTTGTTTGACAGTCAGGACGACTTGGTTTTGTTTCTTATGCGGCCGTCGAACAGCTGTGTTTGTGTCTTAGTTGTGATTTTCATGTAAATGTGATCACGTGATCAGGCTACGACTAACCTGCGTTTATCATTTTCCTGCAGAGGATCCTGCTTATTTTCTGTTTTCTCCATTTATAAATGCATCTTGACTTTTAAACATTTCTTTTCTTCATACTCGAGTTCTACATCTTTCATCTTTACATCTACGAGGATTTTGGACTATTTTACCATGGAGAGGGAGGAGAGACTTTGACGTGTTTACACCAGGCGGAAGGATTTGTGTTTTGTGCTTTGATAGGACGTGATATTGTGTTTTGTGAATTGGATTGAGAAATTGGATTTAGGATAATTTTGCGTAAGTGTTTTATTATTTTATTGATTCATGTAGATTTTGAAACACATATTTTATTGTTTGTTTTCGTAGTTTTGACCTGTCACGTTATATTTCTTTAATTTTTCATAGTTTTTTCTCAACTTTACCGGTGTGTGTAGTTTCGGTTTACACAGTTCGGCATTTCGTACGTTAATTTTATTTTGAACCGTAATATTTTTTTTGTTTGACAATTTATAGAGATTAGCAGATTTGCATCGTATTTTCCTAAGTCTTTAGGTTAAATAATCTTATTTTGGTATATTTTTGATCCACCAATTACCCAAATTTGTTGCTATAACTTCTCTATGCATGTAGTTTCGCTTTGATATTGACAGTTTACATGTAGCCGTTTAGGTAAAAAAAAATTATTTACAAGTATTTATTTTTGGTTGCTGATTATAGGTACGTGACAAATAAGTAATTATTTACATTTTTGTTAATTTATCAGAGATAGATTGGTGTTTAATGCTTTAAATACATTTATATAGTGTAATCAAGGTGCAGCAAGATATCACATTTTTATATATGCATTGCTCTTGAAAGGTGAATGTATTCAGTGGAAATCTGATTATTCTGTGTCTCCATTTTCTTTTTTTTTCACATATTCATATGAGATATTTTTAAAGGTGTTTGCATATAATTCCTGAATTTTCATTATTGCTCTAATTTGTTCATTGATAAAATTCTTTTACTGGTAACCTGTTCCTTTTTAAATTACTGCTATTTTCTCTTTGCATATTTGGCATTTTAAAAGTAAATGTCTTCTTTAATATTTTTATATAGCTACATATAACTACATATGGCTGCAATACTCAATTAAATTGTTGCTTCCTCGTTATTAATTAGTAATTTGCATAATTACTTTTCAGTGTTTTCAGTAGTGAGTCTTTATTTCTCTTTCAATTAATTGTTTGCTGTGGAATTTTTTTTTTAGTGATATACAGATTTTGCAATATTTATACAGTGTTTCAGTTGGTATGTATCTTAAGCATTTATAGAATAGAGAGTTTGCTTTATATAGATTTTCTATTCTTGGTTTCAACTTAAAAGTTTGATTCCCAAGATATTTAGGGTCTTCCTTTTCTGACTTTCACAGTACTAACATTTGCATTCTGTGTTACTAATTGCACAAACAAATTATTCCTGGAGTGACAGTGATCCAAGTGTGAGCAGAAAGGTAAATTTGATAAATTATATGTATATTTTATTTTGTGTTGTATATGTGTTTTTGTTGTCAGCCAGCAAGCTTTTACTTTGAGCAGTAGATATTTTAGTTATTTCTACTATATTTTGATTTCAAAGAAGTTTCCAGTATTTCACACAATATTCTTTTTGTTGACAATTTTCCTTTTCTTTTCCAGTCTTGAATGTTGTTTGAAAATAATATCCTTGCTTTATTTACAGCAATATGTGCAGAAAAAGTCCCTTTCTATTTTCCAGCATTATTGCCTGAGGCTATTCTAATTTTTGTTGTCATTCTTTCTTTACAGTGCTTTCCAGCCAGTCTACACAAATCAGTGTGTTAGTCAGTCAGCTGTTATTTGTTTACATTGCAGTCCACATGACCTAGTTTAGTAAATCTAATTGAACTTGACTTTGATATTCCAGATTGCAGTTCATTATTATACAACTGAATAAGAAATAAAGTTATTTTGATTTTATTTTGAATTTATTTCAGGAAGATAGACATTATGTTTTCTTAGTATAAGTATTTGTGTTTTCATTCTTCTTTCATTACAGGTTGGAGAATTTGATTTGGATGTTGCAGCCAGATTAGCTTTTTTTTAAATTTATTTATAATTATTTCCTGCAATCCGTGACATACTTATTAGTCTTTACATTTCATGCAGTATGATCATTCAAGTAGTAGCCATGACAGATTATTGAATTCAAAGCTTGTGTATATTATATTTGAGTCTTCATTTTGAGTTCAAGTGTTGGACTAGTACTTACATACTATTTTTTTAAGATTTGTGATATTTAAGTTTGATTGTGCATAGCTTTGTATTTTAAGATTTGAAAAAAAAAATGGCGGAAGCTCCTGATATGATATTCTTAGACATAAATTTTGGACTGGGCTGTATTCTGAGATGTTGCGTTTACAAACTCGGCACAAGTATGATTCTTTAACAGATTACAAATTGTTGCTTTGAGAGATCAGGAAGGTAGAGAAGGAGGTCTTGCACCCTGTTCGTGGTTCTTCTTCTTCTACATCTACTTCCTCCTCTTCAAAGAAAGTTGCTTATCAACATTCTGTTTGTTGCTCTTCTTCAGATCTGGAACATAGAATGTCCAATCTGGAAAATAAATTACATTCCAGGATTGATTCTATGGAATCCAAAATGTCTTCCTTCGAATCAAGGATGGAAAAAACCATTGATTCCAAGTTTGACATGATTCTTAAGAAATTGGATTGTAATAATCAGTCCAGTCAGCAGCAACAACATCATCATCACCAGCAACAGCCACATCAACGCCAGTACAACAGCAAAAACAGTAACAACAACAACAACAGAAGATTTAACAACAACAACAGAGGTAGACCAGGCTCTTTCAGAGGTCATGGCCGTGGGAATTCTTATTCCCAGCATTCAGTTGGTGTTTCACATGCTGTGACTAACACCAATCAGCAGAATGTCCATGATACTAAACAGGGTTTAAACTATTAAGTGTCCCTGTTGCGGCCCAAACAGGGACAGATGTCTCAAAAGGTGCCTTTGCAGTGAGAATCAATGTTTGACCAATACATCCAGCCAGGGTGAAACAACCCATAATTATCAATGTATTCATTCCATTACCTTGTTTAACAATCCCAGGAAACAAGACGGGTCACGATGCTGCAACAATGAAATGGCATGTAAGAACATAATCCTTTTTGTTGCCATAAAGCTCTTCCAGCTGAAGATGTCAAGTACCATTCCCTGGTATCCATTCAGCGTCGCTATAGAAACTGGATAACCCAACAGGCATAATGCATATGGGACTGAAAAAATACCTGTGATATGTTTGCATGTCTTAATAACAAATGTTCTTAATGCACCTTTTCTTCTTTCTTTAGATACCCTTTTAACACCACCACTTTTGCTGCCATGCATACCGACAGTCGATGTGACATTTTCTTCATCAGCATGAGGAACCTTGTCAAGCAAGACATGCACTTCCATTTCGACTTCCTTGGCCTCAGTTTTTGTATTCGATGACGTAGCAATACTTTTAACTCCGAAGAAAATAACCGCTGGAATAATAGTATTGAGAAAAAGGCCTCCTAGGATGAGAAATGTTCCTTGCAATCCATACTCTTCTAATATGTTGGATAGAAAATACGGGTAGATAATATTGGAAACATTGCTATCCTGAAAGCTGAACAAGATGGAAATTACCTTAAGAGTCTGTAGCTCTAATGCATTTATTCAAATTGAAAAGTATCCATAAATAAGCTAAAATTGCTCCAAATTTCTTTGAAACTGAAAGTTGTGAGTTCGAGTCCAAGAAAAGATTTCTCTCTATTAACAGTATTTCTTTATCAATCATATCGGTTTTTAGAAAGGAAAAGTGTTTATTTTTGTATTGTATTCAAATCTTAGGTGTTTGTACCGAAATAAAATCTTAGGTACTTGCTTAAATTACTGGTTATCGAACTCTAAATACGTGATAAAGATCATATTTTTTACACATTTTTTGAGGTAAGTCCCATGAGTGTACCTAAAGTATATAATAATTCAGTATGTTCATAAAAATTGTTAAATTAATCACATTTTCACTATAAGTAATTGAAAAGAAAATTGAAAAAATGGAAGATATATATATGTAACCCATGCTATATTTTGTCTATATATTGGAAATAATAAGTTTAGAGTACTGCCATGCTTGCCTGCGATACCGCGTTTTTATGTGTATATATACGGTAGTTGTATCTGTCCAGTAGTTGTGTGACGTCATCGTGTTCTTATTATCCGCCTAACTCAATACTGTTTACAACTGCTCAGTGTCATGTATGAGTGAGTGAATAT
Source organism: Solen grandis (assembly GCA_021229015.1). Lineage (NCBI taxonomy): Eukaryota > Metazoa > Mollusca > Bivalvia > Adapedonta > Solenidae > Solen > Solen grandis. The sequence goes on from CM037786.1 coordinate 21,635,442, forward strand.
TGATGAATGGTCACTTCGAATGCATGCACTTAACCTTTCAACTTGCATAAACCGCCAAAATATCACGTCACAACCCTGAAAACTCTTTCTTTCCCTCGTCAGTTTGTATTTTGTCTTGGATCGAGAAGGACAGTCGCGAGACTGCTTCCATATTTCCATTTCATTTACCGTCTCTTTCTATATATATTGTTACCATATATATATTGATGTTAAAGTGTAAATCTTCAGACACGATCTGGTAAGAATTATTTTATGTTATAGATCTATGCAGATCTAATTACTCGGATGTTTTATTAAATTTCCTTGATTCCACGATTATTAAAGTATTCATATCATCGACACCCATTGTTCATCTTTGACAACCCCGGGTTACAAATGGCTCCCCGACGAGGAAGGTTTCAGACGTTGGATCTTTGGTCTTCACTACAGTAGAGCCAGGTCGTCGTCTAGATGTGCCAACCAGCCGGTTTCCGACGTGTTCAACAGCCTTTCCAGCCTTGTTTGACAGTCAGGACGACTTGGTTTTTGTTTCTTATGCGGCCGTCGAACAGCTGTGTTTGTGTCTTAGTTGTGATTTTCATGTAAATGTGATCACGTGATCAGGCTACGACTAACCTGCGTTTATCATTTTCCTGCAGAGGATCCTGCTTATTTTTCTGTTTTCTCCATTTATAAATGCATCTTGACTTTTAAACATTTCTTTTCTTCATACTCGAGTTCTACATCTTTCATCTTTACATCTACGAGGATTTTGGACTATTTTACCATGGAGAGGGAGGAGAGACTTTGACGTGTTTACACCAGGCGGAAGGATTTGTGTTTTGTGCTTTGATAGGACGTGATATTGTGTTTTGTGAATTGGATTGAGAAATTGGATTTAGGATAATTTTGCGTAAGTGTTTTATTATTTTATTGATTCATGTAGATTTTGAAACACATACTTTATTGTTTGTTTTCGTAGTTTTGACCTGTCACGTTATATTTCTTTAATTTTTCATAGTTTTTTCTCAACTTTACCGGTGTGTGTAGTTTCGGTTTACACAGTTCGGCATTTCGTATTTTCCTAAGTCTTTAGGTTAAATAATCTTATTTTGGTATATTTTTGATCCACCAATTACCCAAATTTGTTGCTATAACCTCTCTATGCATGTAGTTTCGCTTTGATATTGACAGTTTACATGTAGCCGTTTAGGTAAAAAAAAAAATATTTACAAGTATTTATTTTTGGTTGCTGATTATAGGTACGTGACAAATAAGTAATTTTTTTACTTTTTTGTTAATTTATCAGAGATAGATTGGTGTTTAATGCTTTAAATCATTATATAGTGTAATCAAGGTGCAGCAAGATATCACATTTTTATATATGCATTGCTCTTGAAAGGTGAATGTATTCAGTGGAAATCTGATTATTCTGTGTCTCCATTTTCTCTTTTTTTTTCACATATTCATATGAGATATTTTTAAAGGTGTTTGCATATAATTCCTGAATTTTCATTATTGCTCTAATTTGTTCATTGATAAAATTCTTTTACTGGTAACCTGTTTAATATTTTTATATAGCTACATATAACTACATATGGCTGCAATACTCAATTAAATTGTTGCTTCCTCGTTATTAATTAGTAATTTGCATAATTACTTTTCAGTGTTTTCAGTAGTGAGTCTTTATTTCTCTTTCAATTAATTGTTTGCTGTGGAATTTAAATGTATAAGTAGGAAGTGATTAACCTTTTGTCCATTTCTTCAATTATTGGTGGTCAATATATATATTTTTTTTTAATTATAGTTTTTAGTGATATACAGATTTTGCAATATTTATACAGTGTTTCAGTTGGTATATTTTTCTTAAGCATTTATAGAATAGAGAGTTTGCTTTATATAGATTTTCTATTCTTGGTTTCAACTTAAAAGTTTGATTCCCAAGATATTTAGGGTCTTCCTTTTCTGACTTTCACAGTACTAACATTTGCATTCTGTGTTACTAATTGCACAAACAAATTATTCCTGGAGTGACAGTGATCCAAGTGTGAGCAGAAAGGTAAATTTGATAAATTATATGTATATTTTATTTTGTGTTGTATATGTGTTTTTTTTTGTCAGCCAGCAAGCTTTACTTTGAGCAGTAGATATTTTAGTTATTTCTACTATATTTTGATTTCAAGAAGTTTCCAGTATTTCACACAATATTCTTTTTGTTGACAATTTTCCTTTTCTTTTCCAGTCTTGAATGTTGTTTGAAAATAATATCCTTGCTTTATTTACAGCAATATGTGCAGAAAAAGTCCCTTTCTATTTTCCAGCATTATTGCCTGAGGCTATTCTAATTTTTGTTGTCATTCTTTCTTTACAGTGCTTTCCAGCCAGTCTACACAAATCAGTGTGTTAGTCAGTCAGCGTGTTTTTTTACATTGCAGTCCACATGGACCTAGTTTAGTAAATCTAATTGAACTTGACTTTGATATTCCAGATTGCAGTTCATTATTATACAACTGAATAAGAATAAAGTTATTTTGATTTTATTTTGAATTTTTTTTCAGGAAGATAGACATTATGTTTTTCTTAGTATAAGTATTTGTGTTTTCATTCTTCTTTCATTACAGGTTGGAGAATTTGATTTGGATGTTGCAGCCAGATTAGCTTTTTTTTAAAATTTATTTATAATTATTTCCTGCAATCCGTGACATACTTATTAGTCTTTACATTTCATGCGTATGATCATTCAAGTAGTAGCCATGACAGATTATTGAATTCAAAGCTTGTGTTATTATATTTGAGTCTTCATTTTGAGTTCAAGTGTTTGGACTAGTACTTACATACTATTTTTTTAAGATTTGTGATATTTAAGTTTGATTGTGCATAGCTTTGTATTTTAAGATTTGAAGAAAAAAAATGGCGGAAGCTCCTGATATGATATTCTTAGACATAAATTTTGGGACTGGGCTGTATTCTGAGATGTTGCGTTTACAAACTCGGCACAAGTATGATTCTTTAACAGATTACAAATTGTTGCTTTGAGAGATCAGGAAGGTAGAGAAGGAGGTTTTGCACCCTGTTCGGGGTTCTTCTTCTTCTACATCTACTTCCTCCTTTTCAAAGAAAGTTTTAAAAATTTCTGTTGTTTGCTCTTCTTCGACCCGGAAACATAAAAATGCCCAAATTCGGGAAAAAAAATTAAATTTCCCAGGTTTGTTTCTTTGGAACCCCAAAATGTCTTCCTTCGAATAAAGGGATGGAAAAAACCATTGATTCCAATTTTTGAAAATGATTTTTTAAAAAATTGGTTGTAATAATCATCCAGTCAGCCCAAACATAAACATCACCAGCAACACCAAATAAAAACGCCAATACAACAACAAAAAACAACAAAAAAACAACGGGAAATTTAAAAACCAAAACAACGGGGTTGACAGGTTCTGTCAGAGGTCAGGGCCTGGGAATTTTTTCCCAAAAAACATTCAGTTGGTGTTTACATGTGTGACAAAAACACCATTCACAGAATGCCATGAAAACAAAAACATTTTTTAAACTATTATGCCCCTTTTGGGGGGCCCCAAAAACGGGGGACAAAAAGTCTAAAAAGGGTTGCCTTTGTTTTTTAAACCTAAAACCCCACTTCGGATTTTTTTCCCCAGTTTTTTTTGGGTTTTTACAAATTTAAAACATTTTTAAATTATAAATTTGGTTTCTCTTACGGGCATTGTTGACAGGGGAAGTCAAGTTACCCTTTTTCTTTTCCTTTTTTAAGGAAATTTCAAAGGTTTCTTACGCTTTAGATTCTTTGGGTCTTGTTTTTTCTGTTGCAGTTGGTAGCCCAAATAAAATTTTTTGGATTTTTTGGGAAGTGGGGTTAGATTTTCTTTTTCCCTCTAAAAATTTTAAACCCGGGGATTTACCTATTTTAGTTGTTCCGACAATGATGTAAATAAAATTTGTCCTGTTATTTTTTGGAACCAACTTTTGCGCCCTTTTTGTAATCTTTTTTGTTTAAAACCCCCAAAATCAAAAAATTTTTTTTTGACTTCCCTTTGAGAAATGGAATTTAGTTTTGGAACTTTGGATTCCAAATCCTAGAAATAAAGTCTTTTGGAAAAAAGCCCATTATTTTTTGCCCCCTTTAAAACAATTACAATCAAGGGGTTGGGCGAAACTTTTTAAATTAACTGAAATTTTTTCAGTTTTTACTAAAACACCTGAATTGCAAACAGGGTACACAGTTTGTCCCCGGGTTGTTAAAGTCCACCAGCAGTCTTCTCTCAAATTTTAAATGCGTACTGCAATATGTTTCTAAAAACATGAATTTTCCCACTAAAGATTTATTTTTTGAGGTCACAGAGGGAAAGTAGTTTTAGTATTTCCCTCCTATATTTCCAAATACCATGTTGGGCTTACTTTGGAGGAGTGGGATCAATTAAATTTACAAAAACAAAACTTTTTCTTTAATCCCGATTTCAGTTTTGAAAAAAGTCCCCCTTTGGGAAATGGGAAAAAGTGGATTTTTTTCTATTTAAAAAACTTGGGCAAAAATGATTGATCCCAAAAACCCCCAAAAAATTTTTTTCTTAGAAGAAAATATTCCGTTCAAGGGCCCATATAGAGTATCCCCCCAGCAATGTATGAGGGGAAATTCGTCGGGATAAAGAAAGCTAGAAAACTGGGGTTTTTTAAAGGGGTCGGAAAAATCCCAAATTTTTCCAATGTTGTCCTTACAGAAAACCTTCATGAACTTCGCTTTTTTATAGACTGGGGTTTGCCTCAACAAAAAAAACCCCCAAGGGTGTTTTTTGTTGGGCCCCCGGGTTTAAAGTACCCTGAAATTTTTTTCCCTCAAGGGAAATTTCTTTTTCCAAACTCGATTTAATTCTGCATATTGGCAGGTCGAGATGGGAGGAGGGCAAAACCCAAACACTTTTAGTGTTGGGGGCTTGGGTTTTTTCGAATTTGGGAATTGGGTGGGGTTTGGGCTAACTAATTCTTTTCCCCTACATTTTAGCGCCTTATGGGAAAAAAAAAAGGGGTTTCATGCATCTTCGAGAGTGTTTTTTTTTCTCCGACGATATATTTAAAATTTTTTTTTCCACTTTCGATCAAATCTTGAACGCATTGAAACTGTTTTTCAGAGACTGGAAACAGCCCAATTTTTAAGGGTTTAAAAAATTTTTAAGTGCGAGTTTTTTTAAAAAACTTTTTTGTCTTTTTTGGCCCCTTTTTTTTCAGAAAAGGGGATTCTTTCGTTTCCCAAAAACTCTCACCCGTTCAGTCTTGGGTGTCCCACCCAAAGTTAAACCCCCTTCCCTTCATTTTTTGGGTTTTTCAGGGTATTATAAAAAATTTTTAAGAAATAAAGCCCAGATTGCCCCAAACCCCTTTCAACTTTTGCTTCAAGTCAGGGAGCAATCGTAAATCCAAGAAAACAAGTTCTAAGAAAAAAAAGGGTTAAAAAACCCCGGCCCGTGGGGGATTGGGGGCCTGAAAGCAAAGGGTTTTTTCGAAGTTTTTAAAGAAAAATTGGGAAACCCCCATTTTTGGGTATGCAGAATTTTTTTGCCGTTCATTTTTCATACTTTACGGGGATCTTCCCTTTGGGCTTGGGGCTGTTCTTTACCAAGTCCCAAAAAGGGGCTTTAGCGTTATCGCCTATGTTCTCGTAGCCCGAACCTAATGAAAGGGAAATTTCCCCCAAAAAACAAGTTGGGGAAATTTTTAGGGCCCCTTTAATGGGGCGTCACAAAACAAATTTTCCCTGATTTTCTTGTATGGTAATGACTTCCCAAATGGTTACAGAAAAACCCCTTAAAAATATGTAAAACATCCGCAAAGCTTATGCGACAAGGCCACCGTTTTTTACCCAACCCTTTCTAATTACAAAAACCCGGTGGTATATGCAAAGGCTCCCAAATGCTGGGTGCTGACGGTCGGGCAAGGTGCACAAAATTTTTTATGGGAAGTCAAGGCGGGTTTTCCCGCCGCCTTAGTTGTGCTCCCCTTGCTGATTGATAACAATTCGGTTTTCCCCACCTGGCCAAATTTAGGAACTTTTGATTCTAAATCACATTTTAACAAGGGTTAATTTCATTTTGAGCAGTTAAAGGGGCCCAACCATTTTGGAATTTTGCCCTCGGAAGCGGGTTTTTTGGGCCCGGGGGGAGAGCGCAGAAACTGCTGATGTACACGGTTTTCCCCCGGGGGTGGAATTAAAATTCATTTAAAGGGGGGAAATTTTTACAGAAACCCCTTCCTTGGATGGGCCCGCCTATTTGACAACTGGGGTTACCAGAGTCACATAGAAACCCCCTTTCATTAAAAAGGGGGGAAAACATAAAGCGCTGGGTTTTTCCCGGGAAAAAAGAAATTTTCTGTGGTTTGGGTCGCCAACTTTTTATTGGCCCGGGGGTTTAAAGTGGTGGTTTCAGCACATTTATAATTGTGTGCCTTATCAGCTAAAACCCCCGCCAAGCCTTTTAATGAACTGGTCCCAATTTTTTAAAACCCAACCCCTGGGGTTTGGGGGGTGTTGGGCTTTTTAAAGTTAGAGCCCCTTTTTAAAGGGGGATTGAAAAAATTTTTGGGTTTTCGTGGGAAAATTTTTCTCGTTAAAAGCACAAGCCCGTTCCCTTTTCGAACCCGACCGCTCCCAAATTTCGAAAGCTTTTTATGATTAAATTTTTTCCCGGGTTTTTTGGGGGGGTTTTTTTGACACTTTTTACGTGAAACAGGGTTTGCAACGTTTTAAATAGCACCATTCAGGAAAATGTGCAACTGACAGGAAAACTAAAAACCGCCCCACTCCTTCCCCCCCTGGGGAAAAGGGTCAGCGGGGCGGGTTTTTAAAGGCCCTTTTTTGCTTTTGCTTTGGGACGTTTTAAAGGGTGTCCAGAAGATGATGGGAAATCATACGTGGCCCCCTTGTGCAGCTACAATGCAACAAAGTTAAATTTAAAGGGGTTTTACCCATTATTTAAAGTTTGGGGGGCATCCCAGGGGGTCTGTGGATGCCCTTTCCCCGGGATTTACCCCCAATCCCCGGGGGGAATACCCTTTTTTTAAGCTGCCCCAAAATCCGTAAACGGATGGAATTCCTTATAAAGCGGGAGTACAGAAAATACCAACGGGAGTAAAACAAGGGTTTTTAAACCGGAGAGTTTTTGGGGCAACGAACCCAAATTGGGGATAGAGTTTTTCCCTTTAAAAAAGGGTTTGGGGGCCCAAAAAACCCATAAAATATCCGGGCAGGGGGATTGGAAACCCCTATATTGTGATAGCGCAGCCGAACCTTGATTTGCCAAATCTTTCATGTCAAACCGGTTAAAGGGAAAGGGCCTTTTTAAAAAATTTTTCATGGAATAGCCCTCCCTTTAAACCATTGGGGGGAGAAACTTCCCCGGGTTTTTCCCCGGGAAACAGATCTGCAAAAAATCCCGTTAAAATACCAACCGGCCAGGGCTTTTTTCCCCCATTTGCCATCCTATCTCATCAAGCTCTTTAAAACTGACAGTGGGTTATGACTGTGATAGGATTGGGGCCTTTCAGACCCCGCTTTGAGGCAACCCAATCACCAGGTTTGAAAAAAGGACTATTCCGTTCCAGCCCCCAAAAAACTTCTCTCTCTCTTTGGGCCCCCTCTTCCCTGGGGCCCGACTTTTGGGGCACATCCGTCCTTTTTTGTCTATGGTTTACAAACCCGAAAATTTTCTTTCAGCCCCAAAAAATGTCACCACTCAGAAAACTGAGCCAGGGCTAACCCGTTTTTACTTCGCATTTTTCACAAGAAAGCAAACACTTTTGATTTAAACGCACTGAGCGAGATATTTCTTTACAACCCCCCCCACGTTGCTCGACTCGACAAACGAGGGCCAAACCCAAAAAGAATTTGGGGGGAGTGGGGGCTCCCCTCACTTTTATGGGCCCGCCTCAGATAAAAATTTTTGAAAATTTTTTTTCTTATCAAACATTTGACTTTAAAATAATTTTTTTTATAATGTTTTTTTAATTTTTAAATTTTTAAAAGAAAAATTTTTTTTTGTAATTTTGGTTTAACCTTTTCCCTTGACATTTGTATGTTATTTTTTTTCACAAGAAATATTCCCCAAAAAAAAGTTTTTTTTCAATGTTAAAATTTAGCTTAAAAAACCTGAAAAAAAAATGATTGAAAGTTCGCCTTTGATCTTGGGTTATTTAGAGAAATTTTATATTTTAAAATTTTTCATTTGTGTATTTTTGATGGTAATAACTTTAATTTAGGTGATACCTTAATATAGTTTTAAAAGTTTTTCCCTTTCAGTGGAAAATCCTTTAAAGGAGCTGTTGTTAAGTATATTAGACCCAAATTTCCTTTTTAAAACCTTTTAGAAAATTAAAGGGTTATTCCTTTAAATGAATTTTAAAGACTTTCATTTTGGGTTTTATTTTAGCATATGTAGTTCCGGGGGAATTTTTAAAATATGAAAATGCCATTAACCCAAAATAACATTTTTTTCCTTTTAGAATATTTAAGTGGGTTTTTTATTATTGTTGCAGCAAGAAAGCAGATTTAGTTGTGCAGAATAATTTCAAGATTTTTACATCCAAGTAATCCATATTAACTATCATTTTCTTTTTTGATATTTGAAAAGTAACCCCTTTCCCCGAGGGGGGGAAATTTTGTTAAAAAAAAAGCCCATATTTTGTCATATATTGGGAAAAAATAAGTTTTGAGTTTTGCCCCTGCTTGCCCGCGAAAACCGCGTTTTTTTGTTATATATACGGGAGTTTGTATCAACCAGTAGTTGTGTACGTCATCGGGTTTTTATTTTCCGGGCCCAAATAAAAACGGGTTTTTTAAATGCTCATGTCATGTTTGAGTAGGGAATATTTTTTTTTTGGAAAGTCCCCTTTGAATCATGCACTTAACCTTTCAACTTGCATAAAACCCCCCAAAATATCACTCACAACCCTGAAAACTCTTTCTTTCCCCCGTCATTTGTATTTTGTCAGTATAACAAATGAGGTCTAGGGAGGGGGGTCCGAAGGGGCCAGTCGCAGATCTGGGGAATAAGGGCAAACCCCCCCTAAACCGGTTTAATGACCTTGGGCCCCCGACTGCGCATTCTCATGATTCAAGGGTTTAATTTAATTGGGGGGCAATATCTAGGGCACCCACCCGCCTTCCATGATTGAAGGTTTAAAAACTGGGGCCGTTCAAGGGTTTTTCGAAAACAAAAAATTTTTGGCGGGATGACCTTTTTTTGGGGGCAAGAGGGAAAATTCAGGGGGAGAGTGATCATCACTTTGGGAAACACTTGGGTTTGCCTTTTTAGGGGGTTTTGTTACAGGTGGGCAACAAAACGTTAAAAAATTCGCCAAAGCCCCGAAATCCCAAGCATAGAGAAGTCATAAGAAATTTTCGAAAATTTTAAAGGCCATTTTAAAAATTTTTTTAGCCTGTAAAAATTGAAGTCACACAAATAATATACATTATTCCAAAAAACCGTTGGGTATATGGCCCCCAATGTTTTATAAATTTGATATTTGAAAATATTTGTCGTGGATTTTTTACTTAATAATTGTATCAAACTTAAATTAACCTTTAGGGTTTTATGCTGCATTTTTTGGGTTGGGTTATACACATGTAATGATATGTTTTAATTTGTTATACTGAGCCTTTTTACTGAAAGCCCCCAATTTTATTGTTGAACGGAATTTTTAGGGAAAAAGGGCTAAACATGACTCATTTAAATTGTATTATAGTATTTTTATACCCAAAGGGCCCCGATATGTTTACCCCATTTGGGGCTTTTGTTTAAAATTGGTAAAAATGGTTTCGATTTGATAACTCATTTGGAATTGCAAAATTTGAAAATTTGTACAATTTATTAAGTTTTTATAACTCAAACAGAATTATTTTGAACAAGTGCTAGGGATGCATTCACATACCAAGCATATTTTACGCACCCCAACCCCTGGAATAGTTCATTACGTTGGGGTAGTTTTGGGGGTGACATTTTACCAAAAAGTAAAAATTGTATCTCAATTTTGGGAAATGAACACATTTTGTATTCGTAGCTCAGTCATTCAGTATTCACGCTTAAAGTGAAAACCCCCCATTTTTAAATTTAAATTACATTTTTTCTTGTTTTGTTAAAATTTTTATTATATATTCACCAATGGGCTTTTTGCCCATATAAAATTTTAAATTTTTTTTGCAAAAAGGGGAATATTTGGCCCGTTGGGCCGGGGGTATTTTGGGTTTTTTTAAATGAAATGTGTTGAAAATTTATATATATGTACCCCAAAAGGCACATAATTAAAAATTATCTTTCTTTTTCATAAGGGGGTCCCTGACACAAACGTTTAGAGCGGAGTTTTCTAAACGATGTTTAAAAGTCTTTTTCTTTTTTTTTCTCCAAACATTGTATAGAAAATAATCAGGGGGTTTTTAAAATTTTTAAAAATATTAGAGGGATTTAAATTTTTATGCTTAAAAACAAATAGAAAGATTTTTTTCCACAGTTTAAAACAAAAAAGTTTATGATTTTTTTTTCTACTTATTTTAAAAAAAACCCCATAGTTAAAAACGAATTTTGTGGTTTTCCCCCCGACTACAAATCCAAATGTAATGGATGTTTTAAAACCCCGGGGGGGGAGGGAAAAGATTATTATCTTACCCGGGGAAAAAGTATTGATTTTTTCCACGTTTAAAGGTCCATCATGAACTAGCCAGAAAGGGTTTTTAACCTTTAAAAACAGTCCTGACTTTTATCAATTAGGGCATTCCCTTTTTTTAACAACTATGTACTTTTGACACCTGACACATAATTTTAAGGAAAAAAGAAAAAAACTCGTCTTGAAAAATCATGGGGCCCGAGTTGACTTTGGGGATAGTTTTTTACAAAAAAAAAAAGCTTTTGTTTTTTTCTCTTAGTGATTTAAAATTCTTCTGTGAAATTTTTTTCAAGTAAACATTGATTATTTAAAAATAAAACCCTTTTTAACGGTATCCTTTTTCCCCACATTAAAAGGGGTTACCCTTAATTTTCAAGGGGGATATAAGCAGATTTTTAATTTTTGGGGGGAAAAAAAAGTTTGATTACTCAACAAAACTTTAAACAAAATAACAAATTTATGGCCACAGTATCTTTTTCTAAAAAGAAAGTTTGAGGTGTAAATTGAATATATATATAAATAAACTGGGGTAAAAGAAAAATAAAAATTTTTAATACTTTCCTTTAACATTGTTGTCATGAAAAAACAAAATAAAACAACCCCATTTAAAACAGAAGTTTTTACGGAAGGGCAAAATAAAATTTTTTGGGGGAAAAAAAGATTTTTTTTTTAAAAAATTTAAAGTAGTCCCCATTGAAATTTTTTTGTAGTGGGGTGTTTTTTTTTTAAAATTTAAAGTTAAAAGCCCTTTTTAAAAAATAAAAATTTTTACAATCAAATACAAAAAACGTTAAATGTTTGCATGTATGTCCCCGTTCCAAAAAAACACACACACACACACAAACAGTGTGAATATAAAAAGGGAAGGGCCTTTTAAGTGGGAAATTTTTGGTCCTAAAAAGGGCCCCGGGTTTTCCCGGGGTTTTAAACAAAAGGGTTGGATGGGGGTTTACAGGGGAAAAGTTTATCACAACATTCACTCCCTTAAAATTTGCAGTTGTGCTGTTGTCCCTGTTCTGATAAAAAACCCGCAGCACTTTTCTGCATTCTTTATAACAAGGACTTCCCCCACTCAGAACACCGGGCCCCTTCATTTCTGGGTTTTAAATTAAAATGATTACAGCTTGTTAAGCATTTTCACACTCGTTTTAGGAAAAAAAAAGGGGCTGTTTTACTTTGATAGTACGCCCCTTGCTAAATTAAAACGACTTTTTTATGACACCATTTAATTTTTCAATAATACTTATCAACAAATTTCAACAAACATACCATTTAAAACAGAAGATTTACTGGGACATGATTTGAAATTTTGGGTTTTAAAATTTTAAAAAAAAAAGTTTTTTAAAATTAAATTGTAGTCCGGGAAAATTGTAATGCGGTTTTTTTCCCAAAATTTTTTTCCCCAAGCGGGGTGAACGTAAAAATTTCTACGTTGAATAAATTTCAAATTTAACCACAAAAACCCCCCCGCTAGCCCCCTTTTTAAAATACTGCAAAAAAAAACGGTATCTAATTGCCTCCACCAAAGTGGGTTTAAGATTGGGAAATATTGATAAAATTTTTAACCTAATGTTGGGGCTTAGGGGGTTTTCGCTTTTTCAGTAAGCGCTGGTTTTTGTATTTTTAACATTAAATGAAAAGGGTTTAAAATACTCGTTGTCAACCCGTATTTCATTTGCCAAACCCTTTTCGATAAGCCCAAAAATTTTTTTCTTTACTTTTTTTTAACAATGAAATTTTTAAGAAAGTACAAAAACATTTTTTCTATAAAAGGGGGTTTTTTTTCAATCAAAAAATGCACCTAAGAAATAACCCAAAATAAATAAAGAAAAACTTCATTATCAATTTAGACTTTAAATTTTAAAACAAACTTGGGAAAAAAATTGAAAATAAAAAAAAGCGGAAAAATTTAAAATTTCAATTTATGATGGTATTTAACAAACGACAATTTTTAAAACGATTTTATGGAATTCTGGAATGGGGGGGGGGGGGGGGCCCCTAACAAGCTGGAAAATTTCCCTTTTTTCCCTCCAATACCTTTTAACTCGAAAGCAAATCAAAGATTTTGTTAATTTTTTCAAAAAACATAATATGGGAAACAATTTGTAAACCCCTACATTTTTTATATTTAGATTGGTAATTTTTTAATAATTTTGCTTGTAATGTTCATTAATTAAATTTTTTCTTTACTACAAACCGGAAAAACCCCTTTTCACCGGGTTTTTTATTCACTTCTCTATTGTCTTTGTCATTTAAATAAAACTATACATTTTAGGTTTCAAATTTTAAAAATCTTTTTAGGAACCCCCCCTAATTTTGTCTTTTATTACCCCCCTTTTTTTTTACGTTTAAATTTTTGAATAGGGGGTGGTTTTTAGGATATTTGAATTTTCCATAAATTTTTACTCTGCAAACATATCTCTATACAAAGTCTTTTGTTCCCCATTTAAAAATGAAATATCCTGTCGGGCGGAACATGTTAAATTATCTTTTATATTTTGGTTTAAAAGGTTGTAATAATTTTAAATGTACAAAAGTAAATTTGGGAAAAACAAAAAACTCCCAAAACACCCGGTTTAACCCAAAATTAACCCCTTTTGGGATAATTACATTTAAAAAAATTCCTTTAAAGTGTTGTAAAAGGAAACATTTTGTAAAACGTTTTAAAATGGTTTTTTTTTTTCAAGCATTCTTTTAAAAAACAAAAAAAGCAAAAAGGCCCGCATTAAATGATGTTTCTTTTTGTTTGTTTAATTTTACCCCAATTTACCAAATTTTGGTTTTTTAGTAAAATTTAGTAATTTTAAAGAGTAAAAAAGGGAATTTAAAGATAAAAATGATTTTGCTATTCCCAGTGAGTAAAAATGAATAACAATAAATAAAAAACAAAACTTTTTTTTATTTTTTGCTAGATAACATTATTGTAAATCGTTTTAAAAAGGTATTTTTTTTTTTTCAAGCAAATTTTAAAAAGACAAAACAACAAAAGCCTTCATGAAGTGATGTTTTTTTGGTTTTTTTAATTGTACCAAGTCACAAATTTTGTTTTTGAGTAAAAAGAGTAATTTTTTTAAAAAAAAATGTTAATTTTTGGTAAAAAAGTTTAAATTTCTTTATTTTAGTAGAAAAAGGGAAAAACAAATAAGTAAAAACAAAAAATTCTTTTTTGTGTTTATAGATTAAAATTTTTGTAAAACGTTTAAAAAGGGGTTATTTTTTTTTCAAGCATTCTAAAAAGACAAAAAAAGCAAATGCCTTTCAAAAAGGGATGTTTTTTTGTTTTTTGAGTAAAAAGATAATTTATTTAGTAAAAAAAGATAATTTATGAGTAAAATTTTGTAAAAAAGATAATTCTTACTTCTTCATATTTTTTCGGAAAGGCTGGATGTCAGTTCCCCAAGGGTAACTTTTTTTAATTGAATTGGGGGCTTTCTGTTACCTTTTTAACTAAAACGCAGGGTCATTTTTTTTTTTTTAATTTATTGGGACCAAAAACATTACCCCACACACTGTTTTAAAAAGTTTTTTAAATTTTTTGGTTAAAAATAAACCCTTACTTTACAACTGGTTAAAATTAAATCTTGCGAAAGTTTTTGGGGGGGTTTTTAAACCCCCAAAAACGCTTCAAAAAAAAATTTTTTTTTATTTTAGGCAATTTTTCCCCGTTTTTCCCGTGTCAAAGTCCTCAGTTTTATAAACAACCCCATTAGCCTCTTTTTATCGATTAAAAACTGGAAACTTTGAGAGCCCTTGAACCAAAACCTTTTCCTTTTAATACATCAGGGTTTCGCTTTTTCGGAAAAATATTTTTATGGGGTTAAAATTTCCGATCCGCGCCTCTTCTTCGGGAATATTTTTTTGGGTTCTTTAAACCGTTGGGCTTTCTTCTACCTGTCTTGAAAATGTTTAAATAAATTCTTTTACCCAAAACGACCTTGGATCTTTTCTTCCTTCATTCATCGTGTCTGAGTCAAATTTTCCCCTCGTCTGTTTCCTGCTGAGTTTTTATTGTTTATTCCTATAAGGTTATACCTTTTTTGCAAATGTTTTGTTTTCACATATTTCAGGAAAAAAATGGGTCAATGTTTTTAATTATTTCCCAAAAATTTTTTGTCAAATGTTTTAAAACGGGTCTGTCTTTTTTTTGGGGGTCTTTTTGATGAGGGAATTGTTTTCCTTTAATGGGCCCGTTTTGTTCTTTACTTTTAAAGTTAAAAAACTTGGTGCGTTTTGATTTTCCCTTAGCTTTTTTCGTGTTGGGGAAGTTTCAAATTTTACCTTTCTCTGGCCAACCTACGGGCCAAATTAAAGACGGGGTTTTTCGTGTTTTTTTTTTTTATAAACCCCTTCCCCAGATTTAGCTCTGTCCCCCACACCTTTTGGTGATGGGTTTTTTTTTATGGTCCCGTTTTTTCTTTCGGAAAAATATGGGTTGTTTTGGTCGAAAAAAAAAAGACCCCTTTTTTTTTAAACAGGGGATATTTCGTTAGTAATTCCCGTTTCCTTTTGAAATTGTAAAATTTGGCAATACAGGTTCTTGGAAAAAAGAACTCCACGCTTTTTAAACATTTATATTTTATTTCAAATTCTTTTTTAAATTTTGTTTGTTTTTTGGGAGAAAAAAAAGGGGATCAAAACGCAAAATTTTCAGTGTAATTTGTTTTGTGTTTAAAGCGTTTGAAAAAAATGAAGTCCTCCCATTTACAATACTTTACAAAAAAATAATTTTAAAAAATAAGCCAAAAGTTTTTATTGAAATGTTTGCTGTTTTTGTTTTTTGAAGCAGAGGCCTTAAATTTTTCACAAAACCACTTTTCCCTTTTCCTTCCGTTTTTCGGGGGGGTTTTAAATGTACTTTAAAATCCCGGGTTTATTTTCGGGGCAATTTAAAAAAATTTCGTCAGTTTTTTAAAAACCCAATCATGTTCCCTTAACTTCCCCCGCTCGAAAAATTTCCCCTTTTGTTCCTTTTAAAAAAAACCCCTTTTTTTACATTTTTATATGGGAAAAAAAGCACGTTTGTGTATTTTCTCGTTTAAAATTAACCTCCCCCATTTTTTCAAAAAACCTAAACATCCCAAATATTGGGGTAAAAGGGGGAGCGATGAACCCACTGATAAATTTCAAAGATTTTAAACAAGGGGGTTAAACGTGGCAAAATTTTTCGAAAATTGGGTTTTTTATTTAAATATTAAGTCTTGTTGTTGTGAATTAGTTGATGTAAAAAAAATTTAAAATTTTTTATTCCCAAAAAAATCTTGTCTAAAACAAACATAACATTTAAAATATATCATTTGAAACCGTTGTAAAATACATGCGAACAAAATCATGCAAAAAGGGGCAAATTCCATTTGAAAAATTGGGTTTCACCTTTTTTTAGGGCAATATTGAGCGAGATTAAAAATTTCCCAGTAAAACCACCCATCGGGAAAAGTCCCACATGGTGTTTTGGTCCTCAATGGTGGAAACCCTTTAAAAAATGCGCGGGTTTAAAGTTTTCACGCGCCCAAATGCCCGGTGACATTCCCCAGTTTTTTGAAAATGGGCTTGCGCAAATCGGGGACCTTTAAAAGGAGTGATCCAATTCAACCTTAAACCCGAATCATGGCATTTCCGTCGGTGACCTAGATCATTGGGCCACAATTCAACCCCTTTAAACCCGGGAAACATGAGCATTTCGCATCGGTGGGCCTTAAACATTGACCATGAGCTTGGCTTGCCTACTTTCCCAATTTTGGGACTGGGACCCTCCGGGCCCCCTCCTCCCAAACCTCTTTTTTACTACTTTTGTCTTGGATCAGAAGGACAGTCCCGAGACTGCTTCCATATTTCCATTTATTTTCCGTTCCCCTTTTTTATATATTGTTAACCCTAAATATATTTTATGTTAAAAGGGAAATCTTCAGGGGCACTCTGGTAAGAAATTTTTTTTAAATTTTAGATTATGCAGACTAATTATCGGGGTTTTTAGTGAAATGGTATTTTTTTTTCGCGATTGTGTGATTATGAAAATTAAACCAATTTCCGATTGTCTTTCCATTAATATCCCTTTTTGTTTTTTCTTATCTTTGTTACAGGCCCTTTTTCTTCTTCTTCTTTCTCATTTACTTTGTTCATCGTCTGAATTTCCCCGATTATTAAAGTTTTTCATATCTTTAAACCCCCTTTTTCTCTTGGGCAACCCCGGGGGGCATAATAACAAAAAAGTGTTTTTTCCCTCTCAGCTGTTTATATATAAAAACCCTGGGAAAGGGTTTAGCCTAGTTTGGGTAAATAATTTACTTACATTTTATTTCATATCAAAAATGTGATTTTGAACTTTTTTTTAGGGCCAAAACTAGAGGCACAAATAAAAAATATCTTTAGGTAAGTTATAGGTAGTAAAACTCATTAAACAGTACAACTGATTGTCATTTTACTATATACTTTTGGTATATAATATTGTTTTATCGATTCTTAATAGCATGAATTAGAGTCCCAGGACCTTTATGAAGATCATTGTAACACAAATCGTAAACGGATTATCAATTTCAATTATTTTCATTATTCGGCTGTGTAAGATCATATTTCAATTTTCCCTTTTTAACAAAATACACCCTGGGCCCCTTTAAAACTGGGAAAACCCACAAAAATATTTGCCTTTATAAATTAAAAACGTTAATCGTGAACATCTTGAGTGGTATTGAAGCTACCTTTACGGAGAGTTTGAAAACTTGCTTATGGTTTTATTTTTCAAAACGTTTATGTAAAGGAACTACCTCAAACTCACACCTCATGTTCAATGTTTTGAATGAAATGGATCAGGTTACTGTATATTTCAAAGTTACGGTGCAAATTCATCATTTTAAGTGCAGATAGATACTTTAGAATATATCAATCAAGTCCGTAATAATGGGGATTTATACAGTTTTTTCTCAACCCCTTTT
>CM037786.1:21653105-21703105 GCA_021229015.1 Solen grandis
TGGAGTCAAAGGGGGAGAGTGAAATCTTATTCAGACGCTGCCCGTAGATGT
Organism: Solen grandis; assembly: GCA_021229015.1. Lineage (NCBI taxonomy): Eukaryota > Metazoa > Mollusca > Bivalvia > Adapedonta > Solenidae > Solen > Solen grandis. The sequence goes on from CM037786.1 coordinate 21,653,157, forward strand.
GATGCTTCTCCGATCGCAGGACGTCCATGCCGTGGTGAAATGTCTTTTTTTCCGAAGAGATCCTCTTTGTACTGCTCGTGCCTGATTTGCTTTTTTACAACATTCTTTTTTACACCTTTGGCCTTCTTGATATGTTTTCCATTGGCTTCGAGTATGGAGTACATCTTGGGACGCAGACCGACATATTCAGCGATAGGTCATCCCGCACATTCGTCTTTTATTTTACCTAGCAATTTCTTATTCACAGTGCTGTGCAGTGGGTTGTTTTTCGGGTAGTCAGACGTGTCATAAAGATCCGCATGCTCAGCCATGTCCTTGTAGACATCCTCTTCCTGGATTTTTAACAATAGACTGTCTGTATCTGTGTAAAGCAGTTGGCAGCGTTCGCCATACTTACTCTTCATCTTGTTGTAGTAGAACTCTTACTCAGGTCCAGAATGCTCATTCCCCCATATACTGGAGGGTTAAGCACTAGTCGGCTTTTGTGGTCCTGGATTGCTGCCAGATTATTGTCGAATATGTTTGCTCGGGTAAAGGATGGGCTGGCAATGAGACGTCGGAGCTTGTCCTGCTCATGTGCTCCGACAAGTTTGACACTGACCCTTTTGTGCAGGTTTTCCATCGTTTCCCCAAAGACGCTGTTGTTCATGAGTCCTTCTCAAAGTCGCTGTTGGCCTTCTTCAGGAGCTCGGTGTTCATCCTGATGTAGGGCTCCATCCAGGGGTGCTGCTCAATTCTGAGGACGCGGTGGATCTTTATTAGGCGAAGACCTAGAGACAGGTAGAGCTGCAGATTCAGCGGTCCTTGTTACCTAGGTTCGGAACCAGCTTCTCAACCTCGGTAACGCCACCCCTTACGCTGATGAGGCTGTGCTGGTAATCGGACATTCACTGTTTTTGGACTACCATGCGCTCTGGTGCCGGAGGATATGCGTTGTGTGCATTGTGCAGCTCAGGTCCACCTCTAGGATGTAGCCCTCTTGGTCATCGGCTGGGTGATCTGCAATTGTGCTGACCAGCTGCTGACATTTTTTTCACCCAACGATAACCGCCTGTCGGTAGGACCTTAGACACGACCCACCCATAGAGGTTGCTTGGAGGTTACTAGGCTTTTCTGGTTTGTATCCCTCGACCAGAGGATTGTTTGCTTTGGCATAGCGTTTTGAGACCATGGAGATACCTCCCCGCATCCCCTTCTCGATGAACAGATGTTGGTCATAATCTTTGACCAGCTCAAGCTCCACTCCTGTCTTCTTGATAAGGGCGTCCCATGAAAGCCCGGGGCTTGTGTAATAGTGTGCAGGGTCTAAGCCATACTGCCTTAGGCAGGTCTTCCGGAATGTTTCAAAGACATCTGCCAGTAGGAGGACATCTGTGCGGTTGTAGAGGTCATGTTTGTCCCCGAGGTTTTGACACCTAAAGGCCGTCCAGACTTTCTGAGTTTGGGCATAGTCCTCCTCGCAAATGTGCTCATTTGAGAGCTTGCTGTAGAATGCCTCCTTTGGTGGGAGCCTTGTCTCTGTGAAGCGCTCCCAGGAGTTCATGTACTCGAAGGGATACACACCCTTGCTCATCAAGAGCTCGTGTTCTTGCTCATAGTGGGCAGTAACTAGGAAAGCCTCTGGCTTGTTGGCAGCTACCAGCCTGTCGAGCGATGCCAGCAGGAACTGGGCGCTGTCGATGAAGCGCAGCTGGCCAAGGCCGAATGAGATGTATTTCTCTGTGTTGTTGGGGATTCAGCTTACCTTGCCCTCGACCTTTGAGATGGCCTGCATAAGCAGGTGGGAGTCGTAACCACGCAGGTTGTGGAAGAAGCATTGTAGGCTTGCCAGTCCTCCAGTGTCATCCAAAGGGGTCTGGCAAGAAAATTGAGTCATTTATCACTTTATATAATACAAGGGATACTACTCCCGTTTGACCAAGATTCATACCCTCGTTGAAAAAATGCCAATATCTCAGTCATTCATGGTATATTCAAATTCTCTTCACCTATCGCAAGCATATACATTTATGTAACAGAAAATCACAACTTTTTTCCCATGCAAACGCATTTATCAAGTAACGAAAACCGTTTTGAGAATCTAACCTCAATTTTTAAAATCTCGACACACGTTCGTACAGCCGGTCCCCCAGTGTAAATAGTCATTTCTGCGAGAGGACGAGGTTAACCGATGCAATAATACCACTAAACAAATTAATTATTCATATTGGAATGCATAATGTCTCTCCGGTCGCAAGAAATTCTGTAGATATCGCCAATTTCGTCCGTTAGCGATCTTTCACTCTATCATGAGTCATTTTGTGAATCACGTAACTATGAATTCGATTGGTTGTAGAGGCTAGAAACAGCCAATTAAAACATCTCTGTCTTCTAAATTCACTTAATTCAAAGAATTGCTAAATGCAAAGGGAAAGTAGACAATCAGTTGAAATGGCGGTATCTACTGTATTTCTTGCGCCCGAGAAAATATTATGCATGCCGATGTGAGCAAATTATTTGTTTAACGTGATTATTGCGTCGGTTTACCTCGCCCTTTCGCATCAACAACTGTTTACACTGGGAGACTGGCTGTACGAACGCGTGTCGAGTTTCTGAAAATTAAGGTTAGTTTCTAAAAGCGGGTTTCGTTGCTTGATAATTGCGTTTGCATGGGTGAAACAGTTGTGATTTTCTATTACATAAATGTATATGCTTCCGATATGTGCAAAGAATATGAATATACCATCATAAATGACTGAGATATTGGCATTTTTTCAACGAGGGTATCAATCTTGGTAAATTGCGAGTAGTATCCCTTGTATTATATAAAGAGAAATATGACTTTTGTGCCAGACCCCTTTGGTGTCATCCTCATTTCCTTTGGGTAAGACAACACTTGCTTGATTTTGAGCTCCTCTTCCTGAAGGGCATTTAGGAAATGTTCTGCCGCATTGGGACCCCGGTATTCAACTAGCGGCTCTGTATGGCCATTATAACGCACCACGATGTAGCAGTAACTGCAGGCCTCGTGATGGTGCGTTTTTTGAGTGTTGCTTTTTGTGGGGTCGAGCTCTGGGCCCTCAACTCTGATGGTGAGCGCCTCAAAGTCAGCGTAGATGATATAAGGGACCGGAAGCTTCCCTAGAATAGCCATGCTTGCTCTCCGAATACAACAGGCAATTTAGGCCCTTGATCCATATGTAATGGAATTTGCCAGTCTCCTCGATGAGGAGCAGGCTGATTCTCGTTATCTCCTGCGGTTGGCTGCTGAGGTGGTGTACAATGACTCCTTTTTCCCATCCAAAGACGTTTATTGCCAGGTTGTTCAGCTTCTCAAATTTCTGAACCTGTGAGATTGGTTTAGGAGCATCAATCCCTGTGAAATCCAGGCCTTCATTGGTGGGGTATTTTGTAGGTCTGTCCACATGATCCCTAGCTGGAAACAGGGCAGAACGCAGCGCCCAACGTAGGCAGTGGTCATCCCTGTTTTTCACATTTATAATGGCCTTCTTATGCTTTACCTTTTCTGGCAGTGGGATATACGACTCTCCTCTCAGTGATTGATATCTGGCAATATCTAGCCATAGGGTCTGTACTTGATCTACAACCCAACCAAACCCTCTATGGGTCCACTTTTCGAGCATTTCTTGGATCCTGGGAAAAGCTCGATTGAGGGCCCCCTTGATTTCACTCTTCTGCAGAATAGCCTCCTGCCTGTAATGTAGCACGGGGTCAGTGTACTCTTCACTGCCGTCTGGGTTGTCCTTCCGAAACTTGACCTTGAGAGCAAGCTGGAACTTTACACCATTCAGAGCCTTAAGCTTTTCCACCAACTTATCACGGATAATGGGCTCCACTTCCTCAAGAAAAGCTCTGGTGTCTGCACCCTGTCCTTGAGGCGCATCCATCTGCCAGCCTCTCAAGAAACTTCCTATAACCCACGGGGTTTGATGGAAAGTGAGATCCCTCTCAAAGAGGACGTCCAAAATCTTATCTAACTCGTCATTAGTGAACAGTCGCTGCTGATGTCTCCGCGGGGCCGGAGTAGGCCTATGCGGGACCGGTGTAGGCCTCCGTTGGGCCGGAGTAGGCCTCCTGGCGCCAGTGTAGGCCTACATGGGGCCGGAATAGGCCGCTATTGGGTATACGTTTGGGGGTTGTATTAACCCTTCTCTAAGCAGATTGCTTAGTTGCTGTACTGCATGATCCATGATACTTCATTCTGCGTGTGTCGCTATATTTCATGGATTTATTTGGTGTCACTATATTTCTATATGTTTGGTGTCGCTTTATTTTTCTAATAGATAATGTGTCACTGTGTGTCGCCATATTTCTCTAAATGTGTCGCTATATTTCATGGATATATTTGGTGTCACTATATTTCTATATATTTGGTGTCGCTACATTTCTCTAATAGGAAATGTGTCACTGTGTGTCGCTATATTTTTCTAAATGTGTCGCTATATTTCATGGATTTATTTGGTGTCACTATATTTCTAGATATATATTTGGTTGTGTCGCTATATTTCTCTAAATTTGTCGCTATATTTCATGGATATATTTGGTGTCACTATATTTCTAGATATATATTTGGTGTCGCTATATTTCTCTAATAGGAAATGTGTCACTGTGTGTCGCTATATTTCTCTAAATGTGTCGCTATTTGGTGTCACTATATTTCTCTTATAGATGTGTCGCTGTGTGTAACTATTCTCTAGGATTTTTTTTATTCTGTTTAATCGATTAATTTCCATCTGTAGCTCACTACGATTGTGACACCACTTTCTCCTATACCCACACTGGTAGCAAAGCTGAAGTGTATTGGTGACTCCAACCCCAAAACAGTGCATGGTCTATTCAAACAACCTCTGCGGCGCATGAGAGCCATATGGGTATTGCAGTATTCTCCACAACAACTTTTGTTGCACTGGTTATTCTTACCTAGAACTAACCACTTACACACGTTGTGTCCTTTCACAATGGTGTATTAGTATACTCAATGTATATATCTCTAAATGTAGTTGTCGCCTAAATTATTATGTGCCTTCTCCCCCAAAAGAAATCATTGGTTAAGGGGCCCGCCGGTGGGGTGGAGCGGGCCCTGCTAGTGGTCCAGACCACAAGGTTAGTCAGAACCACTAAGAAATGACGAGGAAGGCTCCGTTTGCCATTCTGAGGTGGTCCAGAACCACCATTGTGTATACTACTTGTTTTCATAGAATTTTCTAGCTGAATTTAAAGCATGTGCCTCTGTGGCATTTTTAAGTCCCAAGTTTTTTCTATAATAAAATGATAAAAATAATAAAATGAAAAATGAATAGAATATGAAGTTAATAATATAATTATTTGGTAACAGATTTTGTATTTTTGAAGTATCAGATTATAGGCTTGTTTGAATATTTTAGATGCAGGTTTTAATTAATCAACTCAACTTTACCAGAGTTGACACCTCTTACTTTGATGTATAAACAATAATATTTTTTGGTCTCTAAGACCACGTATCACTGATTGATCTAATCACTTGACACAGACATGATTTCTATCACCTAATGACAGCTATTGTTGTGGTAAGCCATAAGTTGTAGATGTTGATAAAGTGTAAAGCTACAGTGATAAGTATAAATAACTCCCATATGCTATTTTATATTTTGTAACAATGAATATCACTGGTTATCTACTGGATAACTTGTTTAATTTATTGGTTAATTGTAAACCCGTCAATTTAATATAAAGTTATTCTTGCAGAATTTAAGACAGTCTTAAAAACAGTCTTGAAAATGCTATCTTGGATAGTTAGTCTTGTAGGGAGTCTTGTGAAGAGGGTTATAGGAAGTCATATACAGAAAGTCTGAAGGAATTGATTAGTCTTGTAGAGTTTATCTTGAATAGTTTTAATTATTCTTGTGAAGTCTTGGACATTGTGAAGTTTAATTTATGGAAGGAACATTTAATACTGGACAATAAAAGGAATCAACTACAAGCTGACTTTTTGCCTTCAATTCTGCTACACTCTGTGGGATACAGAGTGGACCCCACGACACTGGAGGTGTAAGGCTGAGAGTGAGTGACTTGGAGTGTTTGTGGGATTCGCTAATTCCCCACTGCTACATCTCAAAACATACACTCACTTGGAGTGGTAACCTGGTGGTAGCATCCAACTACCATCCACACCCACACGACCAACCAACACACCCGATCGGCTGCACACAAATAGAGCATTAAACATTACAAAAGCACATTATACAGAATTAAAAGTTGGAACAATTTGTGGGACCAACTGCAGCAGCACTAGGAAAAACATTGTTTCAGATATTCTTATTTTCAATGTACCTTTCTCAAATGATGTTCTATGTCAAAACCCTAGGTAATATTAGAAAGGTCTTTAAATTTCCAACATTTCACTTGCCTTATGTTTTAACCTATCTGCAATTTCTTTTGAAAATAGCTTCAAGAAAATGACAAGAATCAGCAAAACGATGTTCATTTTAATTACTTCTTCTCAAATGAAAGCTTTGTAATTAATGGCTTGATCATTTTTCGAAAGTTTAATGCATATGACATTGTTTAGTTTTAACAAATGCCTGATAACTGTATGTATATTTACCTTTCTTCAAATCTGCTCCTTTATTTCCATAATGTTTTCATATATTAGTATTAACTAGTCCAACAAAACTACTTATAAGCTTTCTCCGATATTATATTCATTGATATACAGTTTATTGTGATAAAATGAAAAACTAGTGTTGTTTGACTTAAAAGTGCTGACCAGACTTCCATGTTACAAGCTATGGTATGTATTAATGATTTACATGAGTTTGTATTAAATTGTATATATATATGCAAATTGTATCCTCATGGGCTTAAAAGTCCAATAGAAATTGAAATAAAATAAACGTATATACTTATATACATTAAAATTTGCATAACATTAGAAAAGCATTGCTTCAAGCTATAAATAATGTTCATGAAGTTATTTTCCAAAAGTAATAGTTTCTTAGACAAAGCAATAAAATGGTTGGAACCAACTGCAGAAGTGCGTGAAAGAATGGTTTTAATTAGGGCTTTCTGCCTCAAGCAAAAAGAAATATTGAGTTTGTAATGTTTTTAGCTCACCTGAGCACAACTTGCTCAAGATGAGCTATTGTGACCGATGAATGTCTGGCGTCCGTTGTCTGGTGTCTGTCTTTTGTTGTCTGTCGTCAATATATAACTTAAACAACATCTCCTCCTAAACCACAGGGCCAATTCTAAAGGAACTTCACAGGAATGTAGGTTGGGATATGCCCATTCATAGTTGTTCAAAGAATTTGATTCCATGCAGAACTCTGGTTGCCGTGGCAACGGAAAGAAAAAACATATGAAAACTTTGAAAATCTTCTTTTCCAAAACTGCTGGCCAGATTTCAAAGTTATTTGGCACAGATGTTCCTTGGGTCACTCTCTACCAAGATTGTTTAAATTAATTTTGATCGATTGAAAAACATGGCCACCAGAGGGCGGAGCCCGTTTTCCTTGTGTGTATATTGTAAAAAAAAAACTTCAAAAATCTTTTCCTCCAAAAGTACTGGCTAGATTTCAAAGTTATTTGGCACAAATGTTCCTCAGGTTCACTCTCTGCAAAGATTGTTCAAATTATTTTGATCCACTGAAAAACATGGCTGCCAAGGGGCAGAGCCTGTTTTCCTTATATGCATATAGTTCAAATTTGAAAATTCTTCTTGGCTAAAAGTACTGCCTAGATTTCAAATTTTTGTATTCCATTGGTCAATCTTTACCAAGATTGTTCAAATTATTTGGATTGGTAAAAATACATGGCTGCAGGGGCTAAGCCCATTTTTCATATATGTATAAAGTACATATTTGAACATTCTTCTTGTCCAAAAGTACTCACTCGATTTATGGTTTGCAGAGGACCGAACCCATTTTCCAAAATATATCATATTTGCTGTTTCTTTTCCTCCCACTTATACGTGATTCTCAGGTGAGCGATCCCAGGGCCATTATGGCCCTCTTGTTTCTTTTCATTAGGACTTTCTGCCTCAGGCAGAAAGACCTATTGCGTTTATTATGTTTCTAAAGCAGAAAGTCCTATAAGGTTTGTACTGTTTTTTAAGGCTTTCTACCAAAACAGAAATACCTATTGGGTTTGTTATGTTATTAGGACTTTTTTATACTTAAAATTTGTCCGGAGCATAACTCAAAGGCTATAAGAGGTATCAACATGAACCTTCATAGGTAGATAGAGCTTGATGAAGAGAAGTGCAGTGCATAAGAATCATAACTCTATTTTGTATGATTTAGGAGTGAATGCCCTTTGTTATTTTTCATACTTAAATTTTGTCCGGAGCGTAACTCAAAACCTATAAGAGGTATCAACATGAAACTTCATACCTACATAGAGCTTGATGAAGAGAAGTGCAGTGCATAAAAAACATAACTCTATTCTGCATGATTTAGGAGTTATTGCCCTTTGTTATTTTTCAATCTTTAATTTTGTCCGGAGCATATCTCAAAGGCTATAAGAGGTATCGACATGAAATTATATTTAAATGTTACAAAGCCCCCTGATGCGTTAGAAGCATGCAAATTGGACAGCATATCGGCATAGAGGTTTACATTCTATTTTCTGAATTGTTTTCTTTTAAGTCATGTGGTTATGCTGTCATTAAAAAACATTAATCATTTTTGTAAAGATTTTTCTCGCTTTGGCATCATGAATTTTGAGTCAATCTTAATTAAATCTTCAGAATTGATAGAGTTAAGATTGAATTGATGCATACTGCAAGAAATGTTTGTTTTGTCACGTGGTTATGATGTCATGCATATTAAATCAAACATTACATCATCAAACATGAAATATTCATGTTTTTCGTGTAAGGGCTAATTCATGAAAGCGGTCATTGGGTTGGTTGAGCAAGATCCGGCTTTTCTTTTGCAGGAAAGAGTGTGTTGAACAGTAAATTGTGATACGTTTTTGAGTAAATGAGTAGCATTTAAGATGAATTAGTATAATTATACTAGAGCCAGATAACTTATTGCATTTGCCATCACGTTTTACCGCAAACCTGAAGAAAATTACAAGTACATGTATATCTACCTATCGATTTTTTATGTCTCTAAAGGTTTAAAGGTTTCTTTTTCAAAATCGTTAATAAAACAATATATAAAGCAAAAGCAAATGGAATGTTTTAAGATGTTTATAACGTTATAAACATCTTAAAACATTCAACAATATAGAAATAAGAAATTATGTTCATGATTTTTCTTACATGTCTGCCTTTGTTTCTATCTATTTTTGCAAAACATCCTGACTAAATTTCATGGAGATTGGGCAAAAAATGTGGCCCCAAACGTCTTCACAAGGTTTTTCTAAGACTTAAGCTGATAACCTAGTTTTTGACCCCATGTGACTCAATTTCAATCTCATCCAAGATATAATGTAGACAAACATCCTAACCAAATTATATGAAAACTGGGCTAAAACTTTTGCCTCTTGAGTGTTCACAAGGTTTTTCTAAGATTTGACCTGGTGACCTAGTTTTTGACCCCACATGACCCAATTTCAAACTCATCCAAGATATCATGTGGACAAACATCCTGACAAAATTTTATGAAGAATGGGATAAAACTGGGCTCTAGAGTGTTCACAAGGTTTTTTTTTTAAGGCTTGACCTGGTGACCTTATTCTTGACCCCCACATGACCCAAATTCGAAGTCATCCACGATATTATGTAGACAAACATCCTTACTGAATTTTATGAAGATTGGGCTAAATCTATGGCCTGTAGAGTGTTCACAAGCAATTGTTGATGACGGACAATGCACGACGGACGACGGACAAAAGGCGATCACAAAAGCTCAACCTGAGCACTAGAGCTAAAGAGATTTTTAAAGCTTTCTTTTGAACATGAGTATATATTTAAGATAATGATGATTTACCTATTAAATCTTCCATTATTAAGCATCATTATTACATTTCTTTGTATTAAATTATAGATTCAATACCTTTGAAAAAAGCAACGGAAAGCCGCTTCGTTTGTATCTTCTTTTGACGTTCAAATTAAAACAGGTTGGCGATGAGCCAGCAGCATGAAATTTTATCAGTAGACACAGTGACTTTGGCCCTTTTGAATGCACAAATGTCATCTTCATAAGTATGATGTCATGTCACGTCAGGGTTGAAAAAAACTACAAAAGTCTGCAGCGGTCAGTTCAGGTCGGATTGATTTGATATTTTCACAGAAGGTGTAAGTTAAGATATAGATGTGCGTCTTCAATTTTCAAAATTCATAAAGTTTGGGATGTTAGGTCTAAATTTGGTCATAAAAATATAATGTAGTGTTACAAAGGCTCCTAATGAGTTGGAAGCGCGAATATTGGACAGCATATGTGACCAAAGGTATACTTTGTCATATGTGACGTTTTACGTCGTATGACGTCATTTGACATCACACCGTAATAAGCAATTTTGCATTCAAAATAAGCGGTTTTTAAGCCCTGCGGGCTTTATTTTTTGAACGAATTGTATAAAATCTTCAATGAAAGTGCAACATAGCATCCTCATTATACAAAGTAACTTCCGTTTCTGGAAAATCACAAAGGTCAAGGTCATATGTCAATTATCTATTTTTCTTCGGCCGTTAATATCTCAAAAACGATAAATAATCTTTTGAGACACTATAGGTATAATTTGTAGTGCTTTGAAACACCTTTCAGATGATATTTAGTTTTTGAAGGTCGGGGTTGAATCAGTTGAGCAGAAAAAACGAAAATGTCGTTACCCCAAGTTCATTTAAGGTCTTCCCAACCTAAAAGCCATATTGAATATTTTGCCACTGGATTCTTTTTTTTTTCTATGAAAATTTGTCACTTTGAAGACATTCAAAAATAAAAAAATCTCAGAGTTTTTTTTAATTTTCATTTAATTTGGTGGAGATAATTCGCATATAAGTTAACATTGATGCTTATGGATAAAAATATATTTTTTGTGAATATGAAAAACTGAATTTGATTTATGAGAAAAACTCATGGTAGATAAATGCATTTAATGATTTTCGTGCAAAAAAAATCAAATTTTTACCATAGGTAAATGGAGAAAATCATTTTATTTAGTTTTCAGGGGTGATAACTCATGATAACAATAATCAAGGGGAGGTCATAAAAGAACGTATTTCACTTCTCATAATATGTCAATTTTTCCCGAGGATTACCATTTTTTGTCACTTTAAAAGCTTATATACATGGTTATTGGTAAGTTATATGCATGGCTTTCATGGAATTGATCGCTATTAGGATGGGAAGACTTTAACTGCTTATATCTTGAAAATTATTGATTTTTGAAAGAAAGAGTTTATAACAATTTGTAAAAAATTGCCTCGCCGTTGTATTGGGGGTAAATTTTTAAAAATGGCCGAAGATTCATAAAGTTATAGGGGAAAAACAAAACATGAACATATTTTTTGCCGATTTTTGCAGTTTTCTCTAGGTTTAATCTCCCATATCTAAAAAGTGGTTAAAGATACATCCATATATTAAGTGTGTCAAATGTGTGGAATTTGAAGACCTTTCCAGCGGTACCTAGCTTTTGAAAATTGGACTTAATATAAGGAAGTTACATGAAAATTAAGAAGTATTTAAACCATTCGTTTTTGCACTTCTGCAAGTTGTCCAAGTTATGAAATTGTTGTTGTTGTTTTTTTTTCTACGAATCTATTAGTTTTTGAAAATAACTTTAAGAACATTATTCATAGTTTGATGGAATGTCGTATTAATGGTATGCAGATTTTAATAATCGGAACATTAACTGAAAAGTTATGGGCGGGAAGTATTAATGCATTGCCATTAATATCTTTTTGCCGATAATTGCCTTTTTTTAGGATTAACTGTGTATATCTCCAAAGCTGTTAGCTGGCTTGCGGTAGGTCGGTGGTTCTACCCGTGTACCTCTGTGTACTCGGGGTCTTCCTCCACCTGATATTAGCTGGACGTCGCTATATGATTGAAATACTATCGCAGCGACGGTAAACCCCAATACAACAACAACAACATCAAATGTTACAGATAGGTGGGCACATGAAGCATATGAAATGTTGCAAATCTAACGACCTTTCTAACAGTGCCTAGCTTTTTGAAATCAGACATCATATAAGGAAGTTGCATAAAAAATGAACAATAATTAAAACCGTTCTTTCATGCATTTCTGCAGTTGGTCCAAATCATTCGATTGCTTTTTCGAAAAAAAAATCATTTTTGAAAATAATTTTTGAACATTATTTATAGCTTGAAGCAATGCTGTTTCAATATTGGTCGAAAAGTAGTAACTGACATGAACACCATTTTGCCGATTCTTTTCGTTTTCTTGAGATCTGTATCTCAAAAGCCGATATAGTTTGGTTTAAACATAAACAAATAGAAATATTGGAAATTTGAAGACCTTTCTAACAGTACTTAGTTTTCTTTTTAAATAGGACCTCATATGAAAAAGTTACAACGAAAATAAGAATTTCTGGGACGAAAATCCTTCATTTTTCACAGATTATGTATGTCAGGATAAGTAATTGAATCTGATCAGGTTTGATATGGTTTGCAGAGCAGAAAGCCCTATCTTTTGTTCAGAACAAAAGAAATCTAGATATTATTATGACAATGTTGATGATGAATGTGTTGAAGATGATAAGGAAGAAAATGATGATACTGTGAAAGGTATCATTTGATTGCTTAGCCTAGTTTTAGAATGATTGTGGAAAAAAGGAACCGGTGAAAAAGTGGCCCTACAGAGCTTTCCTCATTGCTTTGTTTTGTTACCTTTCGATACTCATAGATACTCATAGATGCTCATTTGCTATTTTTTCATTCTGTAAATGAAAAAAACAAACAACATTTTATGAGAGTATACTGTTTTGTGGGCATAGTAATTAAATGTGCATATGACACCTTTTAAAACTTCTATTTCTCGAGGGAGAAAAAAGAAGAAAGTTGGTTATATTTTGAAAAGCTGATGACTTAAATATTGAATGTAATTTAGTTTTAGATTTTTAGCTCATCTGAGCACGTAGTGCTCGTGAGCTTTTAGGTTCAATGGCTGTCTGTCGTCTGTTGTCCAAAATTGTTTAAAAAATCTCCTCAGAAATCGCTGAGCCAAATTTGATGAAACTTGCTTGTGATGTTCTTTGCATAAAGCTCTTCCAAATTTATTCAAATGGTTCCAGTCCATTGCATATCTGGGTCACAGGAGCTAATGATAGATTTTAAAAATGAAACCTTTAAAAATCTTCTTCTCTGAAACCGCGAGGCCTAGATCTTAGTTTTTGTGTGTGGCATTGTCTAGTGGACCTCTACCAAGTTTGTTCAAATCATGACCCCAGGGTAAAAATTGACCCTGCCCCAGGGGTCACTTGATTTTACTCTGAAAGAGTTGTAAAAGAAAAACTAGGAAACATCTTCATGTCAGAAACCACAAGGCCTGGAGATAAGATATTTGGTGTGTAACACTTCTACCAAGTTTGTTCAAATCATGGTCATTGGCTCAAAATTGGCTCTGCCCCTGGGGTCACTTGGTTTTATATTGCCTCACATAGGAAAAACTTGAAAAAAATTATCTTATCAGAAACCACAAGGCCAAGAGCTAAGATATTTAGTGTGTGGCATTGTCTATTGGATCTCTACCAAGTTTTTAGAGGTCAAAATTGACCCAGCCACAGAAGTCACTTGGTTTTATATAGACTTACATTGAAAACAATCTTCTTGTCAGAAACCACTAGGCCAGGGGTTTAGATATTTGGTGTGTAACATGGCCTTAGTGAACCTCTTCCAAGTACGTTCAAATCATGGCCCTGGGGTCAAAATTGGACACGCCCAATGTTCACTTTTTTTTTATACCAGATTTATATAGATATCTATCTCCTTTAGAGATCTCATAGTACAGTTACATTAGTGAAATTGAACTTAGACCTTAGATGTCCTTGATAATGACCCAGAGACCTACTTTTGAATTTTTAAGCTATGGCTTTCAAATTTAGACCACAATATTGCTTGGTGTGTGGACTTGAAATGATCTTCCTATATTTCTGCATGGATTCTGTATTCAGTAGGGCTATGCTAAAATATAAAAACCTGTACAGCTAATGAAGGCAATATTTCTCAAGTGATTTACTTCAGGGCCATCTTGGCCGTCTTGTTTTAGCTGCATTTATAAGATCCTACTCTTACAAGGCAGTAGTTCACATAATTTTGCAATATTTACATTATTTTTTTTGTCTTTTTATTTTCATAATGTAAGTCTGCAAGTGTTTCACATCCGAGGCTGCAGGACCAATCAATGATTCGATCAGTATGGACAACAAAAAAGAGACCTTTCCATCAGCACTGGCTGGAACATCCTATAATGGTTGCTATGGTGATTGTTTCAGCGGCCAGTGTAAACTGAAAATGTCAACTTCTGCAGCTAAATATAATAGTAAATTAAATTCCTGTTCAGTTGATTGTCTTCTTCTGTTTCAACCTGACTATGACAATATGGAATTAACCAACAGCCTTTCAGTATTTTTCGAAATTATTGATCAGACAACAAATGTGCGATTAATTAAAGGAAGTGGGCCTCGGGAAAGTTGGACAGATTTTGGAAAGTCAGCTGCCAAAAGATTCCCTCATATAATCATAATCGTGACCAAAAGTTTCTGTGATCTGTGCACATTATTGAAAGATCATGAATACAGTGATTATTTAGAAGCACTTCTTAAGGAGAGAAACTTTGAGGAGGTCCCTGTTATGGTTCTCGATTCAATCCAGACTTCTGTGAAAGAAAAAAGGGACAGCAATACCACTCTGCATTTGGTATCACTCGATGCTTGTATCGAAAGAGGTCAATCGGTAGTAGAACAATTTTTATCGAGCTATAATTTCATATATAATACCAAGCATTACATATATTATATATCTGACATTTTAAATCACGCGAAGTCGCAAGAATTCTCTGAGAATCTGACAATATTGACAAAGCGTCTGGCGACACCATTGAGATAATATTTGGTATTCAATATGTACATTTTATGCATAGTTATACATGTTTTTCCATTGAATATTGCATGTCTTAAATAGAGGTGTACTGCACAACGTACTCAAGGTGAGCCTTCGTCCGTCGTGCGACGTGTGTCGTCAACAATTTGGCTTGTTAACACTCTAGAGGCAATATTTCTAGCCCAATCTTCATGAAACTTGGTCAGAATGTTTGTTTCTATAAATTCTTGGAAAAGTTCCAAATTGGGTCATGTGGGGTCAGAAAGTAGGTCACAAGGTCAAATCTTAGAAAAACCTTGTTAACACTCAGGAGATCACATTTTTGGCCCAATCTTCCTGAAACTTGGTCAAAATGTTTTTCTCCATAAAATCTTGGACGAGTTTGACTTTGGGTCATAAATTAGGTCACGAGCTCAAATCTTAGAAAAAAGGATAAAATCCTGGACATGTTTGAAGTTGGGTCATGTGGGGTAAAAAAGTAGGCCACGAGGTCAAATCTTAGAAAAACCATGTTAATACTCTAGAGGCCACATTTTTGGCCAAATCTTCATAAAACTTTGTCGGAATGTCTGTTTCTATAAAATCTTGGACAAGTTCGAAGTTGGGTCATATGGGGTCAAAAAGTAGGTCAATATGAAAAATGCAACATGTGTTGCCCATTTATAATCAGGTGAGCAATTCAGGGTCATCATGGCCCATTTGTTTTGACAGAAGTATAATCTTTATGGTCTTTCAAAAGTTTTTAATCAGAATTCGCGAATTTACAGGCCTAGTTTTGCTTACTTTTGTCCCAAAAATATATTAAGTTGTAGCTTTGTGACTTAGTTTTGCTAACAGATTTATTGCATGTGGTGGCAATTGTGGCCTACCAACATATCTACAGTCGACATTGTATTAAGATACCGCTTAATAAGGGCCTGCCATAAAGCGGTCGGTTTAAGAAATGGTCTCTTAATATATTTTTGGATATCCAGACAAACAGTTAAAACATGTACAAACTGTATGCTAAATTGTTTCATGACCTCGTTATATTACAAGAAGAAAATTTAGTCCCACATGGTGCAGCCATGCGTGATCACAACAATTTGGTTTCAGGTGAGTAAAGGCAATGGATATCTGGTAGGGGTTTACTTTCCAAGGATGCTTTCATGTTGGGTATTAAGTATTATTAATGATTTTGTAAAGCGACAGTTAGATCATTTTCTAGGACAACCAAGACAATTGGCTATTGAATAGGTCACCACTGGTTCATTCAATAAAACTGATGGCCTTAGACTTTAATGCATTCAATAAAAAAATTGCGTGTGATATCTCTGAAAGTTTGAACTTTGTATCACAACATCCGTAGTGTATTTTCCGTATGTATCATCTTTTTTTTCCAATTTGAATGTTAAGTCAAATCTTAAGAATGTTTCTTTTGTATTTTCTCTTTTTATGCCAACAATTATATAAATAAAAATTAAAATACGACAGTGTTATTTGCAATTCAAGTATGAAAAACATGTTGCATATTAGATTTGTTTCAATATACCTATGTGCTACCCGCTATCATTGCATAGAGAAAGTGAGATCTTTCTGTAAAGACAAACTCAGTATCAACGAATCCTCAATGATCACCTTGTCGGCGGACCCTCATAAAAAAACACTCCCAATCGTGGCTAAATGTCACTACTACAGCGAATTAGAAAGAGTGGGAAAGAAAGATTTTGATTGTAACACCAACGTAAAGTCCTGTAATCATGGAGTAAGCGAATACAGCGACCAAAATATGTTCGAGATGCCAGGAAAATCCTGTTTTCAATCATGAAAAAGAAACAAAGAATGAGGAGAAATGACAGATGCATTGGTGAAAAACTGTTCATCAATGGCCGTGGAATACACCTGTGACGTAAATCCATAGGATTGTCAGGAGGAGCAGATCTCCATTTTATCATGGAACATGCATGGATTAGTTAAAAAAAACTTTCAGATCCAGACTTCATTGATTTTATTTCAAAATATGACGTGATTCTTTCAGAGACATGGTTATCCCAAAATTCACATCATAACCTTAACATAAAAGGTTATGGGCATGACCATCTATATGGTAACAATTCACGTGCCACGCGTAAAGGTTGCCATAGCGGCAGGATTTCTGTGTACTTTAAAATGAACTGTAAAGTAAAATTTCACTAATAGAGGAACAATAATTTGGACTATTTTACACATATTTAGTTTTAAACATTAACAAACACCAACTAACTTCAAAGTCGGGCAACGTGTTTTCACTGGGAGCTAGTAGATGTTCAAAGTAATTTGCCCCCTGGACAAGAAACAACAAGGCATGGAGATATTTGGTGTAGCATTGTCTAGTGGGTCTCTACCAAGTTTGTTAAAAAAAATATAAAAAATATTTGTTTATAAAAAATATATTGAAAAAATGACAAAGAAATATCTATTTTAAAACTTGTCCAAAATTTTGGCAAAATAAGTTCAAAGGTCAAGGTCGATGGATAAAATATTGAGGTATATCTGAATAACCCTTGTCAAGATGAATATGCATACCAAATATAAAAGATGTATGTCAAATAGTAAAGAAGTTATAGCCAAAGTTAACGTTTTTTGTTAAACATTTTAAAAAAATGGCTAAAGTTCAAAGGTCAAGATCAAAAGTCCAAAAGTGTAACATTGATGGAAAGGTCTTGCCGCAAGGAATTAACGTGAAGTATCAGTGTCCTGTTGGTGACGGTTCTGAAATGACAAGCATTTTAAAATTTTCAGAAGTTACAGCAAAAATAGGTCAAAGGTCAAGGTCGATAGATGAAATATTGAGGTATATCTGAATAGCCCGTGCATCAATGAATACACATACCAAAAATGAAAATTGTATGTCAAATAGTAAAGAAGTTATGGCCAACGTTTAAACTCTTTTGTTAAATATTTCAAATATAGGTAAAAGTTCAATGGTCAAGGTCAAAAGTCCAAAAATGTAACATTGATGGAAAGGTCATGCCACAAGGAATTCACATGTGAAATATCAGTGCCCTGTTGGTAACGGTTCTGTTAACAGGCATTTTAAAGATTTCAAAAGTTACAGAAAAATAGGTCAAAGGTCAATGTCGATAGATGAAATGTTGAGGTATATCTGAATAGCCCTTGCAAAGATGAATATGCAAGTCAAAAATTAAAGTCGTATGTCAAATAGTAACATTTCAAAAATAGGTCAAAGGTCAAGGTCAAAAATTCAAAAGTGTAACAATGATGGAAAAGTCTTGCCACAAGGAATTCACATGTGAAATAGCAGTGCCATGTTGGTAACGGTCCTGAAATGACAGGCATTTTAATTTTTTCTAAAGTTACAGCAAAAAAGGTTCAAAGGTCAAGGTCAGTAGGTGATACATTTTCATATGTCTGGATTGGCCTTGTCAATATGAATACACATACAAGAAATGAAAGTTGTATATTGAATAGTAGAGAAGTTATCGCCAACGTTAAGATTCCGGATGACGACAACGACGACAACAACGCGGACGCCGGAGTTACAATAGCTCGTATTTTTTTCTTCGAAAAACAGACAAGCTAAAAATGCAATCTTTGAAAATCTTCTTCTGTAAAACTGCAGGGCATAGAACTTAAATATTTGGTATATAGCATTGTCTAGTGGACCTCTACCAAGTTTGTTCAAATCATAACCCTGGGGTCAACATTGGCCCACCCCAGGGGTCACTTTATTTTACATAGGCATATACATTGTATGGGTAAATCTAGAAAAATATTCCTGTCTGAAACCACAAGGCCTGGAGTTTAGATATTTGGTATATAACATGAATTTATAGATATGCATCAAGTTTGTTGAAATAATGGCTCTGGGATCAAAATTGGCCCCGCCCCAGGTGTCACTTGATTTTACAAAGACTTAAATAGAAAAACTAGAAAAGCCTTCTTGTCAGAAACTAAAAGCCATGGAGTTTAGATTTTTGGTATGTAATGTGGACTAGTGGACATCTTTCAACTTTGTTAACATCATTGCTCTGGGGTCAAAACTGGCCCCATCCCAGGAGTCACTTGATTTGACATAGGCTTATATCGGAAAAAAAAACTAGATAAATATTCTTGTCAGAATCAACAAAGCCTGGGGTTTAGATATTTGGTGTGTTACATGGCCTTATAGACATTTACCAAGTTTGCTCAAATCATGGCCCTTTGGTCAAAATTGGCCCGCCCCAGGGGTCATTTGATTTTACATTGACTTATATAGATCTTTAAAAGATCTTGCCAGAAACCATAAGCTGAACCATTAGCTTTCAAGTCATGTTTCTTGGGTATAATTTGGTCCCGCCCTAGGGACCACTTGATTTTATAGCTTTGACTTTAAAAATTTGGACCACAGGTACAGTTTTTATGTGAAATTACAATTATTTGCTGTACTTCTTCATGGATTTTGTATTCAGTATGACTGTTTCATAAAAGGCAATGAAGGCAATATTTCTGAGGTGAGCGATTCAGGGCCATCATCAACTAAATCTAGACGTCAACAAAACAGACACGTAAATGGTTAAATGACGAATATTACGAATCGCGTAAAAATGCAATAAAGCACGAAACCAAATTCTTCGAAATCAAATTGATGATAATAGAATATCATTCCTAGAACAAAGTTACCTTCGCGAAAATTAAAAGAAGAGAATAAAATAGGCTGCATTTAAACGATCAACAGAACTTGCAAAAATAAACTAAATACATTAACAGTTGAAGATATTTATGGTCATTTGAACGAACCCTATGGATCTATTCCATCAAATAACAGTGATATGATTGAACCCTGAAGCAAATGTCATTTTCGACAACCATCTAGATAACGTATTCACAGAACCAGAACTTAAACAAGCATAAACTTTATAACATCTGAGATACTTAAACGTGCACACGAGCTTATATCAACCAGAGACTTATAAACAGAGATTGGCCAATATCGATTTTCTGAAGTCACGCACGGCCAACGAGACTTCAACGAGACCCGGACGAAATTGGAAATCCAACACATAGTTATGGTAAATTCCAATGGATATTTAAAGTAATATAGTATTGATATGGTTATTTTGTTTAGTCAAATACATGTTTGATTACTTTTAATATAAACAAACGTCAATGAGGTTTATCGACCATATGGCGAGACGCAATTAAGGAAATTAATCAGTAAGTAATTATTCTACATGTTTGCCTTTGAAGATTTGATTTAACAACAGTTAAAAGACCAAGAAGATCCTAACCGGCAAAAATCACGGGTTAATCCTGCATGTACACGAAACTATATCTCGGCGTTTTCTCATATATCGGACCAGTTATCTACCTGTCTTTCTCCCACCCACCCCCACCCTCTCTCTCTCTCTCTTAATTACAATTGAACTTAACAAAAGGACTATGTCAGGTCTGAGTGATGTCTGGGCCACTTCAGGAAATACATTTCCAAGGTCCACTCGCATTTCCCATTGATTTGATTCCAGAAGGCCTGGAGTTATTTGGATATGTGGTGTGTTACATGGCCTAGTTAACCTGTACCAAGTTTGTTGAAGTCAAAATTGGCCCCACCCCAGGGGTCATTTGTTTTACATAGACTTGTGTAGGGGAAAAAAACTTAAAATATATTCTTGTCAGAAACCACAAGGTTTGGAGTTTAGATATTTGGTATGTAACATGGCCTATTGGACATCCACCAAGTTTGCTCAAATTATGTCCCTGGGGTCAAAATTAGCCCGCCCAGGTGTCACTTGATTTTACATAGACTTATATGAGAAAAACACTAACGATTTTCTTGCCAGAAACCACACGATCTGGGGTTTAGATACTTAGTATGTATCATGGCCTAGTGGACCTGAACCAAAATTCAATATTTGTTCCACCAAATGGGTGACATGAATTTTTAGCTATGATCATCAAAATTGGTCCACGGGTACAGTTTGTTTAGGTTTTCGCACCTCGCAGTGAGAAAACCTATTGTTCTTCTGTTCATTTTTTTTTAATTAGGGCTTTCTGCCTCAAGTAGAAAGACCTATTGGGTTTGTTATGTTTTTTTTCTTATTATTAGGGATTTCTGCCTCAAGCAGAAAGACCTATTGGGTTTGTTATGTTTTTTCTTCTTCTTATTATTATTCTACTTTTTTCTTCCTTTTGGGGTTCAAATTAAAACAGGTTACCGAGAAGGCAGCAGCATGAAATTGTACGCGCTTTACAGCCGTCATTTATTGACCAATTGACTTGATTTTTTTCACAGAATGTATAGATTGCGATTTAGTTGTGCAGGATAATATACATTTTGCAACATTTAAAAAGACCAAGGATCTATGGCTGAACCAAGTTTCAAAATGTATTTAAGTATTAAGAAGGTTTCAGATAAGCTACAAACTTCAAATTTGGAAAGAACATGTGTCTTATCAATTTCTTACAGTTCTAAAAAGACTGACGTCGTATATTTCTGTTAATGTCGAGGTGTTGCCATTGACTCAGAACAATGAAAATTTTATGGCATATATTTCAAACCATGAGCTTTCGGATGCAATGAATTTCATATTCAAATGACGTCAAATAATGTCAGATTTGACGTCAGGTGAAAAAGTTTGTACGCGGTCTACAGCCATTACTTCTAGTCGGATTTTCATCACATTTTCACAGAATGTGTATGATAGGCTCTAGTTGTGCATCCCGGTGTCCGTTTTTCAAAATTCGAAAAGGCAAAGGTATTATGGCGAATCCAAGATTCGAACTATTGACGTCAAATTTCAAATGCGTATAAAATCGCTTACAGATGAGCTAGAATGATTATATTTGGACAAAATATAAGTCTCTATGTTTTCTTTATATTCTCAGAAGATGAATGTCGAATAACGTCATATGACGTCATGAGCTGAAAAGTAATTTCTAAATTTCACATGTAAATTTTTATATGTTGGAAACATCCGAGCACCTTGAAAATTTAATAGCATATGCTTCAGATAGAACATTTTGCATTTCAATAATTTTCATTCGACTATGACGTGTTTTGACGTCAAACTTGACGTCGTCTAAAAGTGTTTGTACGCGGTCTACACCCATTATTTCTGGGCCGATTTTCATCAAAATTTTACAGAATATGTATGTTACACTTTAGTTGTGCATCCCGGTGTCTGTTTTTCAAAATTCGAAAATGTAAAGGTTTTATGGCGGATCCAAGATTCGAACCATTGACGTCAAATTTCAAATGCGTATAAAGTCGTTTACAGATGAGCTAGAAAGACGATATTTGGACAGACTATAAGTCTCTAGGTTTTCTTTATATTCTCAGAAGATGAATGTCGTATGACGTCGTATGAAGTCTTTAGGTGAAATGTAATTTCTAAATTTTACGTGTTAATTTTTATATATTGAAAACATCCGAGCACCTTGAAAGTTTATTAGCTTATGCTTCAGATAGAACATTTTGCATTTCAATAATTTTCATTCGACTATGACGTGTTTTGACGTCAAACTTGACGTCGTCTAAAAGTGTTTGTACGCGGTCTACACCCATTATTTCTGGGCCGATTTTCATCAAAATTTTACAGAATGTTTATGTTATACTCTAGTTGTGCATCCCGGTGTCCGTTTTTCAAAATTTGAAAATGCAAAGGTTTTATGGCGAATCAAAGATTCGAACCATGGACGTCAAATTTCAAATCCGTATAAAATCGTTTACAGATGAGCTAGAAAGACGATATTTGGACAGTGTATAAGTCTCCTTGTCGGCTTTAATTTCTGTGAAGATGATTGTCATTTGACGTTATATGACATCATAATGTCAAAAAGAATTTCTGATATCTACGCGTTAATTTATATATGTTGTAAAGTTTCCAGGACCATGAAAATTTAATGGCATATACATCAAATCATGTCCTTTTGAATGCAATATATTTCATATTCATTTGGCATCATATAACATAAGGTTTGACGTCAGGACAAAAAGGTTTTACACGGTCTACAGCCATTATTTCTGGACGGATTTTCATCAAAATTTTACAGAATGTGTATGTTACGCTCTAGATGTGCCAACCGGTCTCCGTTTCACTAAGTTTGAAAAAGCAAGGATTTTATGGCTAATCCAATTTTAGAAGCATTGACAACAAATTTCAGTTCAGATACGTATAAAATCACTTCTAGATAAGATTGAAAGCTAATATTTGGACTGAATATAAGTCTCCAAGTCTTCTTTACATTCTGAGAAGATGAACGTCATATGACATCATGTGACCTTATAAGGTCAACGATAATCTTGTTAAAATTAAACGGTTTTAAGACCTGTAGGCCTTATTTTTTTGTTTGATTAGCATGAATTTTTTACTGATGGTGCACCATGCGATCCTATGGAACAATGTCACTTCCATTTCCGGAAAAATGTTAAGTTCAATCATTACTTTTATCTTGAAAACATCTAAGCTAGACCGAATCATGTGAAAATCGAATTGTAAGCATTTTCAAAAATTTGATTTGTTACATAGATTATAGAAATAGCCCAAATTAATGGAAATCGATATAAAAAAATGATTTTCAGTTACTTTTGCCATATCCTCCAAGTTAAACGGTTTATTTTTCAAAGTTTATTGAAGTTATGGCCATACAAAAGCAAGTTAAAGGCAGGAATTTCATATCCTTTTACTTTTTTTTTTTTGCTTTAGTGTTTGACAAATGTAGCATAAAGTCAACGAATGAAATCTAGTTAGGGCTTTCTGCTTTTCGCAGAAAGACCTATTGGGTTTGTTCTGCTTTTTTAGGTTTCCTCTTCTTCTTATTATTCTTTTTTTCTTCCTAACTAAACGATTATTTTTCTATGTTGCAATACTCCTAGGACGATGAAATTTTTATGACTTATTAGTCACGTGAGGAAATTTTGATTTCTATGATTTTCATATGCCTATGACGTCATATGACGTCACATTTGAAAAATGCTTCAAAAGTTTGTACGCGGTCTACAGCCATTGTTTGTGAACCGATTTTCATCAAATTTTCACAGATTGTGTATATTAATTTCTAGTTGTGCATCCCGGTGTCCGTTTTTCAAAATTCGAAAAGTCCATGGTTCTATAGCGAATCCAAGATTCGAACCAAGGTCGTAAATTTTTTAAATGCTTATAAAATCTGTCCTATTTAAGATAGAAAGTTGATATTAAGTCAGTATATAGGTCTCAATTTAAATTTTAAAAAAATCATTATATGATAATGTACTTCTAATATTAACAAGAATATTTCTATATGTTGAAATTGTCGAAGGGCAATGAAAATTTAAAGACATATGCTTCTAACGCTGAAATTTTGATTTCTATGATTTTCATATGCCTATGACGTCATATGACGTCGCATTTGAAATGTGCTACAAAAGTTTGTACGCGGTCTACAGCCATTGTTTGTGAACCGATTTTCATCAAATTTTCACAGATTGTGTATATTAAGTTCTAGTTGTGTATCCCGGTGTCCGTATTTCAAAATTCGAAAAGTCCATTGTTCTATAGCGAATCCAAGATTCGAACCAAGGTCGTAAATATTTAAATGCTTATAAAATCTGTCCTATTTAAGATAGAAAGTTGATATTTAGACAGGATATAGGTCGCTAGAAGTTTTAAACATTTTGTGAAAATAAATGTCATATGACATTACGTGACGTCATTATATGATAATGAATTTCTAATTCTAACAAGATTATTTCTATATGTTGAAATTGTCGAAGGGCAATGAAAATTTAAAGACATATGCTGAAATTTTGATTTCTATGATTTTCATATGCCTATGACGTCATATGACGTCGCATTTGAAATGTGCTACAAAAGTTTGTACGCGGTCTACAGCCATTGTTTGTGAACCGATTTTCATCAAATTTTCACAGATTGTGTATATTAAGTTCTAGTTGTGTATCCCGGTGTCCGTATTTCAAAATTCGAAAAGTCCATTGTTCTATAGCGAATCCAAGATTCGAACCAAGGTCGTAAATATTTAAATGCTTATAAAATCTGTCCTATTTAAGATAGAAAGTTGATATTTAGACAGGATATAGGTCGCTAGAAGTTTTAAACATTTTGTGAAAATAAATGTCATATGACATTACGTGACGTCATTATATGATAATGAATTTCTAATTCTAACAAGATTATTTCTATATGTTGAAATTGTCGAAGGGCAATGAAAATTTAAAGACATATGCTTCTAACGCTGAAATTTTGATTTCTATGATTTTCATATGCCTATGACGTCATATGACGTCGCATTTGAAATGTGCTACAAAAGTTTGTACGCGGTCTACAGCCATTGTTTGTGAACCGATTTTCATCAAATTTTCACAGATTGTGTATATTAAGTTCTAGTTGTGTATCCCGGTGTCCGTATTTCAAAATTCGAAAAGTCCATTGTTCTATAGCGAATCCAAGATTCGAACCAAGGTCGTAAATATTTAAATGCTTATAAAATCTGTCCTATTTAAGATAGAAAGTTGATATTTAGACAGGATATAGGTCGCTAGAAGTTTTAAACATTTTGTGAAAATAAATGTCATATGACATTACGTGACGTCATTATATGATAATGAATTTCTAATTCTAACAAGATTATTTCTATATGTTGAAATTTTCGAAGGGCAATGAAAATTTAATGCCGCATGCTTCAGATGCTGAAATTTCGATTTCAATGATTTTCAGAAGCCTATGACGTCATATGACGTCACATTTGAAATTGACTACGAAAGTTTGTACACGCTCCAGAGCCATTATTAATGGG
This sequence comes from Solen grandis, assembly GCA_021229015.1. Classification (NCBI taxonomy): domain Eukaryota; kingdom Metazoa; phylum Mollusca; class Bivalvia; order Adapedonta; family Solenidae; genus Solen; species Solen grandis. Next base: position 21,678,899 of record CM037786.1, read on the forward strand.
CCGATTTTCATCAAATTTTCACAGAATGTGTATATTAAGTTCTAGTTGTGCATCTCGTGTCCCTTTTTCAAAATTCGAAAAGTCCATGGTTCTATAGCTAATTTAAGATTCGAACCAAGGACGTCAATTTTTAAATGCTTATAAAATCGGTCCTATTTGAGATAGAAAAGTGATATTTGGTCAGTATATAGGCCTCTAATAGTCTTAAACATTATGTGAAAATAACGTCATATGACGTCACGTGACGTCATTATATGATAATGTATTTCTAATATTAACAAGAGTATTTCTATATGTTGAAATTGTCGAAGGGCAATGAAAATTTAATGAAAAATGAATCAGACGCTGAAATTTCGATTTCAATGATTTTCAGAAGCATATGACGTCATATGACGTCACATTTGAAATTGACCACGAAAGATTGTACACGGTCCAGAGCCATTATTAATGGGCCGATTTTCATCAAATTTTCACAGAATGTGTATATTACGTTCTTATTGTGTATACCCGTATCCGTTTTTCAAAATTCGAAAAGTCCAAGCATCTATGGCGGATCCAAGATTCGAACCAAGGACGTCAATTTTTAAATGCTTATAAAAACTGTCCTATTTGAGATAGAAAGTTGAAATTTTGTTAGTTAGTAGGTCTCTGGGTGTCTTAACAATTATGAGAAAATAAACGTCATATGACGTCACGTGACGTCATTTTACATATATTTATTATTATTATTCTTTCTTTCTTCCTAACTAAACGATTATTTTTCTATGTTACAATAATCCTAGGACGATGAAATTTTTATGGCTTATTAGTCACGTGAGGAAATTTTGATTTCTATGAATTTCATATGTTTATGACGTCATATGACGTCACAATTGACATATGCTACAAAAGTTTGTACACGGTTTACAGCCATTATTGATGAACCGATTTTCATCAAATTTTCACAGAATGTGTATATTAATTTCTAGTTGTGCATCCCGGTGTCCGTTTTTCAAAATTCGAAAAGTCCAAGGTTGTATAGCGATTCCAAGATTCAAACCAAGGTCGTAAATTTTCAAATGCTTATAAAATCGGTCCTTTTTGAAATAGAAAGTTGATATTTGGTCAGTATATAGGTCTCTGGGAGTCTTAACGATTTTATGAAAATTAACGTCATATGACGTCACGTGACGTCATTATATGATAATGTATTTCTTATATTTACTGGATTATTTCTTTATGTTGAAATTTTCGAAGGGCTATGAAAATTTAATGACACAGGCTTCAGATGGTGAAATTTCGATTTTCTTCGTAACTAAAGGCTTATTTTTCGCGGAATATAATGTCAATTGTTCAGCATGAACATGGAATACTACCAGAGGTGAGTCATTACATGAAACTTCTATCTCCTGCTTTTTGCATTAACACAGGTTGCAGAAAGTCCTATCATTCGTTTAGACGAATGACATCTAGTTATTATTCTTTTTTTCTTCCTAACTAAACGCTTATTTTTCTATGTTGCAATACTCCCAGGACGATGAAATTTTTATGACTTATTAGCCACGTGAGGAAATTTTGATTTCTATGATTTTCATATGCCTATGACGTCATATGACGTCACATTTGAAATATCCTACAAAAGTTTGTACGCGGTCTACAGCCATTGTTTGTGAACCGATTTTCATCAAATTTTCACAGATTGTGTATATTAAGTTCTAGTTGTGCATCCCGGTGTCCGTTTTTCAAAATTCGAAAAGTCCATGGTTCTATAGCGAATCCAAGATTCGAACCAAGGTCGTAAATTTTTAAATGCTTATAAAATCTGTCCTATTTAAGAAAGAAAGTTGATATTTAGTCAGTATATAGGTCTCTAGAAGTTTTAAACATTTTGTGAAAATATATGTCATATGACGTCACGTGACGTCATTATATGATAATTTATTTCTAATATTAACAAGAATATTTCTATATGTTGATATTGTCGAAAGGCAATGAAAATTTAAAGACACATGCTTCAAACGCTGAAATTTTGATTTCTATGATTTTCATATGCCTATGACGTCATATGACGTCACACTGGAAATATTCAACAAAAGTTTGTACGCGGTCTACAGCCATTGTTTATAAACCGATTTTCATCAAATTTTCACAGAATGTGTATATTAAGTTCTAGTTGTGCATCTCGTTGTCCGTTTTTCAAAATTCGAAAAGTCCAAGGTTCTATAGCGATTCCAAGATTCGAACCAAGGTCGTAAATTTTCAAATTCTTATAAAATCGGTCCTATTTGAGATAGAAAGATGATATTGGGTCAGTATATAGGTCTCTGGGAGTCTTAAACATTTTGTGAAAATAAATGTCATATGACGTCACGTGACGTCATTATATGATAATGAATTTCTAATTCTAACAAGATTATTTCTATATCTTGAAATTTTCGAAGGGCAATGAAAAATTAATGCCGCATGCTTCAGATGCTGTAATTTCGATTTCAAAGATTTTCAGAAGCCTATGACGTCATATGACGTCACATTTGAAATTGACTACGAAAGTTTGTACACGGTCCAGAGCCATTATTAATGGGCCGATTTTCATCAAATTTTCACAGAATGTGTATATTAAGTTTTAGTTGTGCATCTCGTTGTCCGTTTTTCAAAATGCGAAAAGTCCATGGTTCTATAGCGATTCCAAGATTCGAACCAAGGTCGTAAATTTTTAAATGCTTATAAAATCGGTCCTATTTGAGATAGAAAAGTGATATTTGGTCAGTATATAGGTCTCTAAGAGTCTTAAACATTTTGTGAAAATAAATGTCATATGACGTCACGTGACGTCATTATATGATAATGTATTTCTAATATTTACAAGAGTATTTTATATTGAAATTGTCGAAGGGCAATGAAAATTTAATGACAAATGATTCAGACACTGAAATTTCGATTTCAATAATTTTCAGAAGCCTATGACGTCATATGACGTCACATTTGAACTTGACTACGAAAGTTTGTACACGGTCCAGAGCCATTATTAATGGGCCGATTTTCATCAAATTTTCACAGAATGTGTATATTACGTTCTTATTGTGTATACCGGTGTCCGGTTTTTCAAAATTCGAAAAGTCCAAGCATCTATGGCGGATCCAAGATTCGAACCAAGGACGTCAATTTTTAAATGCTTATAAAAACTGTCCTATTTGAGATAAAAAGTTGAAATTTTGTCAGTTAGTAGGCCTCTGGGAGTCTTAACAATTATGTGAAAAAAAACGTCATATGACGTCACGTGACGTCATTTTTTATTATTATTATTCTTTTCTTCTTCCTAACTAAACGCTTATTTTAATATGTTGCAATAGTCCTAGGACGATGAAATTTTTATGGGTGATTAGTCACGTGAGGAAATTTTGTTTTCAATGATTGTCAGCACCCTATGACGTCACATGCCGTCACAGCTAAAAATATTGAAACATGGTGTTCGCGCTCTTCAGCCGCCATTTATGGTCGGATTTTCTTCAAATTTTCACAGATGGTACACCTTGAAACTAAGGTGTGCATATCCTGCCAGCTAACCGAAATTCCGAAAAACCGAAGTTCTGTGGCTGAAGTAAGATTCGAACATAGGACCGAAAATTTCATTTTAGCATTAAAGAGCTTCAGGATGAAATAGAAAGTTGAAACTTACACAGTTTGCAGTTCTTCAGAATTTCTTAATATATTTTGAGTCGTGACGTCATATGACGTCATGTGACGTCATAAGCATACATCTTAATTTTCATTTAAAGGCAATGATTTCGACATGATGCCAGTTGTTCAGAATAATGAAAATTTCAGAGTTATGACAGAAATAGATGCGCTTTTGAAAAAAAGCATCTTCAGCACCCTATGACGTCATGTGACGTCAGAGCTAAAAATAGTGAAAAATGGTGTTCACGCTCTACAGCCGCCATTTATGGTCGAAGTTTCTTCAAATTTTCACAGATGGTACACCTTGAAACTAAGGTGTGCATATCCTGCCAGCTAACCGAAATTCCGAAAAACCGAAGTTCTGTAGCTGAAGTAAGATTCGAACATAGGACCAAAAATTTCATTTTAGGATTGAAGAGCTTCAGGATGAGATAGAAAGTTGAAGCTTACACAGTTTGCAGTTCTGCAGCATTTCTACAAATATTTTGAATCGTGACGTCATTGGACGTCATAAGCATACCACTTAATTTTAATTTGGGGCAATGATTTCGACATGATGCCAGTTGTTCAGAATAATGAAAATTTCAGAGTTATTGCAGTAAAGTATGCGCTTTTGAGCAACAGCATTTTCAGCACCCTATGACGTCACCTGACGTCAGAGCTAAAATAGTGAAAAATTGTATTCGCGCTCTACAGCCGCCATTTGTGATCAGATTTCCTTTAAATTTTTACAGATGGTACATCTTGAAACTAAGGTGTGAATATTTTGTCAGCAAACCTTAATTCCGAAAAACCGAAGTATTGTGGCTGAAGCAAGATTCAAACATAGGACCTTTAAACTAGAAATCAAGTTTGCAGTCATGTCCTGACGTCATATAACATCATGTTACGTCACAGACTAATGCTAAGTTCTTATCATTTGCACTAATTTCGGAATATAATGTCAATTGTTTAGCATGAACATGAAATACTACCAGAGGTGAATCATTACATGAAACATCTATTTCCTGCTTTTTGCATTAACACAGCTTGCAGAAAGTCCTATCATTCGTTTTCACGAATGACATCTAGTTATTATTATTCTTTTTTTCCAACCTTTTCATGTTGTTATTTCATTAAGTTGCTGAAGGTCTAGGACAAAGAAATTCTATCAACAGACACCTGAAGCAATGGCATTTTGGAATATATTATTTTTATCTTCACATGACGTCACATGACGTCAGAACTAAAAATAGCTACCAAAGTTTGTACGCGCTGTACAGCCGTCATTTATGGACGGATTTTCATGGAATTTTCACAGAAGTTGTATATTAAGACCTCATTGTGCAGGATTCTATAGGTTTGCCAAGATTCGAAAGAACTAAGGTTCTATGGCGAATCCAAGATTCGAACCAAGGACCTCAAATTTCAAATCCATATAAAATCGATTCTAGATGAGATAGAAAGTTGATATTTGGCGAGATTATATGTATCTGTGTTTCCTTTGCATTTCGTAAAGATGAACGTCATATGACGTCATATGACGTCATCAAGTTGTATAGAATTTCCGATTTCTTGATGTCAATTTACACATGTTGCAAAGGCTCATAGACAATTAAAATTTAAAATCCTTTGTAGGTGATCATGTTCATTTTGATCCAATGTTTAAAATTTTCATATGACGTCACATGACGTCAGAACTAAAAATAGCTACCAAAGTTTGTACGCGCTGTACAGCCGTCATTTATGGACGGATTGGCATAGAATTTTCACAGAAGTTATATATTACGGTCTCATTGTGCAGGATTATATAGGTTTGCCAAGATTTGAAAAAGCAAAGGTTCTATGGCGAATCCAAGATTCGAACCAAGGACGTCAAATTTCAAATACGTATAAAATCGTTTCTAGATGAGATAGAAAGTTGATATTTGGCGAGATTATATATCTCTGTGTTTCCTTTGCATTTTGTAAAGATGAACGTCATATGACGTCATCAAATTGTATAGAATTTCCGATTTCTTGATGTCAATTTACTTATGTTGCAAAGCTTCATAGACAATGCAAATTAAATGTCCTTTGTACATAATCATGAACATTTAGATTCAATGTGTAAAATTTTCATATGACGTCACATGACGTCATCAAATTGTAGAGAATTTCCGATTTCTGAATGTCAATTTACTCATGTTGCAAAGGTTCATAGACAATGAAAATTTAATGTCCTATGTAGGTAATCATGAACATTAAGATTTAATGAGTAAAATTTTCATATGACGTCACATGACATCAAAATTTAAAAAAGCTACCAAAGTTCATCCGCGCTGCACAGCCGTCATTTATGGACGGATTGGCATGGAATTTTCACAGAAGTTATATATTACGACTTCATTGTGCAGGATTATATAGGTTTGCCAAAACACCGGGTTTGTCATGGTTTGCAGTGCAGAAAGCCCTATCTTTTGTTCAAAACAAAAGAAGTCTAGTTTTTATTGAGATCATTAAATATGTATGTTGTAAAGAATTTTTAATACTGTTTCGCAGTTTGTACATAAATCTGTTTATTTTATTTTTTTTATTTGTTTTATTTATGTTTTTGCCCATCTTAAATAATTTCTTGATAAAAAATTTCATAAAAATCTTTGGGTACTAATATTATAAAAATTGTCTTGCATACCAAACAGTGGTTTTTCATGCACTAAGTTGTTCTGATAATACAATACTTGAGTTTCGAGTTGGAAAAAGTGATTGTCGAGTTAGAATAGGTGAGTTTCGAGTCAGGAAAAAGTGAGTTTCGAGTACAGTTGAAGATATAAATGTATTCGCAATACATTGTTAACTTCCTTGTTATGAATATTTTGTCGGGAAGCAGAGGTCTTTCACAGAGTATGTATTAAGTATCAAAATATCGTTTTAACCGATTGACAATTCAACTTCATTCATGAATTAATTCTTCTAGTTGTTGACACAATTTTTACTGACTCTCTGACGAGTATGAATAAAATCAGTGCCAAAATAAGCCGATATAGATAACGAAAGTAAGCCGTTTTCCCGTAAATAAGGTTGCGGCTACAAAAGTAACACCTGGTCCCATGCTTTTAAAACTATTTGAATTTAAATAAATTACATACAGGAGCAGAAATTTCTGCTTCAAAAATCAAAAATTAAAAAGCTCTTGAAATTCATATTTTTAGATAACATAATTCCTATAATACGTATATTAGCACACAAAAAAGAAAAGAAATGCAAAGTAAAGAAAAAAGGTATGGCTTCATCTTTCAACAAAATAAACAGTTTAGCTTCTTGAGTATAAAGCTTTTATCTTCGAGTTCATTAAAATATCATTTTCATATTAAAAATGATTAATCAATGCTGTTCAATTTGACATAAACTTCAGTATGATAGACTGGAAAATAAAAACGCAGTGGTAATTATCAAGTGGGCCATGATGGCCCTGGGTCGCTCTGCCCTGTGCAAGCCATAACTCGAGTGAGTACTTTAGGACAAGAAGAATTTTCAAATTTGTACTGTTTATATATAAGCAAAATGCCCCCTGGCGGCCTTTTTTTTCAAAGGATCAAAATAATTTGAACAATCTTGACTTGACTTGACTATTTGAGTTTACCGTCGCTTCAATAGTATTTCAGTCATATAGCGACATCCAGCTAATTACAGGTGGAGGAAGACCCCGAATGCACGGAGGCATTCGGGCAGAACCACCGACCTACCGCAAGCCAGCTGGAAGGCTTCCTCACATGAAAATCCGAATGACCCTGCCGGGATTCGAACCCACGTGATGAGATGCTGAGTGAATGTTAAAGTCAACGACTTTACCCTCTCGGCCACGGAAGCCCCTGAACAATCTTGGTAGAGAGTGACCTAAGGAACATTTGTGCCAGATAACTTTATTCTTTATAAACACTCAAATTAGGCAACTCGTAGCTACATTATTCTTTATCTAATGTTTTATACCAATTAGTCATATATTTTAAATCAGCATCCATACACATTTAACCACAGGGAATTCCCTGTGCATTTAACAGAATGCAGTGGAATTCAGTCAAAAAAAAAGACAAAAACAAAAACGATATTTATTTCATTCAATGTATATACAGTAAAGATCATGGAGGAATGTACATTTACAACTGAAATAATCAAGTTAGATAACTACTTCGGAACCTCGACAAATTATAAATTTGAAGGTGGTATATGTAGCCGGGTACTGGTACTTTGTGGAGAATCGGGAGGTTTTGGATCGTATGGCTTGATAGCTCAGTGGTAATGTGCTTGGACACTGGGTTCGAATCACAGGCGGGCCACAATTTTTTCACCACCTGATTCACCATAAATATTTTGCTGAAAATATAGTGATCTGAAATATAGTAAACTAAGTCATGCGCAGATCCAGAGGGGGTACCGGGTGTCCAGACCCCCCCCCCCGAGATTTGGATATTATGCATAAAATATACATAATAAAGGGTGGACCCCCCCCCTCCTCCCACTATGTCCCGTGATTTTCAGAGTTTGCACCCCCCCCCCCAACCTCCCACCCCTGGTATCAAATTGCTAGAACTGGATCTTCGCATATGTTTTTTATAGTTAAAATCTGGATCGTTTGATACAATTTCATGCAGATGATTGTTAACTTTCAGTCATGTTACCCATGCTTTTTTGTGATCTTTATTTTAATGCAAATGATAATTTTGATTTTTGTTTTTAGAGTGCGTGTCAGTGAGTGTGACTGTCACAATGTCAGTGATGTTGGAATACAGCAAAAGTTTACAAACATAATACAACAATGGAACACTGGCACAATAAAATGTCCATTTCAAGAATGATACTTACTTTTACACTACTTCCCTGTCGATAAACAAAACCAACAATACGTTCGTGTTTCGCCGGTGTGTAAACTTCAACAAGAAGGTAAAGGGAAAATAATAAAACAAAAGAAGAGTAGTAGAAAAGTCGTAAGTGACAGGGTTTTTTTTGTGCAGACAAGTGTTTATTTCTTATATCAAACCAATAAATTATGAAAAATGTGGAGGAAAAAGGGTACCATTTTAAAACGGTTTATTTCGGAATGAGGTATGCCGCATTTGAACCATTTACAGGAATTTCTGAGTGTATGTTCCGTGCTTTTTTACAGTTACCCGGGATATAGACTTGACTATTTGAGTTTACCGGGATATAGATTTTTCTTAAACGATCCGTCATGTCAGAGTAATATGAAGATTTAACTCACTGCTGATATAAGCAACTGTTACCCGATTTTTTTTTAATATACTTTACCGTAAAAAGCAATTAAAACACACAATGTTGTTAAATATATACACAGTCACCAAAAAGATACACATTTTTATCCGGTCACTGTACAGTACATGTATATACACTTAGTTGTCATCTGTTCTGACTCGAAACTCACTTTTTTTTAACTCGAAACTCACTATTTCAGACTCGAAACTCACCTTTTTTAACTTGAAACTCACTTTTTTAACTCGAAACTCACTATTTCAGACTCGAAACTCACCTTTTTTTAACTTGAAACTCACTCTTTTAACTCGAAACTCACTATTTGAAACTCACCTTTTTTAACTTGAAACTCACTCTTTTAACTCGAAACTCACTATTTCAGACTCGAAACTCACTTTTTCTTGACTCGAAACTCACCTTTTTTTTAACTCGAAAATCACTTTTCTTACTCGAAACTCACTACTAGAAAAAAAAGAAATCCTCGAAGTTAACCTAACCATCGTTCTTGGGAAGGTACAGAACTAGACTCGCATACAAAAACCATAGATGGTAGCCGGGGCTCACATCCCTCTAAACCAATATATCTAGATCCGTGAAAATATTTTTTCTGTATAATTTATATTGCCACTTATACGAATTTTATGGCACTTGCTGCAAAGGTAGGTTGCGAGTTCAAGTGCAGCTAAGGGAGTTTTTGACTATATTAAATTTCATTAAATTTAAAAGATTAAATAAATTGAAAAAAAAAATTAAATATGAAAATGGAAGTGATTGAGAAGGTTAATAGAAACCATGTGAAACCTATATTCGCGTAAAGCTACTGAAAAAAGAAAATACGTTATTTTAATTCTGAATCGAGTTACTCACAAATCTATAGGCGGAGGTACTTATAAGTTTCGACTAGTAGCTCACCTTGAGCACGTTGTGCTCTGGTGAGCTAATAAAACCAAGTGACCACTGGGGCCGACCCAATTTTGAACCAAGGGCCATAATTTTAACAAACTTGGTAAAGGTCCACTAGACAATGCCACACACCAAATATTTAAGCTCTAGGCCTTGCGGTTTTGGAGAAGAAGAATTCAAAAGATTTTACTATTAAAATCTGTTTTACCTCCTGACACCCAGATGTGCAATGAACGGAACCATTTGAAGACCTTTGGTTGAGTTTCATGCAAGGACCATCACAGGCAAGTTTCATGAAGTTCCAGAGGAGTTGCCGTTTGAGACAATTTTGAACGACAGACATTGACGGATTGATGGACACTAAAGGTTTACCTAAAACTGCATGTTCTTGAAATATCTAAATGTGTTGTTGTTGTTGTTGTTGTTGTTGTTGTTGTTACGAAGTTTGGACAATGTTGGATAATTCTAATATTCTTCATGTGGCGTCAGATGATTTAATTCACCTTTGAACTATGCAAACATCGAACAATAATAGAAGCTGTAGCAACGTTAACTATCCCAACGACGATAAATGTCGCACTTGACGTTATATGTCGCAAAGCTGACGCTAAATGTTGCAATCAACGCTTGATGGCACAAAACCCCCTGACGTTGAGCGTTGCACCTGTAACGCCAAATGTCGCAAAAAGTTGCACTGCCGCTATTTGTCGCAACATCAACGTTAAATGTCGCACTCTTTTAAAAACACTCTATTGTAGTATTACTGACCTAGTTTAAGCTCCCGACGAATTCCGGAACAATAATCCTGGGTTTACCGGAATGAACCGGGAACTAGTCTTTACTTTGAGATAGACGAGTAGAGGATGTTTGTTTTGAGTAGATATGGAGTATATCTCATCGTTAAGTGATTTAATTTATATATTTCAAGAGTGACATTATTAAGGGCTATTGTTACTAATTATATCTTTATTTCCTCAAATATTGAAGATTACATATAAAGACAGATTGATAAAGAACATACAAAATGCAAACATTATACAATAGAGACATGCATATGACAAACAAACCAAACAACGATTTAAACATAGTTTGCTTATAACATACTATCGTTACAGCACCAAACAGAATACAAGGTTGTGATGAATGGGTAAGCCATATATGCATGTGTAATAAGGTTTACAACCATATAAACGCGAAACCACTTACCGAAACGAGACGTAAGAGTTTCAATAAGGTCAAGAATAATATAAATATACAAAGAAATAGTGCAGGCGTGCATGAAGGTGTGTTTAAATGTACATATTAAAGTTCGCTAATGTAGTACGTGCGGAAGTGCGTGCATGATTGCGTATGAGTGTACAGAAACATGTGTGTTTATGTGGAATTACACATATCAAGTAACATTTACAAGTTTATACAAACATAAACATTAACTGGAATTATATATAGCAGAAAGATTACATAAATGAGAATATCGGTATGTTTTTTTTGCTTTGTTTTTGTTTTTCTGTGCCTTGAATGGAGAGGCCCTCAGACCATTCGAGACGGCGTGTAGCGGCGACCGGGAAGCTAATGAGGTAGTTGGGTAATGAAGTTTGTTGGGTTAAAATGCAGTTTCCGTACAAATTAATGATTTGTCGCTGCCATATGAAGTATTTAGATAATACAGATTGAATGTTGGAAATGAGACTAGCGACATTATATTGTGCGGTGTATAAGCTTTGTCATGAAAAGATCTGTTGAAATGAATTATTGCTACTGTGCCCATTTAGTTGTAAATGAACATGCTTTGTTTGAATTGAGAGCTAAACAAAGTCCGTGCTGGAATGGACAGATGCAATTTTCATATTTTTGGCCATAATTTGTTACATTGCATTTATCATGGTGACCGAACCTTGTGGATCATAAGCTTATATATTTAATGAAAATGTCCGTGTGTATAAGGCCGTAAAGTTATAGTTAGAGTCTAGCATTAACGATTACCGGTAACTGAGGATATTGACATTACAAACACAATTATAATGGTTTAAATTTGGTTTCCCATTATGTTAATTTGTTATGCATGTTAATAAAATCTTAATTTCTTATCACACATACATGTCAAATAAACAAGGAGGTCCAAGCCGGGTGAAATGGAGGGTCTAGCTCCTTAGTAAAGAGCCCGATGATTTTCGGTTAATACATCAATAATTGAGTTCTTCACTGGACAAAACTGAGATTGCATCTCGGATTCGAACCATTCATGAATTACAGTCTGTTTCGTGTACTCTCAATTTGGGTAGATCTATTCTATCTGGTTGACCTTTCAGCTGGCGTCTGCTCAATGCAGCTTCACCCCCGCCCCCACCCACACCGTATCAAATTGATTATAAGGGCACGAAACTTATTCCTTTCAGGAATATAAATTCAATGGTTCTCAGTCTTCAGAAATGATTTGGTGCACATATACTGAGTTCTACATGCACAAAGAAGTTCTGCGGTGGAAAAGGTTTTTAAGGCTGACTTTCAAGGTAAAGGGACATTGCCTGCCTTTAGCTTGCATGGTGGTAAGAAAATGGTAGAACAAAAGACATCCCACATTCAGGGCCAGGAATCAAAACTACGCCGTACCATTCATTTTCTAAAGAAATGCCGCCATTTTGAGAAGAAAAAGGTATGTTTTTGTTCATTACTGTTTTTTTGTAGGAATTGCATGATAACGAGATACATATATGAACACGCTACTATTTTTCCGCTTCACATGGTGTATGCAACTTGAAAATACATTTTGAAAAACAATAGTTATAGAGAACTGAAAATTCGAAGTGGAGAAGAATTTGCGAAACATTTGACAGGATACGACGCAGTTGAAATTGCTGTATCCACTGCTTTCACCCTTAAACTGTATTATTAATCGTGTTTAGTTACCAAATACATTTTCACGTCACGAGACAAAGTCCCAATTGAAGCAGAAATTTTTTCGACAAACAATGATTTTTACAAAATGGTAAGACGCAGTTGCATTTAAATATGGTACGACGCAGTTGTATTATCGTTATAGCCTTTTCAACGGGTTTCGTTTCGACAATATGTGCATATTTTACCAGCTTTTTCGAACGATTTATTGTCTTAGATGAAAATTAGGATACACGCAGTGTACAATGTTCATTTTTCAGACACATGTTAATCTTCCAACATTTATTTGTTTTAATTCGCTATTTTCAACCTAATTTTATCAAATATTCACAGAACAAAGCATACCATATCATCAGCGCATCTATTAAGCGTATTCGAAACAATGTACAACAGATAAAGCTAGCATTAAATAGTTTCGCATAATTTGTTTCTAAAACAGAACTTTCATGTGTTGGACTTGTTTACCATCATTTTTTTTATATACAATTATTTGAAAAGTAAATCATGGAATAAACAGTTATGTATTGTGAAGATTCACGATTGTTTAAGTTACAACTGAATTAAATTTAAAATAACTAGCTTCTCTACGCCTTATTGTAATGTATCAACAAAGTCCATCTGAAACTAGGACATAACTGTACCATTAACAAGAAGATGGATATGATGTATATAAGTTATGTAATCGATGATGAGACTGATGTTCATGTATAAATGTAATTACAGGTGTCTCGCAAACAATTTGTGTATCGTTTGTCCCGTATCGAAATATATATCCTCTCGCCACCTGCCTGGCAATACACAGCTCCAAGTATAGTAAAATCAGGGCTCAAAATTAACACTCGCATTTCGGCAAAATTCGAGTAGAAAATGAAGTTTGCGAATTATGTTTTAAACCACTAGCATTTTTTTCGAGTGAAACGTTTGGCTTAAACATTTTCTAAAACAAGTCAAAATGAGATAGTTTCAATAAGATAATCAATAACATCACCAAAACTAATCAATCCTAGCTTGTTTTTAATATCACAATCGAAATTTACACCGGTAAATTGTTGTATGGACACATATATGTTAAAACATCTGCTGTTTTAATATTTCCCTTAATGAATATAAATACTTGGTAAAGCTTTATTTTCTAATTAGGATTCTAATCATTTAAGTTTATAATTTCGATATTCAATTTTCAATCAATAGAAGTTACCCACACCCTCGTATTGACCTTGGAATCTTGATTTTACACTAGTCCTGGTTTCCAATGGAAACGCGTCTAACGCTGAATTCGATCATCAATTGAACAATGTCAAAATGAAAGATATCCAGTTTTTTCTTTATTATATCTTGTGATTTCAGTGAAATGTGCACAGAAACTGAAATCGACAAACCAAAGAAAGCACATGGATCTAACGCACTGGTGATAGAAACTGAAGAAATGGGAGGAGAAGTTGGTTGTCAAACTTTAAATAGAGTCCGCGCACAAAATTATCACTGTCATTTTCGGCAAAATGCGAGTAGAAAATGAAGTTTGTCGGTTATGTTTGAGTACTTACTGCAAACCAAGGCTTAACAAATAAAATTATGATCCTTTTTAGTGGGCACTGTCGTTTTTTTTGTTCGCTTGGCCTAGCCCAACAGTCGTATTTGACCCACCAAAGCTTTTCTCTTTTCTACCAAGAGGGCTCGAACTTGCATTAAATCAAAAGACCGATAGTCCTGAGAGCTGCCAATTGAAAAATATTGCTACATTATCCTAGCTTATAAGTTTGAGGATTTTGCAATCATGGACACTTAATAATTGAATGGAATAAAATCTTTCAGAACTGATACTTTAACGCTCTGCTAAGATTCTGTCATGATTAAGATTTGATTCGGTACTAAAGTTCTTGATTTGTTGGGTCAACCTTTACGAAATACTTCATATTCGCTCTATGTAAAATATCATTAACATATCGATGGTATCGTGATTACATTCCCAACCAGAGTAAAATATCGTCGAATCTGAAATTTATGTCGATCTCTGATTGAATGTTGTAGAACTCGATGGAATACATTGGCTATTGAGACGGAGCCCGGTCTTAAAGTGTACAGACTTGAATACGATATTAAAAGTAGTTATTTTCAATTTGTAATACACCGTATCTTATGAACACCAACACAATGTCGACCATTTATGGTAATTGTATTCAAGTTGCTTCAATATTTTCGTTGCAAAGTTTTAAAATACATATGTGTTGATTTAAATATCATTTACAGGTACATATAGACGCAGACAGTAATATTCATCTGTAAATATGAACCAGATTGAAGTACCATTTTATCATACATGAGTAGTATAGCAAGTGGTTTCTCAAGAAAACAACGTGTTAACGTGCTACATGAAAGCACGCTATGACGTCATTAATCAGGATAATGGCCTATTGTTTCGGATATTACATAATTACATATAATATCGTATTGTTATTCGGGACAATTAATGAACTACGTCATTAACTGCAAAAAACGCAACTGAAGCAAACAAATCGGGCTGCAGCCGCTACCGCTCCCTTAAATGAGGTCACGTGACTCCTACCCACCCCTTTAATGAGGTCGGGCGGCTATTGTTTTCGAGAATGAAAAAAAAAAACGCAATATTTATTCGCATATACTATCTAATTGTTATTCGGGACAATTAACGAACTACGTCATCAATTTTGCTATTGTCGATAAATAAATAATGAGTATTGTCTCTTCGAATAATAACGTATTTACTTTCTGAAAAATTTAACAACGCTATCCGGAATACCTCGCGCTATATAACGGATACATTCTTACGCGCCGAGAGAAGATTCCTTCATAATTATTATTCTTTGCACTTTTTTTGTGACCGCTGTTGCGGCATGATTAGAAATGCTACAAATATGAAAATTTCCATGCATACTCACATTTATCTGAAGTTGTGCACCATTCAGTTTGTTTTTCATTTTAGTACTAAGTTTTGCTGCTAAGTGGCGTTTAGCATCAAAACATATAATTGCTGATAACTCTGTCATTTGACACTTTATTTGTATGCAGTTTTTTGCATTCTGTTCTCTGTCAACTGGCCCATTAAATATGATGAGTGGCAATATCCATATCTTTGAAACTTTTGAGCTAGAAGAGGTTGAATGTTTGAATCTTTGAAAAAAATCTGGCAAATTAGGGTGTGTCCACGAAAAACATGCCCATTTTTGTAAGAGATTAGATACGCTCATTCTGTTTTTTTGAAATTGATTCCAAAGATCTTTGCGCACAAAATATATGGGGTGGCGATTTCAGAAAATGCATTAAATGGCTTTCAATAAGCGGTCAAAGTGCACTAAAATATGGAGGATTTTTTTTTCGAGAATAGGCATTTTTTTAAGTTTTTTGATGATTCTGCCATTATTTTTGAATCAATCTTTATGAAATTTTCACAGGTTGTATTGTTTGTTGTTTCAAGGGACTTCAGTTTCAAAACTTAAAAAAATGCAAAGGTCAAGGTCATATTGCGATTATAGTTTTTTTCTTTGCCCTTAAATATCTCAAAATCTAAAAATATTTTATCGAAAGAATATGGGTAAAATCAAAAGCCTCTAAAGAGTACTTTTTGAAGAATTTTAGTTTTTTCAGATCGGAGTTGATTTGGTTGTTTGGTGGCAGTTTGATGTTTGGTCATATTTTGAATTGATTTTAAAGCCTTTAAAGTTTAAATGTGTGATATATTTTGTCATCATTGGAAAAAAGAATGTCTTACCTCGTCAACAAAAAAAGAATTTTGAAAATCTGTCAAGAATTGATAATTTATAGAGAATTTAAATACATGACCCAGAATAAAAACAGAGAAAATTTTACAGAATGAGCATCACTGGTTACCTATGTTCTATAAATAGATGCAGGCTCTGCTAGCCTTAGGTTGCGATGTTACAGGTCATGAATTTATGTGTAAAACTAGCCTACTATCTCACTTCCATTGTAGCAGGTAACCCATCAACCCATCAGAGGTTTTACCATATAGCTACTATATTGGCTAAAGACTCCCTGCAGTGATGACCAGCAATTAACAGGTCTGATCACAGCAGATGGGGGCCTGGCTCAGTGGGACATCACATTCCTTTCGAG
The DNA here is from genome assembly GCA_021229015.1 of Solen grandis. NCBI lineage: Eukaryota > Metazoa > Mollusca > Bivalvia > Adapedonta > Solenidae > Solen > Solen grandis. The sequence goes on from CM037786.1 coordinate 21,695,690, forward strand.
ATGCCTTTAAGTCTTGGTCACAGCTGAATTCACCAATGAAGGAAAACACTAAGATATATAAACGTTTTGCATTTTGTTGTTTTTCTGGTATTTTAACTTGGCTGATCAGGTTTGAAACTGTGAATCATCACGAAAGCCGTTGCATTTGCAGTATGCAAATCTAGTTGAGTGTTGCTCTTTGTGGGGTCGAGCTCTGGGCCCTCAATCCTGATGGTGAGCGCCTCAAAGTCAGAGTAGATGAGAAAAGAGGCCGGGAGCTGCTTGTAGTGGTTCTGAATGGTTAGCTTATTTTTACCCTCTTCAGGCATCTGTTTGACCGATTCCCTGGCACTCTGGCTTGTGAGCTTCTAATATGTCTTCCCTAGAATAGCCATGTAGAAAGCGCTCGCAGAAGTGCTTCTTCCCCCATGCTTGCTCTCCGAATACAACAGACGTCTGAGATTTTTCACCCAGGTGTAGTGGAACTTACCAGCCTTCTCAACCAACAGGAGATTGATCCTGTGCATGTCCTCTTGCAGTCTGCTGAGGTAGTGTACAATCACTCCCTTGTCCCAGCCAAAGACGTTGATAGTGTAACGTGTAACCTTGTATTGGTCTGATGTGAATTTTCCTCGGGGCTTTCCTAGCCTATGATTGATAAAAACACTTGGGAATATGTACAGATAACCTTGATATTAAAAGGATTCTCCAAAATGATTTGCTTGAACAAAAATTACCAGACTAATTAAGTATAATTTTACATATGAAACCTTATGAAACAATACATTTACTGTTCTCGAACTAAAATAAAGTCATTCAGGTGGTTCTGAGACCTAGCTCTACCTTGAGCATCAATATGAAATAAAAAATCAAAGTCTGCTAAACCCCAAGCAAAACACCTATCAAGAGCTTTGCTTGAACACACAGTGTTCTGAAGCAATCTCAAGCACCCTTGCCTCAGACAATATATATCCCAAGGTTCAAACAAAACCTTGTTTGAGATCTTGCCCAAGGTTCGAAACAACCTTGCTTAACACGGTCTGGTGAAAACCCCTGGGAATAAACCCAGCAACACACACATATATATATATAAAGCAACTTTTTACCAAGGCTTCACCCGAAACTCTGAGCAAAGAGCTGCAACTTATCGGGTTACACACCTAAAGGTAAGTTGTTACTATAATATGTATATGTTTAACGTATAATACTATTAAGCTACGATGTGACCACCACCAGCCGTAACAGCAGACTGACTGAAACTGAGCGAAAACGCTGTATTTATACCAAAAACCAACCACGTGACCAATCACGTGACCCCTAAAGATTGAACTCTTCCGGGTAAAACCATTCCCCGAAAATATGAAGAACGAAGGGGCGTAAGCTTCTTGTAAAGCTAATAAACTTGATTAAACAGTATTTAAATCTCCAAAATCTTATTATTTATTTAAATAACTGAAAATAATGGATATAAAATAATTAACTTACAAGGAGAAATGTTTCTTCCTGCTTTAAATTTACGATGATCGGCAAAACGGAAACCGGATGTAGAAACACTTAGGCTTAACTCTACCAATTATGGACAAGGTAAGCTCAACTAAATTATTTTCGTCACACTACCCACGCCTCCGGGTACATGCGTCCCGCATGAAAAAATCAACAAAAACAATTAGATGGAATATCTTTTACTTTTGTACACATCCTATGAACGAACAAAAATGAAAAGAAAAGAAAAAAAATGTTTGCTAAAACTGTAATAAATTTTGATGAATTAAAACCCGAGAACATACGTCCTGACACTTAGTTTAGTTCTGTGGGGTATAGTTTATCTTCACTGAGAACCTGCCCCCATCTGGTAGAATATCACCTTGTATGGTTATGTCACAAGGTCTAATGACTTCAGCACTGACAAGATCCCCAAGGTTGATCGATATTCCCGTCAGTTCTTTCTGCTCACACTTATATGCCAAGGCTGAGTTGAAAATATCTTCACCCGAGTCCTTCACCGCGATCTCCTGTCTCACTAAAGCCCTGTCTTTCTTTTCTAACTGGTATTTCAGCTCAATTACCCTGTTTACAGCACAATCCTTCTCATTATCCGGCTTTTCATTATGTCTTTCTAATATCTCCGACATTTTAGAAATACTTCCAGTTGAGGATCCGGAGTCGGATGGTTCTGCAATGTGCCTTTTCTTGACTGTCGTGACTAGTACTGGTTCTGTCCTCTTTCGAAACATGCGACCAAGGGTCACTGGATCCTTTAACCGAATGCTATCATCTTTGTCACTATCATCATGCTCACTTTCAATACACACTTCAGGTTCTTCATCCCAATCACTTTCAGGGTCAATATCTTTTTCTGAAACAGTTTCTACAGGTTTGTTCACTTTGAGCACTTCTCTACTGTTAAGTTTGTGTTGTGTATTTAGATGCCTTTTACGGTAAACCTCCTTCTTAAATGTGATGTTGCACTTTGGGCAAGGCATCCTACTTGCGGAACACTTTTCTACATGAGCGGCAAAGGCCTGCCCAACGACGGATTCCTTGCATACGGGGCAAATTGGATCCATACTTTGCGTAATCTTTTGCTTTGACATCTCAGATCTGAAAGTAGAACAAACAAAATCTTTGAGCCACTCTGGTGCTTTACGAGATCTTTTCGATCTCCCAAAATCTACCTCAAATTCATTCTCAACCTCTTTCTCATCAAATTTCTCTCCCAAACAAACCTCGCTCTTCTCGTTCTGGCTACCTGTCTCACACACATGTTCACCTTTCAAAACTTGCCCCTTCTTCTGTCTGATTCTGTCTACATGCACGACTTGCACAGTTCCAGACATACCACAATCAACCTTATACAACACATCCTAAACACGTTCTTGAACTGTGAAAGGACCTCTCCAGTACGACGTGAATTTTGAAGAACAGCCAACTTTCTTGACAGGGAAGTATACATATACTTGATCATTTGGCTGAAGCACTTCATATGACAACTGTTTATCATGGTACTTTTTCTGTCTCTCCATACTTGATTCAGTATACTGGCGAACAAAAGAATGGGCTGTCTCCAACCGTTCTTGTAGCTCCCAAACCCATTGGTTGACTGGCACACCCTTAATACTCGGTGGCATTTCATATAAAATGTCTAGGGGAGTTGTTGTATTTCGCCCAAGCATCAACATGTTTGGACCAGTAGTTTCGTGGACGGTGGTCCTATATGCCATCATAACGTATGGCAGTTGATCATCCCAGTCGGTGTGATTTTCAGAGACAAATGCGCTCAGCATGGCGCAGAGCGTACGGTTGAAACGCTCCACCATCCCGTCTGACTGGGGATTGTATGGGGTAGTTCGGGTCTTTTCTATCTGTAACAGCCTACACATCTCAAGAAACAGTTTGCTAACAAACTGACGCCCTTGATCGGAATGAATCTTGTTTGGGATGCCAAACCTTGCGATGAATTGCTCAACAATGATCTTGGCTACTGTCTTAGCCTCCATGTTTGGCATCGGGAAACATTCAGTCCACTTTGTGAAATAGTCTGAGATAACTAGGACATATTTATTTCCATTATCGGTTTCAGGTAATTCCCCAATGATGTCAACAGCAATTCTTTCCATGGGAAAACCGCTTCTGACAATTTGCATTGGAGCCTGTTTCGTCTTGTTTGGATTCTTCCTCCTCAGGCAAGTGTCACACCCCATGACATAAGCTCTAACATCCCCTTGCATCCCTAGCCAGTAGTAATTCTGCCTTACTTTCCCTAGAGTCTTCTTGATCCCTAGATGACCAGATGCCCTTATGTCATGCGAATACTTCAATACTTGTCTTCTCTCAGACAATGGAACAATATTTTGCCAAGAGTCCATTTCTGACTCCGAATCGACCCATTTCCGAACGAGCATTCCGTCTCGTATGTCCAACAGGTTCCATTGGTTCAGCAGTGACTTCACAAAGTAACTTTGGCTTGAAACATTCCGAGAAGGTGGCTTTACCCCATCTATGAGCCATGATTTTACAAGTTTGATGTCTTTGTCGTTGTCCTGTAATGTTTTCAGGGTAGGTTTTTCATCTTCAGACCCTTTTTCTTCCTTACCAAAGTCTTCAAACTTCAAAACAGACTTTGCTTGGTACTGAGACTCTTCCTCCTTGCCACACTGCTTACATGGTATTCGGCTGAGACCATCGGCATTCTTGTGAGTTCGCCCTGGACGATGCTCAATGTCCATATCATATGCAGCAAGAATCTCAAGCCATCTTGCAACCTGACCTTCTGGGTTTTTGAAATTCATAAGCCATCTTAGAGACCCATGATCTGTCCTGACAGTAAAACGTTTTCCATAGAGGTAGTGCCTGAAATGTTTCACGAAATTAACAACAGCGAGAAGCTCTTTTCTTGTAACGCAATAACTCTTTTCAGTTTTTGTCAAAGTCCGGCTTGCATAGGCGACAACCCTCTCCTTCTCATCAATGACCTGGGAGAGAACAGCTCCTATAGCTTCATTACTCGCATCTGTATCAAGGATGAAAGGTTTAGTGAAATCTGGATAACAGAGAACAGGAGCCTCAACTAACCTTTCTTTCAATGTGCTGAAGGCTGTATCACACTCTTTATTCCATACAAACTTCTGAGCTTTTTCAGTTAATCGATGAAGTGGTTTTGCAGTCGCTGAAAAGTTCTTTATAAACCTCCTATAGTAACTGCAAAGTCCTAGAAATGATCGTATGTCATGCACATTTCTAGGGACAGGCCAGTTTCTGACAGCTTCTGTTTTCTCAGGGTCAGTTTTGATACCAGCGTTTGAGATGACATGCCCGAGAAAATGGACTTCTTTCGCAAAGAGTCTGCATTTACGGGGTTTTATCTTCAGCCCAGCTTCCTCAAGGCGTTTGAACACCTTTTCAAGATTCGAAACCATGTCTTCGAAAGTCTTTCCATAAACTATTATGTCATCAAGGTATATGAGGCAAATTTCCCAGTTTAGACCAGCTAGAACAGTCTCCATTAGGCGTTCGAAAGTTGCTGGGGCATTACATAGACCAAACGGCATTACGTTGAATTCGAACAACCCTTGTCTGGTGGAGAATGCTGTCTTCGGTTTATCAGCTTCATCAACCTCTATCTGCCAATATCCTGAGTTGAGGTCAAGACAAGAAAACCATTCTGAACCAGAGAACTGATCGAGTGCCTCGTCAATCCTTGGAAGTGGGTAGGCATCTTTTATTGTCTTTTCATTTATTTTTCTGTAGTCAATACAGAAACGTTTGGTACCGTCCTTCTTTGAAACCATGTCTATGCCACTTGACCAAGGACTGCATGATGGCCTGATGACATTCTTCTCAAGCATTTCATTTACATGGCTTTCTACTTCAGAGTTCATGTTTGCTGGGACTCTACGAAGTGGCTGTTTGATTGGATGTGCTGAACCAGTCGGTATTTTGTGCTTGATGATACCAGTTCTTCCCAAATCTGCATCTGCTTCAGAAAAAACGGTGCCATACTTCGTCAGACAATTTGTTGCCGTTGCTTTATGGTCATACCCTCTACCGTCCTTTGGTACAAGTCATTCAAATGCTCTGGGACAGTGCTGCTTGGTGATTTGCCATCCATTCTTAGTGGTTTGACTTGGCTTACCTCGGACACTAAACTCAAGTTAGCAACATGTGTTCCAGGGTAAAGCATCTGAGGTTCGTCACTCAAATTCATTATCCTAAGAGGTACACTCTCGTCGCATTTGACTAATGCTTAAGCAACTATCCCCTTTCCACAGTAAACCATCTTCTCAACCGGTTCAACAAGACTGAGGCTTTGCTTTGGTAACATTGGTTCAGTTATTTTCCCCTCTATAATCATTTCTGACATTTTCGGGACTTCAACTTTCTCAGCCACTGTGATTCGGTAACAGCCTATTTTACCATAGCAGGTAAGCTTGTATGTTTTTCCAAGTAATGTCATGGACTCCTTACAAACATCAATGTGGACTTTGTACTGTTTCATGAAGTCCAGACCAAGTATGACATCAACATCAATATCTGCAACAACTACTGGAGTTATGCAGGACACACCCGAAATTTTGAAACATGCCTCAGTTTTGCCTTCCGTATCAAGAGGCATGCCTGATGCTGACACAATATTGTGCTGGAAACTTTCAAGTGTCTTATCAGCTCCAACTAAGTTCCAAACCTTTGTTGAGACTAGTGTGAGAGTTGCCCCGGTGTCAACGAGACAATCTACTCTGACCCCATCTATCTCTGCCTCGGTGTAAAGGCCAGACCCTATCTGGTTGGATTGCTTAACGCTGTGTTGCTCTGTAGTATCTTTATTAGTCTTAATCGGAACAGTTTTGAGCTTAGGACAACTCCTCCTTAAATGGTTTTGTGATCCACAAAAATAACATCTCCTTGGACCTGCCTGTCTATTTTCTGGAGTATTTGAAGTTTGGTGGTATGGGGCTGGCCTACTTGGGTTGCCGGTATGTGCCGAAACAGACGTCTTCCTAGTCCAGCTCTCAAAACTTCGTTTGAGATCTAGCATGGCCTTGCTTAAAGCCTTGATGTCATCCTCACATCGTCTAAGGCCTGAAGTTTCAGAAACATTTGTTGAGAAGGTGATACCTTGGTTTTCAATTTGCTTTTTCTCAGCACGAAAGAAAGCCTCGAGCTCTACAGCATTGCGGACAGCATCATTCAGACTGGTGGGTCGGACTTGCTTGATCCTGAGCCTCATGTCTGAGTTGACCAAAGCATCAATAAACTGTTCCCGAGCCAATGTCTCTCTTACGTCAGCTGGGGCATTGGGATAGGCAAGGTTTGTCAAACGTCTAATGTCTTGTCCCAGCTGAGGAAGTGTTTCAGACGCTCTTTGTCTTCTTTCCCTGAGCTGGACCCTATAAAGTTCTGTCTGGTTCGGGGGTGCAAATCTGTCTTGTAAGGCCCTAACAAGTTCCTCATAATCATGGGTTGTTGAGTCCAGGTTTCCAAATACTCCCTGAGCCTGACCTCTAAGTGACACAGAAAGATAGAGCCCTTTCTCCCTGTCTGTCCAGCCATTGATCTCAGAACAAGCATCAAAATGTGCTTTGTAATCCGTCCACGAGCCAGTACCATCGTAAGTTGCAGGCTTCATGATAGTGCCCCGAGATATGTTATGAGACTTCTTCCTCCTCTTGGTCACATGAGCATCAGCTGGGAGGGACTCGTGCTCAGACTCTTCTGCATGTAACCTCAAACCACTCTTTTCGAATATCTGCCTCTTCAATGCACCATCTCCAGGTGGTGTCGGAAGCAACCGTTTAGGCTTCATGCTGACCCCTGGTTCAGACTTAATGAATGGGGTTGATGCCGAGATGGACATATCATCAAGTTGCTTCTGGAGATATGTTATTTCACTCTGAATCTGGTATTTTTCATTTTGCATTCGAAGTTCAGCTAATTCCTCAT
>CM037786.1:21703205-21753205 GCA_021229015.1 Solen grandis
ATGATAGATATTTAGACAATGATTTAACTATACGTATAAATGACGGAGTTATACCTAGGGTAAACAAAGACCACGTGCTTGACGCACACGGTGTGCGGCTCACTGAACTGTGTAAAACAACAAATCTATTTATAGCTAATGGGCGTTTACATAACGACAGGTATATAGGTGAATACACGTTCATTAATAATAATGGTATGAGCGTTGTTGACTATATATTGATGAATGAACATGATTTTCGATATATTTCTACATTTGAAATTATGCCACCGAGTGAGTTATCAGATCATTGTGCTGTACATTTTTGTATTGAAATGTTACGTTTACCTGTTATCACTGAGAATACGTGTACTGACCAGGAATTATTTATTGATTGGGACGATACGCAGATACCCATTTTTCGCAATAGTTTAATAGTCGATATTCAACACTTAGATAATCTGACCACAGATATAAATAACAACATAATTGACTTTACAATTAATTCATTCACAAAATATATGCAAAATAATGCCTTTAAAGTTTTGGAAAATTCAAGAAGAAAATCAATATAAATAATAATTATAAAATAAAGAAAAAATGGTTTAACAAGGAATGTTATGAGGCCAGAAAAGAGTTTAATAAAGCAAGAAACATTTTTTTCAGAAATCGCTCAACCGAGAATAAGCAATATTTCTTAAACAAAAAACGTTTTTATAATAATATAAAACGTAAAAGTAAATTAAAATTTAAAAGAGAGGAAGGCAATAGAATTTCAAACTTAGCAAAATCAGACCCTAAAATTTTTTGGAAAAATATCAAATTACAATTCAAAAAACCAAATGTTGATTCTGATAATGTTACAATAGATGATATGTTCACTCATTTTAATGATCTTTATGGTTCAGAAAACACACAAAGTGAACACGATATTCATAGTGAGCCCCATGATGATTATGTTTATGATATTGATCTTGATTGTGACTTTACTGTATCAGAAATTAAAACTGCTGTATTCTCACAAAGTAACTCAAAAAGTCCCGGAAATGACCATTTAATAGCTGAAGTATTTAAACACTCTTTTGATATAATCTCACCTTTTTTAGTTTGCTTTTATAACAAAATTTTTAATGATGGAATTTTTCCTGCAAGTTGGGGAGAGGGTATCATTATACCAATTTTTAAAGGCGGCTCTCAGGAGGCTAAAAATTATAGAGGAATCACTCTGAATAACATTCTCTCAAAAATATACTCCAAATTATTAGTAAATCGTTTAACAAAATGGGCTGATAAATATGGTAAATTTATAGACAATCAGTTTGGATTTCAAAAAAACAAATCAACAACAGACTGTATTTTCATATTGCATGCAATCATAACAAAAACATTATCGTCTAAAAGAAAACTTTATGTAGCATTCCTAGACTGGGAGAAAATGTTTGACCGTATTGACAGACTTTTATTATGGAGAAAACTGTTAGATGAAGATATAAGTACAAAATTTACCAATGCAATAAAATCCATGTATATAAATGTCAAATCATTCATTAAATACAATTCTATGAAATCTAATCATATATATTCTAAAATTGGGGTAAAGCAAGGTGATCCTATCAGCAGTATTTTGTGTCTATTTTATTTAAATGATATTTTAAGGAATATTAATTCAAATTTAAATGGTTTATTAACTGTTGAAGATGTACAACTTTTTTTATTACTATTTGCTGATGATGCTGTTTTTTAATCGTTACAATCAATATTAAATAGAAAAGGAAATTAAATATTAATTTAAAAAACAAAAGTAATGATTTTTGAAAACGGTAAGCGTAGCCACTATAATTTTTTTCTTAATAATACAAAACTTGAAATTGTAGAATCATTTAAATATTTGGGAGTCTATCTATTTAAAAATGGTAATTGGAATCGCACACAGCGGTATATAGCTCAGCATGCTTCATTTTCGTTACATAACCTTTTTATTGTCAACAATCAAATTGAACTTCCCATATCTCAAAAGTTAAAATTGTTTGATTCTCTTGTTCTTCCTATTCTCACATATTCTTCTGAAGTATGGGGTAGTCACCAAAGCCCAAATATAGAAGCGTTATTCTCTAAATTTTGTAGAAGATTACTTGGAGTTAAACAGTCAACCAACTTAGATGCTTTATATGGTGAATTGGGTCGTATACCAATGTTTTTACATAGAAAACTACTTCTTCTTAAATACTGGACTAAACTTCTCACCTTAAGTGAAAGAACCATATTATTTAAAACCTATTTTATGTTAAAAACAGATACTGAGAATGGACTGACATATAATGGTAATAATTGGGCATTTCATATAAAAACTATTTTAAATCAATCAGGGCTATCTTTTCTATGGGAAAACCAGTTTAATATGCCTATTAATTTTAACTATATTAAACAGAGATTATTAGATATATACATACAAACTTGGTATTCATCGATAAATAACTCGAGTCGACTTGATACATACTGTTTATTTAAGTTCACTTTTAACTTCGAAAACTATTTAGACATACTTACTGTAACAAAGTTTAGGATAGCGTTAGCAAAATTTCGTACATCATCACATAACTTAGCAATGGAACAAGGTCGTCATACTAATATTCATAGAAACAATAGAATTTGCCAAAATTGCAACTCAGGTCAATTGGAAACGGAATATCACTTTTTACTTATTTGTCCGAAATATTCTACATTTAGATCAATTTATATTAAACGTTACTATTATACATGGCCAACAAAACAAAAATTTACTAATTTAATGAGTTCAACATCTCGAAATATTATCATTAATTTATCTAAGTATATTTATACACATGTAAGACTTATTAAAAAATTACCATTAATTAATCTACTCTTCACTATCTACCTTTACTTCAATAATAATTGTTAAAAAAAAAAAAAAAAAAAAAAAAAGTAAAAAAATGTTTAGCATTTTTAAGACAATATGTTTAGTGAATATTTAATTTTGGACTGTATGATGTTATAGCTCCTGTAAATTCATGTCCTTTATTGAATTTGTTTTTGTAATTGCTATAAATATGTATATGTTTAAAGCAATAAAATATTTGTACTTGTACTTGTACTTATATCAAGAAATAAAGACTTATATATCAAGAAATTTCAGTCATTTGGAGACGATGTCTACTTAATGCAGTTATAGTGCTGCCACACTGCAGTATCACGTCGTAGACATGTGGCATGATACCACACCCAGTCACATTATCCTGATACCGGGCCAACCAGTCCTGCAACTACCCTTATATGCTAAGTGTCAAGCAAGGGAGCTATAACAGTACCATTTTTTACGACTTTGGTATCGAACCCACGACCTCCCGCTCCCGAGGCGGACGCTCTAAACACTCGGCCACCGGGAACGGTACACCTGTTTAGCTAGTAATATCAGTATGATATAAGTAAAAAGTTTTTTTTTTCAATTTATATGACTAATACATATCTGTAAACTTACATTTTCCGAAAATGCTTCAATTAAGGTGAAAGCGAAAGTAGGATATTTTATGAAAATTCTTACAAATGTCTTTATATTCGTATTTTTTATGTAACTTCCTTATTTCTTGATCAATTTCAAAACTCTAGGTGCCAAAATAATCGTCTTAAAATTCTCTACATCTCACTTGCTTAATGTAAAACTTATTTCTAATGATTCTTAAGATATAAGTCGTAAAATTCTGACATGACGGCAAAATCGCTGAAATTCTATATGTTTAAATTTTTATTTTTGATGTTACTTCCTTATACTTTGATCAATTTCAAAACTTAAGGTACCAAAATAATCGTCTTAAAATTCTCTACATCTCATTTGCTGAATGTGTGACTTATTTCATATGGGTTTTAAGATATAAGCCTTGAAACTCTTACATAACGACAAAATCGCTGAAATTCTACATGTTTAAATTCTTATTTTTGATGTAACTTCCTTATACTTGGATCAATTTCAAAACTTAAGGTACCAAAATAATCGTCTTAAAATTCTCTACATTTCACACGCTTTATCTATAGGAATATTTTTAATACTTTTTAATACTTGAAAAATGAAAAAATCACCAAAGCTATATGCACGAATTTCGTTTTTTCCCCATTACTCCATGATTCTTAGGTCAATCATTAAACTTTAAGCATCAAAAGAACGGCCAAACATTGCTCTACAAATAATATTCATCATCATATTTTCAAAAATCAAAGGATTTCGAGATATAAACTGTTAAACACACTGAGGGTTACCGAATTTTGTTTTTTCCGCCATAACTCAACCGATTCAACCCCGATCATCAAAAACTAAATATCATCTGAAAGGTCTTTCTAAGCACTACACATTATACGCATAGTGTCTCGATAGAATATTTACCGTTTTTGAGATATTTAAGGCCGAAGAAAAACCCGATAATTGATATATGACCTTGACCTTTGGGATTTTCCGGAAACGGAAGTGACATGGCTCTATAGATTCTAATACTGCATCTTCAGACAAAATTTCAAGTTAATCATACAAAAAATAAAGCCTACAGGGCTTAAAAACCGTTAAGTTTTAATACGAAAGTTTTAAGAGCATTATGACGTCATGTGACGTCATATGGCGTTCATTTTTTTAGAATGTATAGAAGATCTGGAAACTAATATTCAGTCCAAATCTAAGCTTTAATTTTATACGCATTTGAAATTTGACGTTATTAGTTCGAATCTTGGATTCGCCATAAAACCTTTGCCTTTTCGAATTTGGAAAAACGGACACAGGGATGCACAACTAGAGCCTAACATACACATTCTGTGAAATTTTGATGAAAATCGATCCAGAAATAATGGCTGTAGACCGCGTACAAACTTTTTCACCTGACGTCAAATCTGACGTTATATGACGTCATATGAATATACAATTCATTGCATCCGAAAGCTCATGGTTTGAAATATATGCCATAAAATTTTCATTGTTCTGAGTCAATGGCAACACCTCGAAATTAACACAAATATAAGAGGAAGAAAAAAAGAATAAGAAGAAGAAGAAGAAGCAGAAGAATAATAAAAAAAACAGTACAAACCCAATATGACTTTCTGCCTGTAGGCAGAAAGTCCTAATAATAAAAAAACAGTACAAACCCAATATGACTTTCTGCCTGTAGGCAGAAAGTCCTAATAAAAAAAACAGTACAAACCCAATATGACTTTCTGCCTGTAGGCAGAAAGTCCTAACTAGACTTCGTTTGTCCCACAAACGATAAGGGCTTTCTGCGCTGCATCTCAGTTTAAGCCTTGATCAGCTGAAAAGATTTTGTTCATAAACAATGTTGACCTCTCAAAACGTTTCTCTGTGGTATAATACCTGCTTTTCCATATTGAAAATATATGTGTTCTACTTTAGTTAATTTCACATGTATCCTTTCTTTAATATGAAACAATTTTCCCTGTTGTTCATTTAAAAGAACTTAAAATTACACAAAACAAGATATTTTAAAAACCCTTTTTTTATATTTATTTGTCTTTATTTTCATTTAACAATAATGAATAAAGGACACTAAAATAATGACTAGACACTTCTTTTACAAAGATAAAAATATATATATAGATTAACCGAACAAATATAGTAGGCCGTGGCCTCACATGAGCACAGGTAAACGTTGTACGTTTAATGCTTGTTAGAGTGTCGCCCTTTTTTTTTTTCAATAGAACTTAACATTCTACTTTATATACATATAACTATTTGACATTCCAGTGGTATTTGAATTAACTGAAACACATTTTGAAATGTTATAACTTGTTAAATGTGGCTGAAGATATTAAAGCATAGTTACATTTTTGATTTACAAAGGCTCTTACTTCGAGATCTACCATATAACGCTTAATATGTTTAAAATTATAATTATTATGAATAGTTTATTGATAACGTTTGAATTGCGCATTTACACTTTTATGATTATTATCATGAGTTCTTATTTCTAATGTAACTTTCTTATATCACGACCAAATAGGAAAAGTAGGGTACCGTTAGAAAGGTCATTGAATTCCCAACAGTTCACACGCTTTATATATCGACCTATTCATAACTACTTTTGAACTATGGACGCTTAAACCTCGGAAAAATGCAAAAATATGCCAAAATATGTTAATGACATTTACTTCATCAACGATATTTTGATAGTTATTCTTTGGATTTTCAAAAGCTGCATATCGTTCGAAAGAAAATTGTTTGGGCTATAAATCATATTCATAACAATATTTACAAAAATCAATATTTTTTTAGATGCATGCAGTTTCCTGCACTACGTATAGGGGCGTTTTCGCTTTTCCGCCATTACTGTGCCATTTCAATCCCAATCTTCAAAACTATTTTGTCATCAGAAAGAGCTTCGAAAGCACTAATAATAATACGCATGTTGTCTCGATAGAATGTTGTTCGTTTTTGAGACATAACAGGTCAAAGGAAAAACCGATAATGGATATATGACCTTGACCTTTGAGATTTTCCGGAAACGGAAATGATATTTGACAATAAGATTCAATGCTGCACTTTCAGAGAAAATTTGAAGCCAATCATCAAGAAATGTGGAGTACCGGGCTGAAAAACCGTTTGTATTTGTTTCAGAATTGTTATTAACATTATGACGTCAAATGACGTCATATGTCGTTCAATTTATCAGAATATAAAGAAGGCATCAAGGAGTATATGTGGTGTGGATTTGAGATTTCTAGCTTACATAGGAGCTACAAAATACTTAAAAACATTTTAAGGTCCAAAGTTCGAAACTGGGTTTAACCACAGAACATTGGTCTTTTCGATTCTGGGAAAACGTATATAATAGTGCACATCTAGAACATAATAAACACATTTTGGAAAAATATCGAGAAAATCCACTAAGAAATGAAGGCTGTAGAGGGCGAACAAACTTTTGTAGCAAATGTCATATTTGACGTCATGTGACGTCATACAAATATGAAAATAATAGATTCTAAAATTTTATCACGACAGGTATGAGCTATTAAATTTTCGTGATTCTAGACCGCCAGGAACCTATTGAAATAGCAACCTCTTTTGGAAGAAAAGAATAATAATAAATAGATGTCATTCGTCTAAACGAATGATAGGACTTTCTGCAACCTGTGTTAATGCAAAAAGCAGGAGATAGAAGTTTCATGTAATGACTCATTTCTGGTAGTATTTCATGTTCATGCTGAACAATTGACATTATATTCCGCGAAAAATAAGCGTTTAGTTACGAAGAAAAAAAAATAAGTAACAGTAGTAGTAGTATGCTTATGACGTCATATGACGTCACGACTCAAAATATATTGAGAAATTATGCAGAACTGCAAACTGTGTAAGTTTCAACTTTCTATCTCATCCTGAAGCTCTTTAATCCTAAAATGAAATTTTCGGTCCTATGTTCGAATCTTATTTCCGCCACAGAACTTTGGTCTTTCGGAATTTCGGTTAGCTGACAGGATATGCACATCTTAGTTTCAAGATGTACCATCTATGAAAATATGAAGAAAATTCTAAAATAAATGGCGGCTGTAGAGCGTGAACACCATTTTCCACTATTTATAGCCCTGACGTCACATGACGTCATAGGGTGCTGAAGATGCATTTGTTCAAAAGCGCATACAGTACTTTCAAAACTGTGAAATTTTCATTATTCTGAGCAACTGGCATCATGTGGAAATCATTGCCCTAAAATGAAAATTAAGAAGTATGCTTATGACGTCACATGACGTCATATGACGTCACGACTCAAGGTATATGTAGAAATTCTGCAGAACTGCAAACTGTGTAAGTTTCAACTTTCTATCTCATCCTGAAGATCTTTAATCCTAAAATAAAATTTTCGGTCCTATGTTCGAATCTTATTTCAGCCACAGAACTTCGGTCTTTCGGAATTTCAGTTAGCTGACAGGATATGCACACCTTAGTTTCAAGATGTACAATCTGTGAAAATTTGAAGAAAATCCGACCATAAATGGCGGCTGTAGAGCGCGAACACCATTTTTCACTATTTTTAGCTCTGACGTCACATGACGCCATAGGGTGCAGAAGATGCATTTTTTCAAAATCGCATACTTTACTGTCATAACTATGAAATTTTCATTATTCTGAACAACTGGCATCATGTCGAAATCATTGCCCTAAAATGAAAATTAAGAAGTATGCTTATGACGTCACATGACGTCATATGACGTCACGCCTCAAAATATATGTAGAAATTCTGCAGAACTGCAAACTGTGTAAGTTTCAACTTTCTATCTCATCCAGAAGCTCTTTAATCCTAAAATGAAATTTTCGGTCCTATGTTCGAATCTTATTTCAGCCACAGAACTTCGGTCTTTCGGAATTTCGGTTAGCTGACAGGATATGCACACCTTCGTTTCATGATGTACCATCTGTGAAAATTTGAAGAAAATCCGACCATAAATGACGGCTGTAGAGCGCGAATACCATTTTTCACTATTTTTAGCTGTGACGTCATGTGACGTCATAGGGTACTGAAAATCATTGAAATCAAAATTTCCTCACGTGACTAATAGGCCAAAAAAATTCATCGTCCTAGGTCCATTGCAACATATAAAAATAAGCGTTTAGTTAGGAAGAAAAAAAGAATAATAATAACTAGACTCCTTTTGTTCTGAACAAAAGAAAGGGCTTTCTGCACTGCAAACCATGTCAAACCTGATCATACTTATTTACTTTTCTTACATACACCATCTTCAAAAATTGAAGAAAATCCGTCCCGAATTGACAGCTGTAGAGTGCAAACATGAATAAATAGCAGAGGAAATCTGTGATGTCATATAACATAATATAAATTCTAAAGTCATTGGATTCAAAAGGGAATATGTGACTTTGTTTTCAGTTATAATTTCATAATGCTAATTTTCCAGAACCATCTTTAAGATAACTACAATAATACTCAATCTTCGTGTTCTGCAAGCTAATGAAGTATCACTAGTCCTCTTAACATGCTAAAAAAGTATACAAGATTCCTTTTCTACGAAATATTCATTTCTCATATCTTTATTGAAGTTTCTTGTTCAATTGAAGGGGTCACAAAGCATTAAAATAAATTACTATATCACATGTTACCTTTAATGTAACAGAAATAAATATGTGGGTTCAACTGCAGAAACACAAGGAAAAATGTTGTCTTTTTTTTTTCTTCAAAAATTCTTACTTTCATGTAAATATGATGTCCGATTTTAAAAACCCAGGTACCGTTAGAAAGGTCTTCTGAATTCAAACATGTACTTACTTTATCTCTTTTTGCGATATATAAATTTTCCCCCCCCCCCCCCCCCCACCAAAAAAAAAAAAGGCAAAAATCACCTGAGAAAAACTGCCTTCATTACCTGTACAAGTTACTAAATTATAGCATCGTTGTACTGAAGACATAATCCATCAGATTATTTATAATTTCACGAACAAAAGTGAGCCTGTTGTCGAAATTTAAAGTCAAACTTGACTAAAAATCATGGCTTAAAACACACAAATTTAAACATCAAAAGCGGCATAATTCTTGACCTTATTGGCAGATGTCAGCCATTATCGAACTTGGCAGAAAGAATATGGCTATAAACATTTTTCTAAAGATTGAAGATGTTTACTTCAGAAATAAAGATGCTAGAGTGCAAATCAAGTGGAATATTACATTTTTTATATCAAAAGGGGCATAACTCCTGACATATTTGACAGATATCAGCCATAATCGAACTTGCCCAAAAGAATATGGCTATAAACATTGTCATAGAGTTTGAAGATGATTCTTAAGAAATGAAGATGCTAGAGTGCAAACAAACTAAAAATTGGCATTTTTTAATATTTAAAGGAGCATAACTCATGACTTTATGGGCGGATATCAGCCATAATCGAAATTGTCCGAGATTTTAAGGTAATAAACATTTTCATAAAATTTAAAGATGATTGCTTACGAAATGAAGATGCTAGAGTGCAAAGTGACAATGACAATGTGAAATCTAGCTTTTTTTTTTCTTCAATATTCAAAGGGGCATAACTCCTGATCTAATTGGCCGATATCGGCCATAATCGAACTTGACCAAGATTTTATGGTAATAAACATTGTAATAAAGTTTGAAGATGATTGCTTAAGAAATGAAAATGCTAGAGTGCAAACAAACTAATTGTGGACGACGGGCGGACAATGGACATTCATCGATTCTTATAGCTCATCTAAGGTGAGCTAAGAATTAATAGTTTCTTAGAAAAAAGCAATCAAGTGATCAGAACTAACTGCAGAAGTGCGGTATAAATTAATTTTTATTCCTCATCTAACTTCCTTATATGATGTCCAATTTTAAACAAGAGGGCCAAGATGGCCCTGTGTCGCTCACCTGAGTAAGATGGCTGTGTAAGGCATAATGACAAAAAATCTGGCATATAAAGAGTTTTTCTAACATTTGACTGAGTGACCTACATATTGATCCTACCTGAATTTGCACTCAACTGGGAATTCATGCAGTCATCATTCATATCAAGTTTAATGAGGACTTAGACAAAAATGTAGGCCTCAAGAGTGTTCACAAGATTTTTCTAAGTTTCCGGGACTATTTTTTGACCCCACATGACCCAATTTCAAACTCATCCGAGATATCATATAGACAAACATCCTTACCAAGTTTCATGACGATTGGGTTAAAACTGTGGCCTCTAGATTGTTCAGAATGTTTTTCTAAGATTTGACTTGGTGACCTAGTTTTTACCCCACGTGACCCAATTTCATACTCATCCGAGATATCATGTAGACAAACATCCTGACCAAGTTTCATGAAGAGTGGGCCAAAACTGTGGCCTGTAGGCTGTTCACAAGGTTTTTCTAAAATTTGACCTAGTAACCTATTTTTTGACCCCACATGACCCAATTTCGAACTCATCCGAGATATCATGTAGACAAACATCCTGACCAAGTTTCATGAAGATTGGGCCAAAACTGTGGCCTCTAGGGTGTTCACAAGCAATTGTTGACGACGGACGACTGACGACGCACGACGGACAAAAGGCGACCAGAAAAGCTCACCCGAGCACAAGTGCTCAGGTGAGCTAAAAAGAAAGGCCTTTATATTTCCAACATTTCACGTGTTTCATATTTCAACTTTTCTGTTATGTGCTCTAAGATATAGAAAGTTATTTTTCAAAGAAACGGCAAATAAATCGGCAAAACGATGTTCATGTCTATTATTGCCCTTCGACAAATAACTTTATAATTAATGGTCCGATCTTTAAAATCTGCATACCATTAGAACCGCATTGCATCACGCTAATAATACTGTTCTTTATGTTATTTTCAAAAATTAATAGTTTCTTAGAAAAAAACAATCAAATGATAGGGACTAACTGCAGAAATGCATGAAAGAACGGTTTAAATGAATTCTTATTTCTCATCTAACTTCCTTATAGGATATCCGATGTCCAATTTTCAAACGCAAGGTACCATTAGAAAGGCCTTTAAATTTCCAAAATTTCACGTGTTTCATGTTTCAACTTTTCTATTACGGGCTCTGAGATATAGAAAGTTATTTTTAAAGAAAACGGCAAAAATCGGCAAAAAGATGTTCATGTCTATTATTGCCTTTCGACAAATAACTTTATAATTTATGGTCCGATCATTAAAATCTGCATATCATTAGAACCACATTACATCATGCAAAAAAAAAAAAAAAAGTGTATGTTATTTTTAAAAAATCATTAGTTTCTTCGAAAAAAAGGAATCAAGTGATCGGGACTTACTGCGGGAGTGCATGAAAGAACGGTTTTACTGCATTCTTAGTTTTCATGTAACTTTCTTATATTAAGTCCAATTTTTAAAAGCTAGGTACCGTTAGAAAGGTCTTTTCATTTCCCACAATTCCCTTGCTTCATAATTGTATGTATCTTTAAATACTTTGTAGCTACGGGCGTTTAAACCTTGAGCATACGGCAAAAATCGGGGATAAATATGTTCATATCGTTTTGTTTTTCCCTATAACTTAATGAATATTAGGTCAATCTTTAAAATTTAAACACCAAAAGAACGGCCGGGCATTGATCTACAAATTATATTCATACTCTTATTAACAAAAATCAATAATTACCCAGATCTAAGTAGTAACGTGCGCTTAGGGTTGCAACACTTTGGTTTTTCTGCAATAACTCAACTGATTCGACGCCGATCTTCAAAAACTATATATCATCTGAAAGATCTTTTGAAGCACTACAAATTATACGCATAGTGTCTCGATAAAATATTTTTTCGTTTTTGAGATATTTAAGGCCGAAGAAAAAACCGATAATTGACATGTGACCTTGACCTTAGCTATTTTCCAGAAGCGGAAGTGACTGATGACAATAAGAGGCTATGTAGCACCTTCAGTGAAAATTTTATGCAAATCGGTCAAAAACTTTGCCTTCCAGTGCTAAAAAAACGTATATTTTGGATACAAAATTTGATAACGCGTCATGACGTCATTTTACGTCATACGACGTCAGTTTTCTCAGAGCGGAAAAAAATCAATAGGACACATATTCTGTCCAAATTTCATGTTTCTAGCTTATCTGAGTGCTTCATAATACTTCAATACATTTTCTGGTCCAAAGTTCGAAACTTGGTTCAGCCATAGATCCTTGATCTTTTCAAATATTGCAAAATGTATATAATCCTGCACAACAAGAACTTAATATATACATTCTGTAAAAAAATCAAATAAATCGGTCCAGATATGACGGCTGTAGAGCGCGTACAAGCTGTTGTAGCTTTTTTCAGCCCTGACGTCATGTGACGTCACATGAAAAAAAACAATATGACGATCAAAAGGGCCAAAGTCACTGTGCCTACTGTTAAAATTTCATTCTGCTAGCTCATCGGCAACCTGTTTTAATTTGAACCTCAAAAGAAAGAAAAAAATAATAACTAGAGCCTAACATACACATTCTGTGAAATTTTGATGAAAATCGGTCCAGAAATAATGGCTGTAGACCGCGTACAAACTTTTTCACGTGACGTCAAGTCTGACGTTATATGACGTCATATGATTATACAATTCATTGCATCCGAAAGCTCATGGTTTGAAATATATGCCATAAAATTTTCATTGTTCTGAGTCAATGGCAACACCTCGAAATTAACACAAATATAAGAGGAAGAAAAAAAGAATAAGAAGAAGAAGAATAATAAAAAAACAGTACAAACCCAATATGACTTTCTGCCTGTAGGCAGAAAGTCCTAACTAGATGTCATTCGTCTAAACGAATGATAGGACTTTCTGCAACCTGTGTTAATGCAAAAAGCAGGAGATAATGTAATGACTTACCTCTGGTAGTATTTCATGTTCATGCTGAACAATTGACATTGTATTCCGCGAAAAATAAGCGTTTCGTTACGAAGAAAAAAACATAAGTAGCAGTAGTAGTAGTATGCTTATGACGTCATATGACGTCACGACTCAAAATATATGTAGAAATTATGCAGAACTGCAAACTGTGTAAGTTTCAACTTTCTATCTCATCCCGAAGTTCTTTAACCCTAAAATGAAATTTTTGGTCCTATGTTCGAATCTTATTTCAGCCACAATACTTCGGTTTTTTGGAATAAAGGTTAGCTGACAAAATATTCACACCATAGTTTCAAGATGTACCATCTGTAAAAATTTGAAGAAAATCTGATCATAAATGGCGGCTTTAGAGCGCGAACACCATTTTTCACTATTTTTAGCACTGACGTCACGTGACGTCATAGGGTGCTGAAAATGCTGTTGCTCAAAAGCGTATACTTTACTGCAATAACTCTGAAATTTTCATTATTCTGAACAACTGGCATCATGTCGAAATCATTGCCCCAAATTAAAAATAAGTGGTATGCTTATGACGTCCTCTGACGTCACGATTCAAAATATTTGTAGATATTCTGCAGAACTCCAAACTGTGTAAGTTTCAACTTTCTATCTCATCCTGAAGCTCTTCAATCCTAAAATTAAATTTTTGGTCCTATGTTCGAATATTACTTCAGCCACAGAACTTCGGTTTTTCGGAATTTCGGTAAGCTGGCAGGATATGTACACCTTAGTTTCAAGGTGTACCATCTGTGAAAATTTGAAGAAAATCCGACCATAAGAAATGTGCTTATTACGTCACATGACGACATTTGACGTCACGACTCAAAATATATTGAGAAATTCTGCAGAACTGCAAACTGTGTAAGTTTCAACTTTCTATCTCATCCTGAAGCTCTTTAATGCTAAAATGAAATTTTCGGTCCTATGTTCGAATCTTATTTCAGCCACAGAACTTCGGTCTTTCGGAAATTCTGTTAGTTGACAGGATATGCACACCTTAGTTTCAAGATGTACCATCTGTGAAAATTTGAAGAAAATCCGACCATAAATGGCGGCTTTAGAGCGTGAACACCATTTTTCACTATTTTTAGCTGTGACGTCATATGACGACATAGGGTGCTGAAGAGGCTTTTGTTCAAAAACGCATACTTTACTGTCATAACTCTGAAATTTTTATTATTCTGAACAACTGGCATCATGTCGAAATCATTGCCCTAATATAAAAATTAAGAAGTATGCTTATGACGTCACATGACGTCATATGACGTCAGGAATCAAAATATATGTAGAAATTGTGCAGAACTGCAAAATGTGTAAGTTTCAACTTTTTATCTCATCCTGAAGTTCTTTAATCCTAAAATGAAATTTTCGGTCCTATGTTCGAATATTACTTCAGACACAGAACTTCGGTTTTTCAGAATTTCGGTAAGCTGGAAGGATATGTACACCTTAGTTTCAAGGTGTACCATCTGTGAAAATTAGAAGAAAATCCGACCATAAATGGCCGCTGTAGAGCGCAAACACCATTTTTCACTATTTTTAGCTGTATCGTCATGTGACGTCATAGGCTGCTGACAATCATTGAAAACAAAATTTCCTCACGTGACTAATAACCCATAAAATTTTCATGGTCCGAGGACTATTGCAACATATTAAAATAAGCATTTAGTTAGGAAGAAGAAAAGAATAATAATGATAAAAAAATGACGTCACGTGACGTCATATGACGTTTATTTTCACATAGTTGTTAGACACCCAGAGACCTACTTACTGACAAAAGTTCAACTTTCTATCTCAAATAGGACAGTTTTTATAAGCATTTTAATATTGACGTCTTTGGTTTGAATCTTGGATCCGCCATAGATGCTTGGACTTTTCGAATTTTGATAAACGGACACCGGGATGCACAACTAGAACTTAATATACACATTCTGTGAAAATTTGATGAAAATCGGTTCATAAACAATGGCTGTAGACCGCGTACAAACTTTTGTTGCATATTTCAAGTGTGACGTCATATGACGTCATAGGTATATGAAATCATAGAAATCGAAATTTCAGCTTTTGAAGCATGTGTCATTAAATTTTCATTGCCCTTCGACAATTTCAACATATAGAAATATTCTTGTTAATATTAGACATACATTATCATATAATGACGTCACGTGACGTCATATGACATTTATTTTCACAAAATGTTTAAAACTTCTAGAGACCTATATACTGACTAAATATCAACTTTCTATCTTAAATAGGACAGATTTTATAAGCATTTAAAAATTTACGACCTTGGTTCGAATCTTGGATTCGCTATAGAACCATGGACTTTTCGAATTTTGAAAAACGGACACCGGGATGCACAACTAGAGCCTAACATACACATTCTAAGAAATTTTGATGAAAATCGGTCCAGAAATAATGGCTGTAGACCGCGTACAATCTTTTTCACCTGACGTCAAATCTGACGTTATATGACGTCGTATGAATATAAAATTCATTGCATCCGAAAGCTCATGGTTTGAAATATAGGCCATAAAATTTTCATTGTTCTGAGTCAATGGCAACACATCGAAATTAACACAAATATAAGAGGAAGAAAAAAAGAACTAGATTTCATTCGTTGATACGAATGATAGGACTTTCTGCTACATTTGTCAAATACTTAAAAGCAAAAAAAGTAAGAGGATATGAAATTGCAGCCTTTAACTTGCTTTTGTATGGCCATAACTTAAATGAACTTTGAAAAATAAACCGTTTAACTTGGAGGAAATGGCAAAAGTAACTGAAAATCATTTTTTTATATTGATTTATTTAACTTGGACTATTTTTATAATCTATGTTACAAATCAAATTTATTTAAAACGCTTACAATTCGAATTCCATCCTGTAATAATGGCTGTAGACCGCGTACAAGAGTGTGTAGACAACGTCAAGTTTGATGTCACATGACATCATAGGCATAAGAAAATCAATGAAATGAAATATTAAGTATTTTAAATATATCAAGTAATTTTTTCATGCATCTTGCAACTTTGCAACATATAGAAATTAACGCGTAGATATATTAACATTCTTTTTGACCTTATGACGTCAAATAACGTTAATCCTCACAGAATATAAATAAGTCTTAAAGACTAATATTCAGTCCAAATATCAACTTTCTAAATAATCTCGAAGCGATTTTATATGTTTTTGAAATTTGACGTCAATGTTTCGAAACTTGGATTCGCCATAGAAGCATTGCCTTTTCGTCTTTTCGAATTTGTAAAACAGGACCCGGGATACACAGCTAGAGCATTACATATACATTCTTTGAAATTTGCTGAAAATTGGTCCAAAAAATAATGGCTGTACACCGCGTAAAACCTTTTTGTCCTGACGTCAAATCTGATGTGATATAACGTCAAAATAATATGAATAACATTGCATTCTAAAGCATTTCTAAAGTATATACCATAAGATTTCATGGTCCTGGGAAGTTAACAACATATTAAATTTATGCGTATATATCAGAAATAATTTTTGACCTTATGACGTCATATGACGTCAAATGACGTTCATCTTCATAGAATGTAAAGCACTCTTGGAGACTTATTTACTTTCCAAATATTAGATTTCTAACTCATGTGGAAACGATTTTATACATATTTAAAATTTGACGTCAATAGTTCGAATATTGGATCCGCAATAAAACCTTTGCATTTTTGAATTTGGAAGAACGGACACCGGGATGCTCAACTATAACCTAATATACACTTTCTGTGATTTTTTTTATGAAAATTGGTTCATAAACAATGGCTGTAGACCGCGTACAAACTTTTGTAGCATATGGCAAGTGTAACGTCATATCACGTCATACGCATATGAAAACTGTAGAATTAAAAATATCAACGTTTGAAGCAAAATGTCATATAATTTCTCTTTTCATGGACCATTTTAACATATAGAAATTTTCTTGTAAATATTAGAAATAGATTTTCATGTAATGACGTCATCTGACGTCACATGACATTCATTTTCACAAAATCCGTCATCCATAAACCTACATAATGTTCAAATATCAACTTTCTATCTCATATGGGACCGATTTTATAAGCATTTGAAAATTAACGACCTCGGTTCGAATCTTGGATTCTCCATAGAACCATGGTCTTTTAGAATTTTGAAAAACGGATAGCGGGATGCACAACTAAATCTTAATATACACATTCTGTGAAAATTTGATGAACATCGCTTCATAAGTAATGGCTGTAGACCGCGTACAAACTTTTGTAGAATATGTCAAGTGTGACGTCATATGATGTCATATGCCTAAGAAACATATTGAAATCGAAATTATATCGTGTGAAACATATGCCATTAAATTTATATTGCTCTTCGACCATTTCAACATATAGAAATAATCTTGTTAATGTTAGTAATATATTTTCATATAATGACGTCACATGACGTCATATGATGCAAATTTTCAAATATTTTTAAGACTTTGAGAGACCTACATACTGACAAAATATCAACTTTCTATCTTAAATAGTACTGATTTTATAAGCATTTGAAAATTTACGACCTTGGTTCGAATCTTGGATTCGCTATAGAACCTTGGCAATTTCGAATTTTGAGAAACGGACACTGGGATGCACAACTAGAACTTAATATACACATTCTGTGAAAATTTGATGAAAACGGTTCATTAATAATGGCTGTAGACCGCGTACAAACTTTTGTAGCTTATTTCACATGTGACGTCATATGACGTCATAGAGATATGAAAATCATAGAAATCAAAATTTCAGCGCTTAAAGCATGTGTCATTAAATTTTCATTGCTCTTCGACAATTTCAACATATAGAAATATTCTACAAAATTTTAATAATATTAGAACCTATATACTGATTAAATATCAACTTTCTATCTTAAATAGGACAGATTTTATAAGCATTAAAAAATTTACGACCTTGGTTCGAATCTTGGATTCGCTATAGAACCATGGACTTTTCGAATTTTGAAAAACGGACACCGGGATGCACAACTAGAACTTAATATACACAATCTGTGAAAATTTGATGAAAATCGGTTCTCAAACAATGGCTGTAGACCGCGTACAAACTTTTGTAGCATATTTCAAATGTAACGTCATATGACGTCATAGGCATAAGAAAATCATAGAAATCAAAATTTCCTCACGTGACTAAGAAGTCATAAAAATTTCGTCGTCCTAGGAGTATTGCAACATAGAAAAATAAGCGTTTAATTAGGAAGAAAAAAAGAATAATAATAACTAGATGTCATTCGTCTAAACGAATGATAGGACTTTCTGTAACCTGTGTTAATGCAAAAAGCAGGAGATAGAAGTTTCATGTAATGTATCACCTCTGGTAGTATTTCATGTTCATGGTGATTAATTGACATTATATTATAAATAAGCGTTTATTTACGAAGAAAAAAAGAAAGTAGCAGTAGTAGTAGTATGCTTATGACGTCATATGACGTCACGACTCAAAATATATTAAGAAATTCTGCATAACTGCAAACTGTGTAAGTTTCAACTTTCTATCTCTTCCTGAAGCTCTTTTATCCTAAAATGAAATTTTCGGTCCTATGTTCGAGTCATTTTTTCAGCAACAGAACTTTGGTTTTTCGGAATTTCGGTTAGCTGACAGGATATGAACACCTTAGTTTCAAGATGTACAATCTGTAAAAATTTGAAGAAAATCCGACCATAAATGGCGGCTGTAGAGCGTTAACACCATTTTTCACTATTTTTAGCTCAGACGTCACATGACGTCATAGGGTGTTGAAGATCCTTTTGTTCAAAAGCGCATACTTTGTTGTCATAACTCTGAAATTTTCATTATTCTGAACAACTGGCATCATGTCGAAATCATTGCTTTAAAATGAAAATTAAGAAGGATGCTTATGACGTCACATGACGACATTTGACGTCACGACTCTAAATATCTTAAGAAATTATGAAGAACTGCAAACTGTGTAAGTTTCAACTTTCTATTTCATCCTGAAGCTCTTTAATCCTTAAATGAAATTTTCGGTCCTATGTTCGAATCTTATTTCAGCCACAGAACTTCGGTATTTCGGAATTTCGGTTAGCTGACACGATATGCACACCTTAGTTTCAAGATGTACAATCTGTTAAAATTTGAAGAAAATCCGACCATAAATGGCGGCTGTAGAGCGTGAACACCAATTTTCATTATTTTTAGCTCTGACGTCACATGACGTCAAAGGGTGCAGAAAATTCTTTTGTTCAAAAGCGTATACTTTACTTTCATAACTCTGAAATTTTCATTATTCTGAACAACTGGCATCATGTCGAAATCATTGCCCTAATATGAAAATTAAGAAGTATGCTTATGACGTCATATGACGTCATATGACGTCACGACTCAAAATATATGTAGAAATTCTGTCGCACTACAAACTGTGTAAGTTTCAACTTTCTGTCTCATTCTGAAGCTCTTTAATCTTAAAATGAAATTTTCGGTCCTATGTTCGCATCTTATTTCAGCCACAGAACTTCGGTCTTTCGGAATTTCGGTTAGCTGACAGGATATGCACACCTTAGTTTCAAGATGTACCATCTGTGAAAATTTGAAGAAAATCCGACCATAAATGACGGCTGTAGAGCGCAAACACCATTTTTCACTATTTTTAGCTGTGACGTCATGTGACGTCATAGGGTGCTGAAGATGCTTTTGTTCAAAAGCGCATACGTTACTTTCATAACTCTGAAATTTTCATTATTCTGAAAAACTGGCATCATGTCGAAATCATTGCCCTAATATGAAAATTACGAAGTATGCTTATGACGTCACATGACTCCAAAAATTTGTAGAAATTTTGCAGAACTGCAAACTGTGTAAGTTTCAACTTTCTATCTCTTCCTGAAGCTCTTTAATCCTAAAATGAAATTTTCGGTCCTATGTTCGAATCTTATTTCAGCCACAGAACTTCGGTCTTTCGGAATTTCGGTTAGCTGACAGGATATGCACACCTTTGATTCAAGATGTACCATCTGTGAAAAATTTGAAGAAAATCCGACCATAAATGACGGCTGTAGAGCGCGAACACCATTTTTCACTATTTTTAGCTGTGACGTCATATGACGTCATAGGGTGCTGAAGATGCTTTTATTCAAAAGCGCATACTTTACTTTCATAACTCTGAAATTTTCATTATTCTGAACAACTGGCATCATGTCAAAATCATTGCCCTAAAATGAAAATTAAGAAGTATGCTTATGACGTCACATGACGTCATATGACGTCACGACTGAGAATATTTGTAGAAATTTTGCAGAACTGCAAACTGTGTAAGTTTCAACTTTCTATCTCATCCTGAAGCTCTTTAATCCTAAAATGAAATTTTCGGTCCTATGTTCGAATCTTATTTCAGCCACAGAACTTCGGTCTTTCGGAATTTCGGTTAGCTGACAGGATATGCACACCTTTGATTCAAGATGTACCATCTGTAAAAATTTGAAGAAAATCCGACCATAAATGACGGCTGTAGAGCGCGAACACCATTTTTCACTATTTTTAGCTGTGACGTCATGTGACGTCATAGGGTGCTGAAAATCATTGAAATCAAAATTTCCTCACGTGACTAATAAGCCATAAAAATTTCATCGTCCTAGGTCCATTGCAACATATTAAAATAAGCGTTTAGTTAGGAAGAAGAAAAGAATAATAATAATAACTAGACTTCTTTTGTTCTGGACAAAAGAAAGGGCTTTCTGCACTGCAAACCATGTCAAACCTGATCATACTTATTGAGTTTTCTGAAATTCAAAAATTGACGAAAATCCGTCCCGAATTGATAGCTGTAGAGTGCAAACATAAATAAATAGCAGTTGAAATCTGTGATGTCATATAACATAATTTAAATTTTAAAGTCATTGCATTCAAAAGGGATTATGTTTCTTTGTTCTAGTTATAATTTTAATTTTAAAGTGACAATGACAATGTGAAATCTAGCTTTTTTCAATATTAAAAGGGGCATAACTCCTGACCTAATATCAATTTTAATTTAGACTGGGACAAAAATATAGGCCTCTAGAGTATTCGCAATGTTTTTCTAAGATTTTCACTGGTGACCTAGTTTTTGACCTCACATGACCCAATTTAGAACTCATCTGAGATATCATGTAGACAAACATCCTGATCAAATTTTATAAAGATTGGGCCAAAACTGTGGTCTGTAGAGTGTTCACAATGTTTTTCTAAATTTTTAACTAGTGACCTATTTTTTGACCCCACATGACCTAATTTCGAACTCATCCGAGATATCATGTAGACAAACATCCTGACCAAGTTTCATGAAGATTGGGTTAAAACTGTGGCTTCTAGAGTGTTCAGAATGTTTTTCTAAGATTTGACCTGGTGACCTAGTTTTTTACCCCACATGACCCAATTTCTAACTCATCCGAGATATCATATAGACAGACATCCTGACCAAGATTCATGAAGATTGGGTTTAAACTGTGGCCTCTAGAGTGTTCACAAAGTTTTTCTAAGATTTGACCTGGTGACCTAGTTTTTGACTCCACATGACCCAATTTCGAACTCATCCGAGATATCATATTGTCAAACATCCTTACCAACTTTCATGACGATTGAGTTAAAACTGTGGCCTCTAGATTGTTCAGAATGTTCTTTTAAGATTTGAGTTGGTGACCTAGTTTTTGATCCCACATGACCCAATTTCTAACTCATCCAAGATATCATGTAGATAAACATCCTGACTAAGTTTCATGAAGATTTGGCCAAAACTGTGGCCTGTAGACCGTTCACAAGGTTTTTCTAAGATTTGATCTGGCGACCTAGTTTTTGACCCCACATGACCCAATTTCAAACTTATCTGAGATATCATGTATCATGTAGACAATCATTCTGATTAAGTTTCATGAAGATTGGGTTAAAACTGTGGCCTGTAGAGTGTTCACAAAGTTTTTCTAAGATATGACCTGGTGACCTAGTTTTTGACCTCACATGACCCAATTTCAAACTCGTCCGAGATATCATATAGACAAACATCCTGACCAAGATTCATAAAGATTGGGCCAAAGCTGTGGCCTCTAGAGTGTTCACAATGTTTTTCTAAGACTTGACCTAGTAACCTATTTTTTGACCCCACATGACCCAATTTCGAACTCATCCGAGATATCATGTAGACAAACATCCTGACCAAGTTTCATGAAGATTGGGACAAAACTGTGGCCTCTAGAGTGTTCACAAGCAATTGTTGACGACGGACGACTGACGACGCACGACGGACAAAAGGCGACCAGAAAAGCTCACCCGAGCACAAGTGCTCTGGTGAGCTAAAAAGAAAGGCCTTTATATTTCCAACATTTCACGTGTTTCATATTTCAACTTTTCTGTTATGTGCTCTAAGATATAGAAAGTTATTTTTCAAAGAAACGGCAAAAAAATCGGCAAAACGATGTTCATGTCTATTATTGCCCTTCGACAAATAACTTTATAATTAATGGTCCGATCTTAAAAATCTGCATACCATTAGAACCGCATTGCATCACGCTAATAATACTGTTCTTTATGTTATTTTCAAAAATTAATAGTTTCTTAGAAAAAAAACAATCAAATGATAGGGACTAACTGCAGAAATGCATGAAAGAACGGTTTAAATGAATTCTTATTTCTCATCTAACTTCCTTATAGGATATCCGATGTCCAATTTTCAAACGCAAGGTACCATTAGAAAGGCCTTTAAATTTCCAACATTTCACGTGTTTCATGTTTCAACTTTTCTATTACGGGCTCTGAAATATAGAAAGTTATTTTTAAAGAAAACGGCAAAAATCGGCAAAAAGATTTTCATGTCTATTATTGCCTTTCGACAAATAACTTTATAATTTATGGTCCGATCATTAAAATCTGCATATCATTAGAACCACATTACATCATGCAAACAAAAACAAAAAAAAATTGTATGTTATTTTTAAAAAATCATAGTTTCTTCGAAAAAAAGGAATCAAGTGATCGGGACTTACTGCGGGAGTGCATGAAAGAACGGTTTTACTGCATTCTTAGTTTTCATGTAACTTCCTTATATTAAGTCCAATTTTAAAAAGCTAGGTACCGTTAGAAAGGTCTTTTTATGTCCCACTATTCCCTTGCTTCATAATTGTATGTATCTTTAAACACTTTGTAGCTACGGGCGTTTAAACCTTGAGCATACGGCAAAAATCGGGGATAAATATGTTCATATCGTTTTGTTTTTCCTTATAACTTAATGAATATTAGGTCAATCTTCAAAATTTAAACACCAAAAGAACGGCCGGGCATTGATCTACAAATTATATTCATACTCTTATTAACAAAAATCAATAATTATCGAGATATAAGTAGTTAAGTGCGCTTAGGGTTGCAACATTTTTGTTTTTCTGCAATAACTCAACTGATTCAACCCCGATCTTCAAAAACTATATATCGTCTGAAAGGCATTTCAAAACACTACAAATTATACGCATAGTGTCTCGATAAAATATTTTTCGTTTTTGAGATATTTAAGGCCGAAGAAAAAACCGATAATTGACATGTGACCTTGACCTTAGCTATTTTCCGGAAGCGGAAGTGACTGATGACAATAAAAGGCTATGTTGCACCTTCAGTGAAAATTTTATGCAAATTGGTCAAAAACTTTGTCTTACAGTGCTAAAAAACCGTATATTTTGGATAAAAAATTTGATAACGCGTCATGACGTCATTTTACGTCATACGACGTCAATCTTCTCAGAACTGAAAGAAATCAATAGGATACATATTCTGTCCAAATTTCATGTTTCTAGCTTATCTGAGTGCTTCGTAATACATCAATACATTTTCTGGTCCAAAGTTCGAAACTTGGTTCAGCCATAGATCCTTGATCTTTTCAAATATTGCAAAACGTATATAATCCTGCACATTAAGAACATAATATATACATTCTGTGAAAAAATCAAGTAAAACAGTCCCATCATGACGGCTGTAGAGCGCGAACAAGCTTTTGTAGCTTTTTTCAGCACTGACGTCATGTGTCGTCACATGAAGCAAAAAAATATGACGATCAAAAGCGCCAAAGTTACTGTGCATATTATTAAAATTTCATGCTGCTAGCTCATCGGCAACCTGTTTTAATTTGAACCTCAAAAGGAAGAAAAAAGTAGAATAATAATAATAATAACTAGACTTCTTTTGTTTTGAACAAAAGATAGGGCTTTCTGCACTGCAAACCACGACAAACCTGGTATTTTGGCAAACCTATATAATCCTGCACAATGAAGTCGTAATATATAACTTCTGTGAAAATTCCATGCCAGTCCGTCCATAAATGACGGCTGTGCAGCGCGGATGAACTTTGGTAGCTTTTTTAAGTTTTGATGTCATGTGACGTCATTTGAAAATTTTACTCATTAAATCTTAATGTTCATGATTACCTACATAGGACATTAAATTTTCATTGTCTATGAACCTTTGCAACATGAGTAAATTGACATTCAGGAATCAGAAATTCTCTACAATTTGATGACGTCATATGACGTTCATCTTTACAAAATGCAAAGGAAACACAGAGACGTATAAGCTCGCTAATTATCAAATTTCTATCTCATCTAGAAACGATTTTATACGTATTTAAAATTTGACGTCCTTGGTTCGAATCTTGGATTCGTCAAAGAACCTTAGTTCTTTCGAATCTTGGCAAACCTATAGAATCCTGCACAATGAGGTCGTAATATATAACTTCTGTAAAGATTCCATGCCAATCTATCAATAAATGACGGCTGTACACAGCGGACAAACTTTGGTAGTTATTTATAGTTCTGACGTCATGTGACGTCATATGAAAATTTTAAACATTGAATCTAAATATTATAGTTCAAATTAAATACAAAGAAACACAGAGATATATAATCTCGCCAAATATCAACTTTCTATCTCATCTAGAAACGATTTTATACGTATTTGAAATTTGACGTCCTTGGTTCGAATCTTGGATTCGACATAGAACCTTTGCTTTTTCGAATCTTGGCAAACCTATATAATCCTGCACAATGAGATCGTAATATATAACTTCTGTGAAAATTCCATGCCAATCCGTCCATAAATGATGGATGTACAGCGCGTACAAACTTTGGTAGCTATTTTTAGTTCTGACGTCATGTGACGTCATATGAAAATTTTAAACATTGGATCAAAATGAACATGATCACCTACAAAGGATTTTAAATTTCCATTGTTTATGAACCCTTGCAACATGAGTAAATTAACATCAAGAAATCGGAAATTCTATACAACTTGATGACGTCAAATGACGTCATATGATGTTCATTTTTACATAATGCAAAGGAAACACAGAGACGTATAATCTCGCCAAATATCAACTTTCTATCTCATCTAAGTTCTTTCGAATCTTGGCAAACCTATAGAATCCTGCACAATAAGGTCGTAATATATAACTTCTGTGAAAATTCCTTGCCAATCCGTCCATAAATGACGGCTGTAAAGCGCGTACAAACTTTGGTAGCTATTTTTAGTTCTGACGTCATGTGACGTCATATGAAAATTTTAAACATTGAATCTAAATGTTCATGATTACCTACATAGGACATTTAATTTTCATTGTCTATGAGCCTTTGCAACATGAGTAAATTGACATCAAGAAATCGGAAATTCTATACAACTTGATGACGTCATATGACGTCATATGACGTTCGTCTTTACGAAATGCAAAGGAAACACAGAGACATATAATCTCGCCAAATATCAACTTTCTATCTCATCTAGAATCGATTTTATATGGATTTGAAATTTGACGTCCTTGGTTCGAATATTGGATTCGCCATAGAACCTTAGTTCTTTCGAATCTTGGCAAACCTATATAATCCTGCACAATGAGGTCTTAATATATAACTTCTGTGAAAATTCCATGACAATCCGTCCATAAATGACGGCTGTACAGCGCGTACAAACTTTGGTAGCTATTTTTAGTTCTGACGTCATGTGACGTCATGTGAAGATAAAAATAATATATTCCAAAATGCCATTGCTTCAGGTGTCTGTTGATAGAATTTCTTTGTCCTAGACCTTCAGCAACTTAATGAAATAACAACATGAAAAGGTTGGAAAAAAAGAATAATAATAATAAAAGACAGAACAAACCCAATAGGTCTTTCTGCGAAAAGCAGAAAGCCCTAACTAGATGTCATTCGTCTAAACGAATGATAGGACTTTCTGCAACCTGTGTTAATGCAAAAAGCAGGAGATAGAAGTTTCATGTAATGACTCACCTCTGGTAGTATTTCATGTTCATGCTGATTAATTGACATTATATTCCGCGAAAAATAAGCGTTTAATTACGAAGAAAAAAAAAATAATAAGTAGCAGTAGTAGTAGTATGCTTATGACGTCATATGACATCACGACTCAAAATATATTAAGCAATTCTGCAGAACTGCAAACTGTGTAAGTTTCAACTTTCTATCTCATCCTGAAGCTCTTTAATCCTAAAATGAAATTTTCGGTCCTATGTTCGAATCTTATTTCACCCACAGAACTTCGGTCTTTCGGAATTTCGGTTAGCTGACAGGATATGCACACCTTAGTTTCAAGATGTACCATCTGTGAAAATTTGAAGACAATCCGACCATAAATGACGGCTGTAGAACGCGAACACCATTTTTCACTATTTTTAGCTGTGACGTCATGTGACGTCATAGGCTGCTGATAATCATTGAAATCAAAATTTCCTCACGTGACTAATAACCCATAAAATTTTCATCGTCCTAGGACTATTGCAACATATAAAAATAAGCGTTTAGTTAGGAAGAAGAAAAGAATAATAATAATTTTAAAAAAATGACGTCACGTGACGTCATATGACGTTTATATTCACATAATTGTTAGACACCCAGAGACCTACTAACTGACAAAAATTTCAACTTTCTATCTCAAATAGGACAGTTTTTATAAGCATTTAAAAATTGACGTCCTTGGTTCGAATCTTGGATCCGCCATAGATGCTTGGACTTTTCGAATTTTGAAAAACGGACACCTGTATACACAATAAGAACGTAATATACACATTCTGTGAAAATTTGATGAAAATCGGTTCATAAACAATGGCTCTGGACCGCGTACAAACTTTTGTTGCATATTTCAAGTGTGACGTCATATGACGTCATAAGCATATGAAATCATAGAAATCAAACTTTCAGCGATTGAGGCATGTGTCATTAAATTTTCATTGCTCTTCGACAATTTCAACATATAGATTAATTAGAAATACATTATCTATAATGAGTCACGTGAAGTTTTTTTACAAATTTAAAACTTAAAAGACCTATATACTGACCAAATCTCAACTTTCTATCTTAAATAGGACAAATTTTATAAGCATTTAAAAAATTTACGACCTTGGTTCGAATCTTGGAATCGATATAGATCCATGGACTTTTCGAATTTTGAAAAACAGACACCGGGATGCACAACTAGAACTTAATATACACAATCTGTGAAAATTTGATGAAAATCGGTTCACAAACAATGGCTGTAGACCGCGTACAAACTTTTGTAGCATATTTCAACTGTGATGTCATATGACGTCATAGGCATATGAAAATCATAGAAATCAAAATTTCCTCACGTGACTAATAAGTCATAAAAATTTCATCGTCCTAGGAGTATTGCAACATAGAAAAATAAGCGTTTAGTTAGGAAGAAAAAAAGAATAATAATAATAATAACTAGATGTCATTCGTGAAACGAATGATAGGACTTTCTGCAAGCTGTGTTAATGCAAAAAGCAGGAGATAGAAGTTTCATGTAATGACTCACCTCTGGTAGTATTTCATGTTCATGCTGAACAATTGACATTATTTCCGAAATTAGTGCAAATGATAAGAACTAAGTATTAGTCTGTGACGTCACATGACGTCATATGACGTCATAACTCTAAACATATGTAGAAATTTTAGATCAACTGTGAAAATTTGAAGAAAATCCGACCATAAATGGCGGCTGTAGAACACCATTTTTCACTATTTTTAGCTCTGACGTCACATGACGTCATAGTGTGCTAAAGATGCTTTTGTTCAAAAGGGCATACCGTACTTTCATAACTCTGAAATTTTCGTTATTCTGAACAATTGGCATCATGTCAATATCATTGCCCTAAAATGAAAATTAAGAAGTATGCTTATGACGTCAAATGACGTCATATCACGTCAAAACTCAAGATATATGTAGAAATTCTGCAGAACTGCAAACTGTGTAAGTTTCAACTTTCTATCTTATCCTGAAGTTCTTTAATCCTAAAATGAAATTTTCGGTCCTATGTTCGAATCTTATTTCAGCCACAGAACTTCGGTCTTTTGGAAGTTCGGTTAGCTGACAGGATATGCACACCTGAGTTTCAAAATGTACCGTCTGTGAAAATTTGAAGAAAATCTGACCATAAATGACGGCTGTAGAGCGCGAACACCATTTTTCACTATTTTTTGCTGTGACGTCATGTGACGTCATAGGGTGCTGAAGATGCTTTTGTTCAAAAGCGCATACTTTACTTTCATAACTCTGAAATTTTCGTTATTCTGAACAACTGGCATCATGTCGAAATCATTGCCCTAAAATGAAAATTAAGAAGTATGCTTATGACGTCAAATGACGTCATATGACGTCACGACTCAAAATATTTGTAGAAATTCTACAGAACTGAAAACTGTGTAAGTTTCAACTTTCTATCTCATCCTGAAGCTCTTTTATCCTAAAATGAAATTTTCGGTCCTATGTTCGAATCTTATTTCAGCCACAGAACTTCGGTCTTTCGGAATTTCGGTAAGCTGACAAGATATGCACACCTTTGATTCAAGATGTACCATCTGTGAAAATATGAAGAAAATCCGACCATAAATGACGGCTGTAGAGCGCGAACACCATTTTTCACTATTTTTAGCTGTGACGTCATGTGACGTCATAGGGTGCTGAAAATTATTGAAATCAAAATTTCCTCACGTGGCTAATAAGCCATAAAAATTTCATCGTCCTAGGACTATTGCATCATATAAAAATAAGCGTTTAGTTAGGAAGAAGAAAAGAATAATAACTAGATTTCGTTTGCACGGCAAACGATAGGACTTTCTGCAAACCGCTTAAAACTCAATCAAACTGAAAATTATTAATACGGAATACGCAGAAAATATTAGGTATCTAGAGTGTAACCTATACATTCTTTGAAAATTTTCAAAAAATTCATCAATTTATAATGTTTCAGATCGCTTACAAACCTTTTGATCCAACATCTATTCTGAAGTCATATGGTTGTGAATATAATTGCATATGAAAATTCAGCATATTTAATATATATGCCCTAAATTTTTTGCAGTTCTTGACCATTGGGATCACACTGAATTTTTTTGCATGAGAAATGAAAACAAATAATAACCTATGATGTCAAATGACGTCCGGCCTATGAAAATCTGAAGAAAACCTTTAAAATTACAATATGTGTGAATTTCAGCTTTTTTATCTCATATGGAGTGCTCAATCTGATTAAAGTCATCTCCTATATAAACGCTACGCTACATAAGATTGTAGGAAGATCATGTACTTTAGTCAGATTGTACTAAATTTAATTTCGAGGTCACATTTTTTTTAAACTTGGTTTCACCACAGAACCTCGGTCCTTTCAATATTTTGGAAACGAAAGTAAGGATGCACAACAAAATCCTAACTTATACCTTCTGTGAATTTACTAGAAAATCCATTCAAAAATAAATTCTGCAGAGCGCATACAAACGGTTTAACTGACGTCAAATCTAGCGTCTATGGTGTCATATGATATGCTAGTTGTCTTTAACTACAGAATATACCCAGTCAGCAGAAGTTATCGGGGCAATATAGCACTGATATCGGCACCTATGTCTGCACTGTGGATGATTAATACCTCCACAAAATGCTTTGATACAGGAGAAGCCACACTCCAGGCAGAGCATAGATAAGCACTTGTATACATAGTATATTATATATGATAGCAATCAATAAGTAAATAAAGTCATTTTTTAAAGTGGATAGAGAATCAGTTATGGTTATTTGGCACAGCAGTATAAAAGTGTAGTCACAGTTCTTAGACATTGCACTTCTCTTAGTCGCCATCTGTTTACATTTTATGTTTCAAGTAAATACCATGTATAATATTCAAGTTAATGTCGAGACAAGAAAAAAAGCTATTTAACAAAGGGAGATAATTAAACAAGAGGGCCATGATGGCCCTGAATCGCTCACCTGATTATAAATGAGCAACATATATTGGATTTTTCATATTGACCTACTTTTTGACCCCACATGACCCACTTTTGAACTTGTCCAACATTTTATGGAAACAGACATTCTGACCAAGTTTCATGAAGATATGGCCAAAAATGTGGCCTATGGAGTGTAAACAAGGTTTTTATAAGATTTGACCTCATGAACTACTTTTTGACCCCACATGGCCAAAATTCGAACTTGTCCAAGACAAAAATGTGGCCTCTAGGGTGTTAACAAGGTTTTTTAAGATTTGACCTCATGAACTACTTTTTGACCCCACATGACCCAAATTCGAACTTGTCAAAGATTTTATGGCAACAAACATTCTGACTAAGTTTCTTGAAGTTTGGCAAAATGTGGCCTCTAGATGTTATCAAGGTTTTTATAAGACTTGACCTGTGACCTACTTTTTGACCCCACATGCCCAATTTCACTTGTCCAAGATTTATGAAACAAACATTCTGACCAAGTTTCCTGAGGATTGGGCTAAAAATGTGGCCTCTAGAGTGTAAACAAGGTTTTTCTAAGATTTGACCTCGTGACCTTCTTTTTGACCCCTTATGACCCAATTTTGAACTTGTCCAAGATTTTATTGAGACAAACATTCTGACAAAGTTTCATGAAGATTGGCCTAAAAATATGGCCTCTAGAGTGTTAACAAGCCAAATTGTTGATGACGCACGACGGACGAAGGGCCATCACAAAAGCTCACCCTTGAGCCCGTTGTGCTCAGGTGAGCTTAAAATGGGACCAGGTAGAGTTACAGTTCTTGGACACTGCAGTTTTCCTAGTTGCCATCAGATTCTGGTTACATTTTAAATTTCAAGTCAATACATTGTATAATATTTGAGCAATGTTCCGGACAAGAAAAACAAAATTAACCAAAGGGAGATAATGCAAAAATGAAACCAGGGCAATAATTGAAACAACTCAAGTGAAATTTATGACATGCACCTATCCACCTGATTATCAATTCACACACAACATTTGAACCGAGTTGGTTAAGAAATGTAGTTCGCGTCACAAGATATTTAAAGTCAAATCAGGGGCAATAACTCCGTAATCCTCGTGGGAACGAAGTGAATTTTGCGTCTTGTACATCTACTGCTAATGAAGAACATTTTTTGCAAAGTATTAGATGAATTAGACTGAAATTGAAAGAGGAATGCACTGGACAACACATTTCAAGTTGATTCAGGGGCAATAACATTGTAATTCTTGTGGGAATGAAGTGAAATTTGCGTCTTGCACATTTAGTTCTTCTATCAGGGGTCAAGATAAGCTGCGTATTTGCGTAATTACACAAATAAAATAGATAAAAACCCAATTCTTTTAAAATTCTAGCGTATCAAAAGCAATTAAAATTAAATTTCTCAAATATCCAAAATATTAAAAAGTACTGGCATGCAACATTTTGAAACCGAGTGATGTTTACAAATACTCGTATATGTTTGACTGGTTACTTGCGAATCCGCAAAATAGTCTTCAAACGATTTCCGGTAATTTCCTACTTTGGGTTCCATTCAAGTAAAACATAAATCCAGTCTGTCTTATTTGTTCATCTGACGCTTTTCTATTTGTTTGCTCTTTTCTATTTGTTTGCTTCAAATATGGTTACATAAGGCAGGAAGAAACGGGTAAACGTTTAAAAAAACACTGAGTAGATACCTAGCACTGCAAACCAAACATCAGGCATTTGTGTCACAATAATTGACGATCTGGAAGTTGAGATAGAGTCGATAGCATCCAATTCCATGTTAACCAGTAAATAATATGTTTTAATTCAATATTTAAAAGTGCTAAATCTTTTTTTTTATTTAATTTTGGGCTAATAATAAATCCTGCATATGATAATTGTTAAATTGACAATGTTGCATACAAGGACAGCAGGCGCATATACCAGTAAGAACATGTACTGTTATTTCAATTCCAAAATTAAGTTGATGAAAAAAAAGTAATTGACTTAATTTTGATGGAGTAACCATATTTTCATTACTCAATTAAAATTGTGAAAACCCAATTCCTTGAAAAATTGATGAGTAAATACCCAATTGACCTCAAACCTTATCTGTAGCCCTGTTCTGATAAATATTTATGCCAAGTATCAGGTGAAATGGCTGAAAGTACTGGACAAGATTTTGCTTAAATACTGCATGACTGACTGACCAACCAACCGACTGACCAACCAACCGACCAACAGGCTGATTCTCTTCCATTTGTGCTGGTATACAGGGGTTTTCATTTCAAAATAAATCAATAAAAACCTAGTATCATATTAATTAATATAAAATCTTAAGGTTTTTAGAACAGGGTTGCTTGCAAAACTGTTCTAAGGAAGCACACATTTTGGATTTGACAACAGTTTGGGGCTATATTAAGACATTTTTTATTTATAGATTTCCCTCTTATTTACTACACAGAGAAAAAAGTCCAAAATTTATTTTCTCTCTTAACACTCAATGGTGACAATTTTCATGTTTATTTCAGACTCAGAATGATTGCGATTAAAACTAAATAAAAATGTATTGAAAATAGATGCTGGAGATATTGTATTTAATAAACTGTAATGAAAACAGATAATAATTATGCAGAAGGCAAATTCCCAATTCATGCTTAGATATTTCGAACCATAACTGGCTGGAAATTCCAGCAATAGCCGACAATATATAAATTGTAGGTTTGAGTCCCAGTCTTTTTTTTTTCCTTTTGTTTTTTTTACAGCTAATTGTTTTTTTTTAATTTCTTTTGCAATATTAAGCAAACATATTTTTGCCATAATGAAAATCAGTAATTCAAGTACATGTGTGCGTAAATATATAAAACACTAAGTTACATGTAAATCAGATCTCTCTCGAGGACGCACACTTTAAAAATTAAAATTATGTGCGTCTCCTCGGACGCATGAATATTTCATACATTGAAACTCAAATTATCATGGTTAATGATTTGTCTTAACCGTTTACTCAGTTCAACTTCATAATGGTTTCATATAAATGGGTTTTCCCCATGCGCTTGCGACTAGCCTGTTGATGTGCAACATGCTTTTATTTGCCAACATATCATAATCCCTACCGGGACCTATGTTTACATGCACTGAAATACACACGCGTGTGTATATATTCTCCAAGTACATGATTGAAATCCTTTGCTATTATATAATCTTAACCGAGCTGTATTTCAATAGAGATTTGACTGTTTCGTTACATTTTGGAATATACTTAGTTCATGTAAATTTTAACACCAATGAACTAGCAGTATAATTGGACATTTGTTAAGTAAAGATGACCTGTAATTTGATGGTTGTCGCATTACGACAGAATATGTTCAAAATCAAAACCTACAAGATGTAAAAAAGAAAGAGCAATAAACAATAAAATAAACATCCGTTCAGCATTTCTTTTTTTCCTATTTTTTGATTAACAAAAATAAATAAATTTAAAAAAGAATTTTACCACAGGCATATAAGAAAAAAGTGCATTCAGGTTTTTAAAAAAGCAATAATGTAATGCCAAGGCATTACTTATTTTACTTATCTTTTTATTTCTCTTGGCTCTTGATTGCAGCTTTCTCTGACAAATCACATAAATTTTGACAGTTGACTGACTTATTTGACTTATCAACTAGCCAAATTAATGCATTACGCCAGGAATTTCTCTAAACCGCCGTGTCACATCGTCTGTATTTAGATATTCAGTGTGGTTTAGATGTCATTTCCAGCTTGATCCACTTTTACAAGTTATAATTAAGGTTTATGCCAAGTAAATCCGTTTGATTATTCGTAAAACATTGTATTTTTAAAAGGTAAACACAAGTCAGCAAGCAATAGGTAGCAAGCAATAGTAGCAGAAATTACCTCCCCTATAAAAATGCGGTGGAAGCCGTATGCGGACAAACAATGAAAACACGGACCATATTTAACGCAATAAATAATAAAAAAATAATATAAGTATTTTATTTTACTAGTATCTGTTTCGGTGATTTTCGAAAAAGGACAAAAATAATAATTTGAATTAAATATAAATTATTTAGGTTACATAAACAAGATTTTTTATTGGCAGTAAAAGCAAAAATTAGCCGTTCGTAGCCTTATAGATGACTATAGATGGAAACCGAATCAATGTGACCCAATAAGACTAGGTATAGGCATGTAGCAGGATGTAATAGCTACAAAATAAGACCAAGTATGGGTCTCTATCATATCCAGGTCAGAAGTTATATCAAATTGTTATACGAGTATATAGTCCTAAATGCAAAAATAGCCGTTCGTACCCATATAGATGACTATAGATGGAAACCGAATCAATGTGACCCCATAAGACCAGGTATAGGCATGT
The DNA here is from genome assembly GCA_021229015.1 of Solen grandis. NCBI lineage: Eukaryota > Metazoa > Mollusca > Bivalvia > Adapedonta > Solenidae > Solen > Solen grandis. Next base: position 21,738,187 of record CM037786.1, read on the forward strand.
AGCAGGATGCAATAGCTACAAAATAAGACCAAGTATGGGTCTCTATCATATCCAGGTCAGAAGTTATATCAAATTGTTATACGAGTATATAGTCCTAAATGCAAAAATTAGCCGTTCGTACCCATATAGATGACTATAGATGGAAACCGAATCAATGTGACCCCATAAGACCAGGTATAGGCATGTAGCAGGATGCAATAGCTACAAAATAAGACCAAGTATGGGTCTCTATCATATCCAGGTCAGAAGTTATATCAAATTGTTATATGTGTGTATAGACCTAAATACAAAAATTAGCCGTTCTTACCCATATAGATGAATATAGATGGAAACCGAATCAATGTGACCCCATAAGACCAGGTATAGGCATGTAGCAGGATGTAATAGCTATAAAATAAGACCAAGTATGGGTCTCTATCATATCCAGGTCAGAAGTTATATCAAATTGTTATACGGTATATAGCCTAAATCAAAAATTAGCCGTTCTACCCATATAGATGATATAGATGGAAACCGAATCAATGTGACCCCATAAGACCAGGTATAGGCATGTAGCAGGATGCAATAGCTACAAAATAAGACCAAGTATGGGTCTCTATCATATCCAGGTCAGAAGTTATATCAAATTGTTATACCAGTATATAGTCCTAAATGCAAAAATTAGCCGTTCGTACCCATATAGATGACTATAGATGGAAACCGAATCAATGTGACCCCATAAGACCAGGTATAGGCATGTAGCAGGTTGCAATAACTACAATATAAGACCAAGTATGGGTCTCTATCATATCCAGGTCAGAAGTTATATCAAATTGTTATTTGTGTATATAGACCTAAATACAAAAATTAGCCGTTCGTACCCATATAGATGACTATAGATGGAAACCGAATCAATGTGACCCCATAAGACCAGGTATAGGCATGTAGCAGGATGCAATAGCTACAAAATGAGACCAAGTATGGGTCTCTATCATATCCAGGTCAGAAGTTATATCAAATTGTTATACGAGTATATAGTCCTAAATGCAAAAATTAGCCGTTCGTACCCATATAGATGACTATAGATGGAAACCGAATCAATGTGACCCCATAAGACCAGGTATAGGCATGTAGCAGGTTGCAATAGCTACAAAATAAGACCAAGTATGGGTCTCTATCATATCCAGGTCAGAAGTTATATCAAATTGTTATACGAGTATATAGTCCTAAATGCAAAAATTAGCCGTTCGTACCCATATAGATGACTATAGATGGAAACCGAATCAATGTGACCCCATAAGACCAGGTATAGGCATGTAGCAGGATGTAATAGCTACAAAATAAGACCAAGTATGGGTCTCTATCATATCCAGGTCAGAAGTTATATCAAATTGTTATACGAGTATATAGTCCTAAATGCAAAAATTAGCCGTTCGTACCCATATAGATGACTATAGATGGAAACCGAATCAATGTGACCCCATAAGACCAGGTATAGGCATGTAGCAGGTTGTAATAGCTACAAAATAAGACCAAGTATGGGTCTCTATCATATCCAGGTCAGAAGTTATATCAAATTGTTATACGAGTATATAGTCCTAAATACAAAAATTAGCCGTTCGTACCCATATAGATGACTATAGATGGAAACCGAATCAATGTGACCCCATAAGACCAGGTATAGGCATGTAGCAGGATGTAATAGCTACAAAATAAGACCAAGTGTGGGTCTCTATCATATCCAGGTCAGAAGTTATATCAAATTGTTATAGAGTATATAGTCCTAAATGCAAAAATTAGCCGTTCGTACCCATATAGATGACTATAGATGGAAACCGAATCAATGTGACCCCATAAGACCAGGTATAGGCATGTAGCAGGATGTAATAGCTACAAAATAAGACCAAGTGTGGGTCTCTATCATATCCAGGTCAGAAGTTATATCAAATTGTTATACGAGTATATAGTCCTAAATGCAAAAATAGCCGTTCGTACCCATATAGATGACTATAGATGGAAACCGAATCAATGTGACCCCATAAGACCAGGTATAGGCATGTAGCAGATGCAATAGCTACAAATAAGACCAAGTTGGGTCTCTATCATATCCAGGTCAGAGTTATATCAAATTGTTATAGTATATAGTCCTAAATGCAAAATTAGCCGTCGTACCCTATAGATGACTACAGATGGAAACCGAATCAATGTGACCCATAAGACCAGGTATAGGCATGTAGCAGATGTCAATAGCTACAAAATAAGACCAAGTATGGGTCTCTATCATATCCAGGTCAGAAGTTATATCAAATTGTTTATGGTTATAGATCCTAAATGCAAAATTAGCCGTTCGTACCCATATAGATGACTATAGATGGAAACCGAATCAATGAGACCCCATAAGACCAGGTATAGGCATGTAGCAGGTTGCAATAGCTACAAAATAAGACCAAGTATGGGTCTCTATCATATCCAGGTCAGAAGTTATATCAAATTGTTATACGAGTATATAGTCCTAAATGCAAAATTAGCCGTTCGTACCCATATAGATGACTATAGGTGGAAACCGAATCAATGTGACCCTATAAGACCAGGTATAGGCATGTAGCAGGATGCAATAGCTACAAAATAAGACCAAGTATGGGTCTCTATCATATCCAGGTCAGAAGTTATATCAAATTGTTATACGAGTATATAGTCCTAAATGCAAAAATTAGCCGTTCGTACCCATATAGATGACTATAGATGGAAACCGAATCAATGTGACCCCATAAGACCAGGTATAGGCATGTAGCAGGATGTAATAGCTACAAAATAAGACCAAGTAGTGGGTCTCTATCATATCCAGGTCAGAAGTTATATCAATTGTTATACGAGTATATAGTCCTAAATGCAAAAATTAGCCGTTCGTACCCATATAGATGACTATAGATGGAAACCGAATCAATGTGACCCTATAAGACCAGGTATAGGCATGTATCAGGTTGTAATAGCTACAAAATAAGACCAAGTATGGGTCTCTATCGTATCCAGGTCAGAAGTTATATCAAATTGTTATATAAATACAAAAATTAGCCGTTCGTACCCATATAGATGACTATAGATGGAAACCGAATCAATGTGACCCCATAAGACCAGGTATAGGCATGTAGCAGGTGAATAGCTACAAAATAAGACCAAGTATGGGTCTCTATCATATCCAGGTCAGAAGTTATATCAAATTGTTATAGGTGTATATAGTCCTAAATGCAAAAATTAGCCGTTCGTACCCATATAGATGACTATAGATGGAAACCGAATCAATGTGACCCCATAAGACCAGGTATAGGCATGTAGCAGGATGTAATAGCTACAAAATAAGACCAAGTGTGGGTCTCTATCATATCCAGGTCAGAAGTTATATCAAATTGTTATTTGTGTATATAGACCTAAATACAAAAATTAGCCGTTCGTACCCATATAGATGACTATAGATGGAAACCCAATCAATGTGACCCCATAAGACCAGGTATAGGCATGTAGCAGGTTGCAATAGCTACAATATAAGACCAAGTATGGGTCTCTATCATATCCAGGTCAGAAGTTATATCAAATTGTTATACGAGTATATAGTCCTAAATGCAAAAATAGCCGTTCGTACCCATATAGATGACTATAGATGGAAACCGAATCAATGTGACCCCATAAGACCAGGTATAGGCATGTAGCAGAATGGTATAGCTACAAAATAAGACCAAGTATGGGTCTCTATCATATCCAGGTCAGAAGTTATATCAAATTGTTATATGTGTGTATAGACCTAAATAAGAAAATTAGCCGTTCGTACCCATATAGATGACTATAGATGGAAACCGAATCAATGAGACCCCATAAGACCAGGTATAGGCATGTAGCAGGTTGCAATAGCTACAAAATAAGACCAAGTATGGGTCTCTATCATATCCAGGTCAGAAGTTATATCAAATTGTTATACGAGTATATAGTCCTAAATGCAAAAATTAGCCGTTCGTACCCATATAGATGACTATAGATGGAAACCGAATCAATGTGACCCCATAAGACCAGGTATAGGCATGTAGCAGGATGTAATAGCTACAAAATAAGACCAAGTATGGGTCTCTATCATATCCAGGTCAGAAGTTATATCAAATTGTTATACGAGTATATAGTCCTAAATGCAAAAATTAGCCGTTCGTACCCATATAGATGACTATAGATGGAAACCGAATCAATGTGACCCCATAACCAGGTATAGGCATGTAGCAGGATGTAATAGCTACAAAATAAGACCAAGTATGGGTCTCTATCATATCCACGTAAAAAGTTATATCAAATTGTTATAGGTGTATATAGTCCTAAATGCAAAGATTAGACGTTCGTAGAAATTTTGACCCAGTCATATTTTAATATTTTTATATTATTATCAAAAGATCGGTGGACCAAGGATAGGCAACTATTCATTATCCCATAAAAGCATTATGATCCACTTCTTGCAAAGTCATTTTTTCAAAAGTGAGTTTTGGTAACTGAAATCAATGTAGTTCTACTACTTTTTCAAAGTAAATAAAGTAGTAGATTTATGCTTTAAGCTTGATTAGAGAGCTGTGTTGGGGGTGGGAGGACATCAGTTTTCTATGAAAACAAGCCTCTAATTTCCTCTGGATTTTACAGGAGTTTCCTATCTCTGTTTAACCCTTTCCGTCATAGAGGACACCATGAAAAGACCTATGCGAACAGCATAAAACCAGATCAGCCTGCGAGTAACTCGCAGGCTGATCAGGTTTTATGCTGTTCGCTGCTCCTCAGTGGTCTGGAAATGAGGATTTTTTATTTAAATTTGGTAAGGTTTAACTGTGGTTTTCTGCAGATCAGGCTTTATGTGATACCTGTTGAGGGCGTCGAAATGAGTATATATGAGAGAAAGGGTTAATATGTCCTTATATCAACTTGATACTTAGGAAAATAATCTTGAAAATTAACAATGATATATCTATGTGAACACATATGAAGTCAAAAATATGTGCATTAAAAAATTACCCAATCCCTGTGGCCATAGCATATCCTTATTTGGATATATTTTGAGTCTCTAAGAAACACATTTTGGTCACCCTGTACATGTACCAAGACTAATCATTTGAATAAAATGGTCACAGGGAAGCAGGGAAAGTTTCTATATAATTACACTTATTCAGTTATGAATATATATACGATCAATTTGACATGTGCTTTTCATATTCCTCTGAAATTGTTACTTATATTACAAATGCATGCATTTAATTTGTATTATACATTTTAGGTATACATCTACAAGACATCTTTTGAAATTTAAAAGCAGTGGTCCATACCAAATTGAGGATAAAAAAAAACAAAAACGGATTCAAACTCCTTTGTGGAAAGTTTTTCATGACTTTTTTCAGAAAGAAAGTACTGTTCTTATCCAGGAAATGTTGTGATATGTGAAGTTATATGAACCTTTTTCCCTCATCAATGTAACATGAATTTGAAACTGAACTCTAACAATGTTTCATTTGAAGAGGATTTCAAGATATATAAATTGAACTGATTTCTGTTGAATCTTTTGTTTTCCAAGTGTGCAAAAAGTGGAAACTAAGTGTTTTTAAAACCATTATTTGCTTGACATATGATGTGATATCACATAAAAGTGGAGCAGGATTGTAACATGTGTTGTTTCTTTATGGTACTTTAAGTGTTATATTGACACCATTCATCAACAAAGAATGGAGAATATCTTGAAATCCTCTTGTTTTAAAAGTGGAGCAGGATTGATTTCAGTTACCAAAACTCACTTTGAAAAAATGACTTTGCAAGAAGTGGATCATAATGCTTTTATGGGATAATGAATAGTTGCCTATCCTTGGTCCACCGATCTTTTGATAATAATATAAAAATATTAAAATATGACTGGGTCAAAATTTCTACGAACGTCTAATCTTTGCATTTAGGACTATATACACCTATAACAATTTGATATAACTTTTTACGTGGATATGATAGAGACCCATACTTGGTCTTATTTTGTAGCTATTACATCCTGCTACATGCCTATACCTGGTCTTATGGGGTCACATTGATTCGGTTTCCATCTATAGTCATCTATATGGGTACGAACGGCTAATTTTTGCATTTAGGACTATATACTGGTATAACAATTTGATATAACTTCTGACCTGGATATGATAGAGACCCATACTTGGTCTTATTTTGTAGCTATTACATCCTGCTACATGCCTATACCTGGTCTTATGGGGTCACATTGATTCGGTTTCCATCTATAGTCATCTATATGGGTACGAACGGCTAATTTTTGCATTTAGGACTATATACTCGTATAACAATTTGATATAACTTCTGACCTGGATATGATAGAGACCCATACTTGGTCTTATTTTGTAGCTATTGCATCCTGCTACATGCCTATACCTGGTCTTATGGGGTCACATTGATTCGGTTTCCATCTATAGTCATCTATATGGGTACGAACGGCTAATTTTTGCATTTAGGACTATATACTCGTATAACAATTTGATATAACTTCTGACCTGGATATGATAGAGACCCATACTTGGTCTTATTTTGTAGCTATTGCAACCTGCTACATGCCTATACCTGGTCTTATGGGGTCTCATTGATTCGGTTTCCATCTATAGTCATCTATATGGGTACGAACGGCTAATTTTCGTATTTAGGTCTATACACACATATAACAATTTGATATAACTTCTGACCTGGATATGATAGAGACCCATACTTGGTCTTATTTTGTAGCTATACCATTCTGCTACATGCCTATACCTGGTCTTATGGGGTCACATTGATTCGGTTTCCATCTATAGTCATCTATATGGGTACGAACGGCTATTTTTGCATTTAGGACTATATACTCGTATAACAATTTGATATAACTTCTGACCTGGATATGATAGAGACCCATACTTGGTCTTATATTGTAGCTATTGCAACCTGCTACATGCCTATACCTGGTCTTATGGGGTCACATTGATTGGGTTTCCATCTATAGTCATCTATATGGGTACGAACGGCTAATTTTTGTATTTAGGTCTATATACACAAATAACAATTTGATATAACTTCTGACCTGGATATGATAGAGACCCAACTTGGTCTTATTTTGTAGCTATTGCACCTGCTACATGCCTATACCTGGTCTTATGGGGTCACATTGATTCGGTTTCCATCTATAGTCATCTATATGGGTACGAACGGCTAATTTTTGCATTTAGGACTATATACACCTATAACAATTTGATATAACTTCTGACCTGGATATGATAGAGACCCACACTTGGTCTTATTTTGTAGCTATTACATCCTGCTACATGCCTATACCTGGTCTTATGGGGTCACATTGATTCGGTTTCCATCTATAGTCATCTATATGGGTACGAACGGCTAATTTTTGATTTAGGACTATATACACTATAACAATTTGATATAACTTCTGACCTGGATATGATAGAGACCCATACTTGGTCTTATATTGTAGCTATTGCAACCTGCTACATGCCTATACCTGGTCTTATGGGGTCACATTGATTCGGTTTCCATCTATAGTCATCTATATGGGTACGAACGGCTAATTTTCGTATTTAGGTCTATACACACATATAACAATTTGATATAACTTCTGACCTGGATATGATAGAGACCCATACTTGGTCTTATTTTGTAGCTATTGCAACCTGCTACATGCCTATTCCTAGTCTTATGGGGTCACATTGACTGGGTTTCCATCTATAGTCATCTATATGGGTACGAACGGCTAATTTTCGTATTTAGGTCTATATACTCGTATAACAATTTGATATAACTTCTGACCTGGATATGATAGAGACCCATACTTGGTCTTATTTTGTAGCTATTGCAACCTGCTACATGCCTATACCTGGTCTTATGGGGTCACATTGATTGGGTTTCCATCTATAGTCATCTATATGGGTACGAACGGCTAATTTTTGTATTTAGGTCTATATACACAAATAACAATTTGATATAACTTCTGACCTGGATATGATAGAGACCCATACTTGGTCTTATTTTGTAGCTATTACATCCTGCTACATGCCTATACCTGGTCTTATGGGGTCACATTGATTCGGTTTCCATCTATAGTCATCTATATGGGTACGAACGGCTAATTTTCGTATTTAGGTCACACAATAACAATTTGATATAACTTCTGACCTGGATATGATAGAGACCCATACTTGGTCTTATTTGTAGCTATTCACCTGCTACATGCCTATACCTGGTCTTATGGGGTCACATTGATTCGGTTTCCATCTATAGTCATCTATATGGGTACGAACGGCTAATTTTCGTATTTAGGTCTATACACACATATAACAATTTGATATAACTTCTGACCTGGATATGATAGAGACCCATACTTGGTCTTATTTTGTAGCTATTGCAACCTGCTACATGCCTATTCCTGTCTTATGGGGTCACATTGATTGGGTTTCCATCTATAGTCATCTATATGGGTACGAACGGCTAATTTTCGTATTTAGGTCTATATACTCGTATAACAATTTGATATAACTTCTGACCTGGATATGATAGAGACCCATACTTGGTCTTATTTTGTAGCTATTGCAACCTGCTACATGCCTATACCTGGTCTTATGGGGTCACATTGATTGGGTTTCCATCTATAGTCATCTATATGGGTACGAACGGCTAATTTTCGTATTTAGGTCTATACACACATATAACAATTTGATATAACTTCTGACCTGGATATGATAGAGACCCATACTTGGTCTTATTTTGTAGCTATTGCATCCTGCTACATGCCTATACCTGATCTTATGGGGTCACATTGATTCGGTTTCCATCTATAGTCATCTATATGGGTACGAACGGCTATTTTTGCATTTAGGACTATATACTCGTATAACAATTTGATATAACTTCTGACCTGGATAATCTAGAGACCCATACTTGGTCTTATTTTGTAGCTATTGCAACCTGCTACATGCCTATTCCTAGTCTTATGGGGTAACATTGATTCGGTTTTCATCTATAGTCATCTATATGGCTACGAACGGCAAAATTTTGCCTCTAGGACTATATAAACATATAAGAATTCGGTATCACTTCTGACCTGGATATGATTGAGACCCATACTTGGTCTTATTTTGTTTTAGACTATATAAACAATAAGAATTTGATATAACTTCGACCTGAATATGATTGAGACCCATACTTGGTCTTATTTTGTAGCTATTACATCATGCTACATGCCTACACCTAGTCTTATGGGGTTACATTGATTGTTTTTCAATCTATAGTCATGTATGGCTATGAATGGCTATTTTTTTTCGTAGAGGTGTATTTATTTATTTATTTTTTGCATGAAAGAAATATTCAGAGAGGAAGACCTAAATAATATTGAAGTTGGAAAGCCCTGTATTATATTGTAAATATTATTTTGTATTTATCTTAATTGTGGAAAAAAATCTTAAAGTGTATATTTAATACATATATAAATATTATAATTTAGCCCTATATATAAGTCAGATCAGGCCCGTTATATTATATAGAATATCTCCTGGTCTGATAGATTAAATTATAATGTTTTTATCTTTCTGATGTATGTTGTTGTTTTACTTTCCTAAAGTTATTAATATGGTATTTAAATCAACCATATAACTACAATGCAGTTAATTACTCTGAGGTACCTACTTGTTTATTGATCAACATTAGACAGTACTATACAGTGTGTAGTCCACTATCTTCCTTTAATATAACAGAAAAAAATTCCTGGTGTAATCGATGTAGTTATCATACTTAATACACTGTTTAAAATATATAAGAGTTTGAATTTTGCCGTTTTGATTAACCAGTAGTTTTTGTTGATATCAAATATAATCATTTCTTTCACTATTGCTTGATAGATTGTGTTGATAATTTCCTGTTGTCAGGTAAATTCCCGAAAATAGGATAGGGAATTATCGATTTCGTCAGGCGGGATAACTCATGAACTTTATTGTTCGCTGAGCTTATTGCTTGCTGCTATCGCTTGCTAGCTTGTGTTCAGTTTTTTAAAAGTTTTAATTTGCAAACCACTTTTTACACGAGGGCAACCTTTTTATTTCTTTACTTCCGGTTGTTGCTTTGGGGACTCTACTGCACTCTACTATATTGATAAAGAATAGAATTGACACACCATTAAATTATTGTCAACACTTGTTTAGCTAGTAATATCAATATGATATTAGTAAAAAAATTATTTTGCAATTTATATGACTAATATATATCTGTAAACTTACATTTTCCGAAAATGCTTCAATTAAGGTGAAAGCGAAAGTAGGATATTTTCTGAAAATTCTTACAATTGGGTTTTAATTCGTATTTTTGATGTAACTTCCTTATACTCTAATGAATTTCAAAACACTAGGTACCAAAATAATCGTCATAAAATTCTCTACATCTCACTCGCAAAATGTGTGCAGTTATTCCGAATGATTCTTAAGATATAAAACCATACACTCTTACATACCGGCAAAATCGCTGAAATTCTACATGTTTAAATTGCATTTTTGATGTAACTTCCTTATACTTGGATCAATTTCAAATCTTCAGGTACCAAAATAATCGTCTGAAAATTCTCTACATTTCACACGCTTTATGTTTAGGAATATTTTTAATACTTTTTGAGATAGAAGCTTTTAAACCTCCTGAAGAATGAAAAAATCACCAAAGCTATATGCACGAATTTCGTTTTTTCCCATAACTCCATGAATCTTTAGCCAATCATTAAACTTTAAGCATCAAAAGAACGGTCAAACATTGCTCTACAAATGATATTCATCATCATATTTTCAAAAATCAAAGGTTTTCGAGATATAAACTGTTAAACACACTGGGGGTTACCAAATTTTCATTTTTCCGCCATAACTCAACCGATTCAACCCCGATCATCAAAAACTAAATATCTTCTGAAAGGTCTTTCCAAGCACTACAAATTATACGCATAGTGTCTCGATAGAATATTTACCGTTTTTGAGATATTTAAGGCCGAAGAAAAAGCCGATAATTGATATATGACCTTGACCTTTGGGATTTTCCGGAAACGGAACTGACACGGCTCCATAGAATCTAATACTGCATCTTCAGACAAAATTTCAAGCAAATCATACAAAAAATAAAGCCTACAGGGCTTAAAAACCGTTAAGTTTTTATACGAAAGTTTTATTATCATTATGACGTCATGTGACGTCATATGGTGTTCATCTTTTCAGAATATAAAGAAGATCCAAATTTGCTTTCTGGAACGATTTTTACGCATTTGAAATTTGACGTCATTGTTCGAATCTTGGATTCGCCATAAAACCTTTGCATTTTCGAATTTGGAAAAACGGACACCGGGATGCACAACTAGAGCCTAACATACACATTCTGTGAAATTTTGATGAAAATCGGTCCAGAAATAATGGCTGTAGACCGCGTACAAACTTTTTCACCCGACGACAAATCTGACGTCATATGACGTCATATGAATATGAAATTCATTGCATCCGAAAGCTCATGGTTTGAAATATATGCCATAAAATTTTCATTGTTCTGAGTCAATGGCAACACCTCGAAATTAACACAAATATAAGAGGAAGAAAAAAAGAATAATAAGAAGCAGAAGAAGAATAAGAATAACTAGATTTCATTCGTTGATACGAATGATAGGACTTTCTGCTAAAATTGAAAAATATTAAGATTAATACCGTTAGAAAGAATATATATTAAATTCTCTACCCTTTACTTTTTTTCGTATGGACTTCTTTTAGCTTTGACGTCACATGACGTCATAAGTGCTGAAAATTCTTTTGTTAAAAAGCGCATACATTACTCTCATAACTCTGAAATTTTCATTATTCTGAACAACTGGCATCATGTCGAAATCATTGCGCTAAAATTAAATCAAGAAGTATGCTTATGACGTCACATGACGTCATATGACGCAACGCTCAAAATATATGTAGAAATTCTGCAGAACTGCTAACTGTGTAAGTTTCAACTTTCTATCTCATCCTGAAGCTCTTTAATCCTAAAATGAATTTTTCGGTCCTATGTTCGAATCTTATTTAAGCCACAGATCTTCGGTCTTTCGAAATTTTGGTTAGGTGACAGAATATGCACACCTTAATTTCAAGATGTACCATCTGTGAAAATTTGAAGAAAATCCGACCATAAATGACGGCTGTAGAGCGTGAACACCATTTTTCACTATTTTTAGCTCTGACGTCATATGACGTCATAGGGTGCTGAAGATGCTTTTGTTTAAAAGCGCATACTTTAATGTCATAACTCTGAAATATTCATTATTCTGAACAACTGGCATCATGTCGAAATCATTGCCCTAAAATAAAAATTAAAAAGTATGCTTATGACGTCACATAACGTCATATGACGTCACGACTCAAAATATATGTAGAAATTCTGCAGAACTGCAAACTGTGTAAGTTTCAACTTTCTATCTCATCCAGAAGCTCTTTAATCCTAAAATGAAATTTTCGGTCCTATGTTCGAATCTTATTTCAGCCACAGAACTTCGGTCTTTCGGAATTTCGGTTAGCTGACAGGATATGCACACCTTAGTTTCAAGATGTACCATCTGTGAAAATTTGAAGACAATCCGACCATAAATGACGGCTGTAGAGCGCAAACATCATTTTTCACTATTTTTAGCTGTGACGTCATGTGACGTCATAGGCTGCTGATATTCATTGAAATCAAAATTTCCTCACGTGACTAATAACCCGTAAAAATTTCATCGTCCTAGGACTATTGCAACATATTAAAATAAGCGTTTAGTTAGGAAGAAGAAAAGAATAATAATAATAATAAAATGACGTCACGTGACGTCATATGACGTTTATTTTCACATAATTGTTAGACACCCAGAGACCTACTAACTGACAAAATTTCAACTTTCTATCTCAAATAGGACAGTTTTTATAAGCATTTAAAAATTGACGTCCTTGGTTCGAATCTTTGATCCGCCATAGATGCTTGGACTTTTCGAATTTTGAAAAACGGACACCGGTATACACAATAAGAACGTAATATACACATTCTGTGAAAATTTGATAAAAATCGGCCCATAGATAATGGCTCTGGACCGTGTACAATCTTTCGTAGTCAATTTCAAATGTGACGTCATATGACGTCATAGGCTTCTGAAAATCATTGAAATCGAAATTCCAGCGTCTGAATCATGTGTCACTAAATTTTCATTGCCCTTCGACAATTTCAACATATAGAAATACTCTTGTTAATATTAGAAATACATTATCATATAATGACGTCACGTGACGGCATATGACGTTTATTTTCACAAAATGTTTAAGACTCCCAGAGACCTATATACTGACCAAATATCACTTTTCTATCTGAAATAGGACCGATTTTATAAGCATTTAAAAATTTACGACCTTGGTTCGAATCTTGAATTCGCTATAGAACCATGGACTTTTCGAATTTTGAAAAACGGACACCGAGATGCACAACTAGAACTTAATATACACATTCTGTGAAAATTTGATGAAAATCGGTTCATAAACAATGGCTGTAGACCGCGTACAAACTTTTGTTGCATATTTCAAGTGTGACGTCATATGACGTCATAGGCATATGAAAATCATAGAAATCAAAATTTCTACCTTTGAAGCATGTGTCATTAAATTTTCATTGCCCTTCGACAATTTCAACATATAGAAATATTCTTGTTAATATTGGAAATACATTATCATATAATGACGTCTATGACATTTATTTTCACAAAAATTTTAAAACTTCTACCGACAAATAAACTTTCATCTTAAATAGGACAAATTTTATAAGCATTTTAAAATTTACGACCTTGGTTCGAATCTTGGATTCGTTATAGAACCATGGACTTTTCGAATTTTGAAAAACGGACACAGGGATGCACAACTAGAGCCTAACATACACATTCTGTGAAATTTTGATGAAAATCGGTCCAGAAATAATGGCTGTAGACCGCGTACAAACTTTTTCACCTGACGACAAATCTGACGTCATATGCCGTCGTATGAATATAAAATTCATTGCATCCGAAAGCTCATGGTTTGAAATATATGCCATAAAATTTTCATTGTTCTGAGTCAATGGCAACACCTCGAAATTAACACAAATGTAAGAGGAAGAAAAAAAGAATAAGAAGAAGAAGAATGATAAAAAAACAGTACAAACCCAATATGACTTTCTGCCTGTAGGCAGAAAGTCCTAATAATAAAAAACAGAACAAACCCAATATGACTTTCTGCCGAAAGGGCAGAAAGTCCTAATAATAATAAGAAAAACTAGATGTCATTCGTGAAAACGAATGATAGGACTTTCTGCAAGCTGTGTTAATGCAAAAAGCAGGAAATAGAAGTTTCATGTAATGATTCACCTCTGGTAGTATTTCATGTTCATGCTAAACAATTGACATTATATTCCGAAATTAGTGCAAATGATAAGAACTTAGTATTAGTCTGTGACGTAACATGATGTTATATGACGTCAGGACATGACTGCAAACTTGATTTCTAGTTTAAAGGTCCTATGTTCGAATCTTGCTTCAGCCACAATACTTCGGTTTTTCGGAATTAAGGTTAGCTGACAAAATATTCACACCTTAGTTTCAAGATGTACCGTCTGTAAAAATTTGAAGAAAATCTGATCACAAATGGCGGCTGTATAGCGCGAATACCATTTTTCACTATTTTAGCTCTGACGTCACGTGACGTCAAAGGGTGCTGAAAATGCTGTTGCTCAAAAGCGCACACTTTACTGCAATAACTCTGAAATTTTCATTATTCTGAACAACTGGCATCATGTCGAAATCATTGCCCCAAATTAAAATTAAGTGGTATGCTTATGACGTCCAATGACGTCACGATTCAAAATATTTGTAGAAATGCTGCAGAACTGCAAACTGTGTAAGTTTCAACTTTCTATCTCATCCTGAAGCTCTTCAATCCTAAAATGAAATTAA
>CM037786.1:21753305-21803305 GCA_021229015.1 Solen grandis
TTAATTATGGTACGGACAGTCAGGTATATGGTAAAGAGTGTTATTAAGAATAAGGTGTAAGTTTATTTTTTAATCAATACTCGATTCAGATAAGAAAGTAATTTGCCATAAGCTCATGTCATTTTATTATATATTTTTAAAAAATAATATGTTATTGTGATATGCTTTACATTACAAAATATGTAGATCTTTAGCCCAGTCAAAACATTATTAACTACAAGCAATTAAAAGAAAATTCCAGATCAATGATGAACCATTTTACCTGG
This sequence comes from Solen grandis, assembly GCA_021229015.1. NCBI lineage: Eukaryota > Metazoa > Mollusca > Bivalvia > Adapedonta > Solenidae > Solen > Solen grandis. The sequence goes on from CM037786.1 coordinate 21,753,572, forward strand.
TCCAGATTTAAAGAAAAAAAAAGAAAAGGAAAAAAAGGAAAAAAGTAATAACGGTACGTTGAAAATATTGGACTTACTTGAACCACCATGAAAGGTGCAACAGCATTCACTTCAAATTGAGTCATCATTGTTTCTTTTGTAGTATCTTTTATACCTGTTGGAGTCAATACTCCAGCATTGTTGATCAACAGATTTAGACCTTTCTCTCCGACCTTCTTCTCAACAAAAGCCTTAGCTGCCTCTATAGATGCCTTGTCAACCACCTCTGTAAAGTGTACAGTAAAATTTGTTAATGTCAAATATCAAATGTTTCATCATTATCAGAGAGGACTCGAATTAAGTATTTTTGAACATATAGTTCTTAAAGACTGGAGCATTTTCTTTTATATATATAATTGGGTTTCTATTTTATTATGATTAAAACATCAGAAATAAATTAGATTGTAGAGTTCTTTTCTGGCAAACTTAATTCTATATAATAGTGTGCACCTGTATTCTTTGTTATGAAATTAATTGCTGTAAAACAAGATATATATAACGAAAGGGCCATAGTCCACACACCCAAGTACCTGTGGCATCAAAAATAACATTGTTTATACAGGTAAAACAAAGTCAAAGTCAAAATATTTTATTAGTAAATGCAAGTGACGAGTATGTGCATCGCCACAAACAAACATTTTAAATCATATACGGTTGGAATTATATAGAAAAACTTAACAACTGAATAAGAAAATAATAGGATAAAGTTAAAGTTAAAATAATTACAAAATTGGCACTATTCATCTAAAATACATCAACATTTCTAAATATGAATGTCATTTAATTTCATTAAACAAGAAAACATTTTTCTGAAAGTATAGAACAATTTACCAATGAAAATGTTAAAGGAGGGTTAAGAAAGCAAAGTAGACAACCCATGCAAAATGAAAGATATTTGGGTTATCTCCCTTAAAGTAGTATATCTTTCTTTTGTTGGCATAGTTTGTTGTTTGTTATATGATGAAATTTTGGTCAAATGAAGCAGTGGTCTCAGAAGAAAGTGAAGTTTCTGAAATAAGATTGTGGTTTTCATGGCAACCAGAATTATGTATGGGTCTGGTCAAGTTCATTTATAATTGTCCATTCAATGATAATACTTGGTAAGTTGCATGCAATTCTGCCCAGCATTCCCAGATGAGTGTTCATGTATTGTAATACCCATCGTGTCAGTATCCAGTCCAAGGGATCACAATAACTCGCACTCAGGTGAGGTAAAATACTTGACCTCTCGTCGTAATACAGTACTTACCCATCTTCAAAACTTGCAATGACGGATTTTGTGATGCAATCCGGTTTAGTTCCTATAAAAATCAAATAAGCAAGTTTCTGGTAATTTTGCAGGAAGAAAACAAAAAGAAAACAACTTACAAATTAGACATTACTTGTAATACTAACACGGTGCAATGGAGATTCATAAATTTGAAAAGTGCAACAAATCAATCCACGGGCTCCCGTAGTTAAACATAAAACTTGTTCAGTCACATTCGTTCTATAACGTTACTAGTATTACGATTTGTCCAATAAGTCTGATCAAGTCGTGTAAAATTAATATGGAAAACATTTTGTTTACAATAGTCAAGTCAAATAACAAGCTAAACTACATTCGTATGCAACATTATACATTGTACTAAAAATAGAATATACCCATCCTTTCAAGTTTTCAGTGTGTCGTGAATAATAGAAAGATAATCTATCATGTGCAAATTACATGTATCAAAATGACAAAATTGGACAAGCTTAAGACGGGATTCAAAAATAAGTAGTTTACTTAATCATGACAATAGCTTATAATTGGTGGTAAAACTGTTTAACGAGAATCTGCAGCTAACTACCCTGTTCAAAGTCATTTTCTATTCCACATATCAAAGTCAATATGATCCATAAAGGACGTGCCTGGGTATACACTTACGCACGTGCGTACTACAGTTTGTTAGCCAGTTCCGATGCACTTTTCAGATTATCGATTTAGAAAATATCAAATGAGCAGAACAAGAAAATGAATATGTACTGATTCGTAGACATATTATTTATAGTAAATATACTGAAAGCTTCAAATGAAATGGCTTACATTCGCAACATTTCTCCAGTTCTGAAGTAGCTTCACTGTTTCCGGTGGATATCGTTATTTTAGCCTTTCTTGGTAAGAGTGGTACGATAGGATTTTTTCCACGTGTCAGTGTCAACATAAATCGAGATCTACACTTTCATAATTCTATTCTTAATATTTCAATCATGTTTCAGTATTGTATTGAAAGGTTATCACCATTTCAAGATATGGCCGTCTATGCAACTTCTATTAACGGTAGACTACGAATGTCTATGATGAAATTAGACAACTTGTAACCGATACAAACTGTTTTCAAATCATTTTCTTAATGTTCACCATATTTTACTCATAGGCAAACTCGTTTCACAAGTCCTCCGGAACTGGCAAAATCCACCATAATTAAGTTTCAATTTCCGTTTAGACAGCTTGGCTTATAGAAATGAAATTCTGGACATACATAATTTAGATACTTAGTACAACGTCTGGAACATTAGTCTCTTTCAAACCCACTTTGCCTATTAAGAAATATTTAATCGCCATTTTCTCCTACGTAAAATCGCAAATATAATCACCCCCTTTGGATATATCTTTACCTTGCAAATCAAATTTATCAAACATATATCGCCGGTGTGTAAGTTAATATATTGGAAAACAAAATGTGAAAGACCGTTTTTTAGAGCGATTACAAGCGGAATACTTTGGAACAGGTGATGCGTCGGAACTGGCTAAACAATTGTATTGAATGGGAAATCGAAAAGAATAATATGCAAAAAAATGAAATAAAAACTGTCATATCCTAGTCTTGGGTACTTGAAATTCAAACAAGAATATTCAAAATATAAATGTCCGTATGTAATCTAAATTAAAATTGAATTACATCTAGGATCAGGATCGCCCAGTATACAGCAGTAACGTTAGTGATATACCCAGCAAGATCATTGGAAAAGTACACCTTTAATGTAAACCTATTGTTAGCTTGATAGAGGGTGTACTTAATACTGTCACAGATTCTGAACTTTATGGAGTTCTGTGTGACCAGCGACATAGGTCAAGGTGGTTCAACCGGTGTGTTAAATTCTGTCTCGGGTTCTGAACTATCCTGTCTTAAATCAGCGACAAAAATTTCTGTTTTGGAGGGTATTTTTACTAATCCCCAGATGCTTTCATTAAAATCTATTATGTAAATAAAAACATTAAAAAAACTATTCCATTCACAAAAACTATATAAGATATTTAACACCTACCTCGGCTTTCTCCGGATCCCTGCATGTTGCAAATATGAATTTTGGTGGAGTTTTTAATTTCAAGAACTGTTTCACAAATTCCAGGCCGATGCCTCTATTGCATCCAGTTATAAGTACCGAGTTGGGTGCCAGTGCCATTTTGTGAAGAGAGAAGATTTCAGCGTGTGCACAACTTAATAGGTCTTTATATAGTGAAGTCAAATATAGTTTGGTACCCGACCTTCTTGTTAAGAGTACTTAACATAAAAGGTTGGGTACCACAGTTTTTTATGCATTTCGAAATATATGAGCTAAAATAGAACATTAAAAAAAAATAATGGTTTAAAAAACAAAGAATATCACACATGCTTCAATTTATAAAAAAAAGGTTTATATACATATGTACATGTATAAATTATACAAAGTGTTAGTATTGTGAATATTATGTTTAAAGAGTAGTTATGTTTCTATGATGCTTATTTATTTATTTATTTTATTTCATGGAAAGACACCAAAACATTACAAAGGCCCTGGGAAGCTCCGGGGATGCTTACGCCAAATATTTTTTTCTCCAAGGCTCCCCCGAAATACTCTCCAAAGTATCAGGGGATCTTCTGAGACATATTTGACTCTTCAGCTATCTTTCAATAACCTTGCTTATTACTGTCACAGATTCTGAACCTTAATTCTGTATAATCATAGATATAAATAAAGGTTGATGTTTTTGATTTTGCCCCGGATTCTGAACCTTAGTTCTGTATCATAGATACATAAAAGGTTGGTGTTTTTGATTTTGCCCCGGATTTGAACTTTTTTTAGATGCGGTTGCAGCATCAACAAGCATGATTGTCCTTTCTAGCAATTTGGTTTGTGATCATAACTTTATTATCTATTTTAAGAACTTGTTTTCCAATCAAAAAATAAAAGAAATGAGTGGCTGTCTGTTGTTGTTGTTTTCTTAGCGGCATTTCAAAAACATTTTATGCTCTAGCGCCATCTTATTTAATTTATAGTTGATATTTTATTTAATGTATAGTTGTATCATTTTATTTAATTATAGTTGTATCATTTTATTTAATTTATAGTTGTATCATTTTATTTAATGTATAGTTGTATCATTTTATTTAATGTATAGTTGTATCGTTTTATTTAATGTATAATTGTATCATTTTATTTAATGTATAATTGTATCATTTTATTTAATGTATAATTGTATCATTTTATTTAATGTATAGTTGTATCATTTTATTTAATGTATAGTTGTATCATTTTATTTAATGTATAGTTGTATCATTTTATTTTTTTTATAGTTGTATCATTTTATTTAATGTATAGTTGTATCATTTTATTTAATGTATAGTTGTATCATTTTATTTAATGTATAGTTGTATCATTTTATTTATTCATTTTAAAACTAATTACGTGCGTATTTGGCTAGCCAGGGACTCTATATACACATTTAGAGTTCATTGGCTAGCCTAGCAATATGCAAATGGTATTATTGACTCACTTAGTAGAAAATGAAGTGTTTTCTATTGGGACGGTTTCGCTCATCCATTGCCATAATATAAATCATTCTTGTGAATGTACAAAGAATATTTGTCGATCTTTTATTTTCATATACTTTCTACTAGAAGCGTGGTTATAAAAATGTTTACGGGAATAAGAGAGCATTTGATGTACCATATTATATCTGACTCAATGAAATTTGTCGTTTCCGAAAAAGAATGATTGTGTAGAAATTGATGTTATATGATATTTAAGTCAGTCTTAAGCTTACTTTACAATTTATATTTCATAATAAAACATTCTAGAACACATTAAGTGGAACCTTAATAATTAAGAAGCTGCTAAGTGAGCGAGCTCCTTCTTAACCAATAAGATCTCATTTTATGTTTTAATTTACCTAGGATATAACCTACTTTTTGATTGGACGCCATGCACGTCATGCGACTTTCAAACACCAGTAATTTCAATTTGTGTGTCTTTACATTAACCGTGCCTTATCAAAAATGGAGGCAAAATTTAATGTCCGTATTTAATAAGGACTTTATTGAAGCTTCTAAGTCTAGAAACAGCTCTGTAAGTCAGCTAGGTCCATCAAAGATGAAAAAATGCCAGAAAATACGAGTATAGCTTTGGTGATCAAAGGGGTTTGGTACAAAAGGTGAGTCGTATATCACTATATATTTGTATTACCCATAGTAAAAAATGACCCAACGTTTGTGCCAGACACCTTTGATGGTAATGTATGTACTTTTAAAAGGCAGGAGATATTCTATAAAAAAAGAAAGAAAGAAAAAAGGCTTTGTCAGTATTGCAAGCAATACTACAGAAGTCCCCAACCGGTGAAAACCCATAGAAAGAAAGAAACAAAGGACTGATAGTCTTAATGCTGCGATGTTTGTTTGTTGGGTTTAACGTCCTACCAAATGTTGCGGCATAAACTGAAACACTAAAGGAGACAGTGTGGCTTGTAATTTGGAACCATTTCATTGATTTTTCTCTTCAAATGGATCTTGTAGTTGGGAGGGCCGAACGACATAATTTTATTTGCCATATTCGTATTAGATTAACCAAAGACACATTACTTGCAAGAGGTGCGTGAACTACTTCATTTCATTGGCTCACGTCACACAGTTTCAACCATAGTATTTTCACTGATATTTTTCCCGCCGACGAAAACAGGTGCGCTATATCTTGCCCACTAGAAGGCATTGAGTTTGGATATCCGGTATTGTCATTTTCGCAGTCGCTTACAGTATGTAACGTTGTAAACAACGCAATATAATAAAATAAATGGAGATGGGATATGATTCCGATTTGTAAGTGCAAACTCAAAAAAGTTAAGGATGAAGTCACTTATGACTGATGCACACAACACGCTTGCACACCTTCGTGTAATGACTAAAGTAATATTTTATGAAAATCTGTCCATAGACATGAAAGTTAAAGCTACTCAAAAATGTACCTATGACTTGACTTTTTGAGTTTACCGTCGTTCGACAGTATTTCAGTCATATAGCGACGTCCAGCAAATTACAGGCGAAGGAAGACCCCGAATGCACGGAGGCATCCGGGTAGAACCACCGACCTACCACAAGCCAGCTGGAAGGCTTCCTCGCATGAAAATCCTAATGACCTTGCCGGGATTCGAACCCACGCGGTGAGGGGCTGAGTGAGTGTTAAAGTCAGCGACTTTACCGTCTCGGCCACGGAGGCCCCGTTTAAAGTATTACCCCTAATGTATTTAGATTACCGGTAATCAATTTTGCAAGGATGTGGTCATGAAGTTTATAGGGTTTTTTTCTGTGATATAATTAGGACGTTAGAACTTCGTAAATTAACATGAAAATTCATTGACTAGTCATGCTTTCATTCAAGACAAAAGTGTAAAAATAAAAAAAAAATTATGTAGTAAGGTTTTTCAGATAAAACCGATTCAAATGCTAATTGGTTTGTGCATCCAACTTGGGTTTGATCCTTATGTGTAACAAACTAATGTCAGTAGAATGGAACAGCATCTGCATATACAGGTAATTTCATGACTGGTTGGCGCTGGACAAGGATAATGCGACTTTGCCGTATCATGTCATGTGTGTGCTACCACAGTGAGGCAGGACTATATTAGTCTAATGCATACAAAATCATCAAATGATCAAATTCAGAGGGTCGTAAAAATATTGTATTTCCAATTGCATAAAGAAGCATGAAGTCTATGAATGAGCTAAGATCAGATTCTTTATCCTGGCCTGGCCACCTGTGACAACACCATACCAATTCTCTACCAACATGGATTTATAATGAACTCCCAACACTATTTGAGGATAGTATGTTTATTAGCCTTAAACAATTAATCTCTTCTTTATGTATTGAAACCTTGAAAATACAAAGGTGTTATAATACAATTTGAAAAATATATTATCTTGATTAGTAAGAAATTTTTTTTTATTCAAATCAGGAATAAATCTAAAACACATAACCTATCTATCAAAAAACATATGTCAAACTATAACATGTATATTCTTTTATCATATTGCTCATTTTAATATCAAAAATCAATGGAAATACATTTCTGAGTGTAAATCTGTATAGACTGTACAAAAATCTCTATATAAATACCTTCCACATTATACAGCAAACAAAAAGAGGGCCATAAAGACCCTAGATCGCTCACCTGAGTATAGGGTTACCCAAGGAACATTTGTACAAAAACATTTTGAAATCTGGCCAGTAGTTTTGAAGGAGATGATTTTTTAAGTTTTCATGATTTTTTGCTTTCCATTGCCATGGCAACCAGAGTTTTACATGGATCAAGTTTATTTTAGCAACTTTTGTGAAGGTTCACCTAAGAATCATCCCTGCCAAGTTTAATCAAATTCTGTCTGGCAGTTTCAGAGATGTCATTTAAAGCAAACTGCTGACAACGCATGACAACGGAGGCAGGGTGATCACAAAGCTCACCTTGAGCACATTGTGCTAAGGTGAGCTAAAAAACAAAAATCTCATTTTCCTGAAAACAGGATATTTATGTAATTACTGATACAAAATATTAACTGATGTGGAGATTCTTACTGCAATATATGGCAGTATGTTAAAATATCAACAATTTTGTTTATATTACAATTGAAATATGATGTGGATGGAAGCTGCATTTGTGTACATCACTGCCACCTTACAAATAGATAAAAAAACTTGATAAAATAAATATAATTGTCCTACTTACAGTAGCTTGACATATTTTTGGTGCTTTTTTGTTCTGTCCAAATCTTTAGATATCCTTTTGAGAAAAAAAAATATATCAATATCATGCTATAACACTACGTTTCTGGTGGAATAAACTTCCAATATTCATTTTTCTACCATGGCATCTCACCACCCTTAATTCCGTGATAAAATCTTCCAGTTTCTTCCTTGTCGACAAGTTTTTCAAGCACCTGCAGCATTGATTTCACTGAATCTTCAACGGTGAGTGAGGCCCTAGGACCGCCCATGTCTGTTTTCACATGCCCGGGGAGAATGGCTGAACATATAATGCCAACTGGTTTCAAGTCGACGCTCAAACTCTTGGTAATCATATTAAGAGCTGCCTGTAAGGAAATATGACAACATTTATAAGTTAGATAACATATTGTTCATACCTATAATTTACCTGAAAATTTGAAGGAAAAGTGCTGCAACATGCTTTCTATTCAATGCCATTTACTCAATTAATTATGGAAGAGATGTGTACTGAGAAAAAGGAGGAGATTCCTTATTTCAAACCTGAAAACGTTTTGTTAATTTAGTAACAGAATCCATATTAAAATTATCATATTCATCATCAGGAGCAGCAAAATCAATTAACATAACAAAACATTTATTATATTAGCTGGTAATTACCTTATCATCATTAAAACCATCTATTTTAAATCCTATACAACAATCCAGGGGTGTAACTAGCCCTCCAATCATGTGGATTCATAAATATGCTAGAGGGTGCAGGGGGCACCCCCACTCTTTCCTGAGAAAATTTAAATAAAACTATGGTATATTCTGTAGTGCTTTACTAAGTACTAAAAATAGCCAGTTTATGCCAAATATGTCAGTAAATTATTAATAAACCATATAGTCGGCATATTTTTCTCTGAAATAAAGCTAAATATCAAACAAATATAAGCCTATGTTCATAATATTCTTAAAGTAAAAGAAGTATCAGAAGAAAATCTATTAACTTTGCCTTTTTTGTTAGAATCATATGGATTCACCTGCGCACTCGCATAAAGGCAGCTATGAAGCTGCAATCATTATCATCAAAATAATTATCATCATCATCATCAGCAGCATTATCACAAAATCATCAATTCATTTATCAGACCTGAACATATTTTTATTTAGATTTGTACATTGAACATCATCTTCAATACATTCCGTCACTACAGTTTTCATCAAATTAATGATAGTTGTTAACAATTACCACCACTGTACCTTGGATGCTCTGTATGGGTATAAACTACCGCTGCCGTTGTCAGCTATTGATGCAACCCCTGTAGACATGTTGATTATGGCTGCTTTGTTGATGGACATAGTTCCTTTACCTTTTTTTTCTACAGCTTGTTCCAACAATGGCAGAAATGACTTTAAAACAAAAAAAATCACAATATGCATATGATGAAATAATCATGTTATTGTGATATGCTTTACATTACAATCAAGGAAAGTTTGATAATGTGATCTTTAGCCCAAACAAAACATTAATAGCTACAAGCAATTAAAAGGAAATTCCAGATAAATGATAAACCATTTTATCTGGTCCAGATTAAAAGAAAACAAAGGGCCATAATGGCACTGAATCACTCACCTGGTATCATTAGGCTATGTAAAATCAAGTGACCCTGGGGCAGGGCCAATTTTGACCCCAGGACCATGATTTGTATAAACTTGGTGGAGGTCTATTAACCCATGTTACATACCAAATGTCTCAACTCCAGGCCTTGTGGTTTCAGAGAAGAAGATTTTTCAATTTTTTTCCTATATTAGCCTTTGTTAAATAAAGTGACCCCTGGAGCTGGACCATGCCAAACCCACCAGTGTGTGGTAAAACCCTGGTGCCTATGAACAGACTCCCAGCCATTGGGTCAAATGGCAAGAGTTATTTCTTTTTAAATAGCCTGTCACAACCAGGGTGGCAGTAGCTGATGCAGCGAGCTTCAATTTGAATGATGTTACGGTGTATCAGCAGTGGTCGGAGAGAAATCTCCAGAGCACACTAGCCCTAGTCAGTTGGGGATGGTGGAGGCCTTGGACTGCCATAAGTGTCTCAAGTTAGCCAAGGAAAGGCATCCGGCTGTAAAAACCGCCTAATATTTAACATGTCTAGCCTACAAAGAAACAAACCAGGCAGTGCCAGCAGCAATAGTGCAGCTGGTAGTGTCTTGGGCTTGGCGGACCTCAGGGTGCATGGGTCTGCAGGGTCCGGCCAACAGGCAAATCCTACGAACGCCCAGAGAATTTCTGCATTGGGTCCTTAAATGTAGGCATGATGCGGGGTAAAGCAAATGAAGTTGTGGAGACCATGTCCCGTAGGAGAATAGACCTCCTTTGCCTCCAGGAATCCAGATGAAGAAACGAAGGCACTCGAAAAATTTCTGGTAAGACTTGACTATTTGAGTTTACCGTCGCTTCGACAGTATTTCAGTCATATAGCGACGTCCAGCTAATTACAGGTGGAGGAAGACCCCAAATGCACAGAGGCATCCGGGTAGAACCACCAACCTACCGCAAGCCAGCTGGAAGGCTTCCTCATATGAAAATCCTAATGACCCTGCCGGGATTCCAACCCATGCGGTGAGGGGCTGAGTGAGTGTTAAAGTCAGTGACTTTACTCTGGTAAAGACACCCAGTGCAAATTCTTCTGGTCTGGAAATGATAAAGGCACAGGAGGTGTGGGAGTCCTGCTTGCAGAGAAATGGTGGGATAAGGTGTTTGAGGTGAAGCGGTTATCTAACAGGATAATGCTGGTACGGATAGTGGTGGGAAAGGTAGTTTTCTCTGTTGTGTGTATCTATGCCCCCCAGGTTGGCCTTAGTGATGATGTGAAGAATCATTTCTTTGAGCAGCTGCAGAGCCTTGTTGCAACTATTCCAGCCTTGGAAGAACTGTTTGTGGTGACTGGAATGGTCACATAGGCTGCAAACCAGATGGGTATCTGGGAAATCATGGAGGCCATGCCATAGGCCAGCGCAATGCAGAAGGCGACAGGATACTTGAATTTTCAGTTGCAAATGACTTAGTGATAGGCAACTCAATGTACAAGAAGCATCCTATGCTGGTGTAGCATTTATTCTAGACCTCTTAGAAGCCATTGTCAGAGAGGGACGTATCCCGGCAGAGTGGGAAGAAAGCTACATAGTCAGCCTATACAAAGGCAAGGGTGATGTACTTAACAGGGGAAATTATCGTGGCCTAAAGGTGCTTGACCAGGTCATGAAAATCTCTTGAGAGAGTTGTGGAACAACTGATCAGAAATCAGGTACAGATTGATGGGATGCAATTTGGCTTCATGCCAGGCAGAGGAACCACGGATGCCATCTTCATGATATGGCAGATGCAGGAAAAACACCTCGTAGCCAGCAAACCTTTATATATGGCTTTCATTGGCCTTGAGAAGGCCTTTGATCTCGTTCCAAGGAAAGTCATATGGTGGGCCATGCGAAAGTTAGGTGTTGAAAAATGGCTTGTCCAAACTGTAAAATCAATGTACTTCAATGCTAGAAGTAGTGTCCGTGTTGGTGATGGCTACAGTGATGAATTTGATGTCAATGTAGGTGTTCATCAAGGCTCTGTACTAAGCCCACTGCTTTTCATAATTGTACTGGAGGCATTATCTTCTGAGTTCCGCACAAGCCGGAGATCCTGTATGCTGATGACCTGGCTATTGTTGACACCTCCCTAGAAGCGCTGTTGGAGAGAGTGCAGAAGTGGAAGAAAGGCATGGAGGAGAAAGGTCTCTGAGTAAACATGAATAAGACCAAAGTAATGATCTCTGGTCCCAATTTTGATTATCTGAGAAGAACAGGAAAGCACCCCTGTGCTGTTTGCTAAAGCGGCACAGGCAGAAACTCCATCTTTTGTACCAACTGCTCAAACTGGGTCCACAAGAAATGCAGTGGTATCAAGGGCCCTCTTAAATCTGACCCGAGCTACAGATGTCCACGCTGCAATGGACAACCTTAACCTATTGATGGTAGACCAGTCAAAGATGTACCTGTTGGTGATGAAAAGTTGGAGATTGTAGCTGACTTCTGCTACCTTGGAGACACTCTGTCATCTGGAGGGGGTTGTGAACTAGCTGCAATAACACATTGCAAGTCTGCCTGGAACAAATTTAGAGAGCCGCTCCCAGTCCTAGCAAGCAAACAACTGCCAACTGCTACCAGGGGTTGTATCTACTCTTCTTACATAAGACCTGTCTTGCTATATGGTTCCAAAACATGGGCTGTATCAGCTGCCACACTCAGGAAACTGCAGCGTAATGACAGAGCCATGATAAGATGGACCTGCCTAGTCAAGCCTAAAGAGAATGTCCCCTTTGAGACCCTTCTCTCTCAGCTTAACATTAGAGACATTGCAGATATTCTCCGAAAAAACAGGCTGAGATGAGTCAAGGGTGGATATCCCAGGTGCGTAACCTTAGCATTACTGGTCAAAAGGCCCCAGGCAGACCAAAGCTGTCTTGGGACGACCTAGTGAAACGGGATCATTAGTCTCTAGGGATGGACTGCACCAACCCACAAGATCACCAGGCATGGAGAGGGAGACTTCGCTCCCAACTGGACAGCCATACCTAACACTTGTGAAAAGGAATAATTCAAGACCTGGATAATCAAAACTGGATGATGATGATTTCCTATATTAGCCTATGTTAAATCAAGTGACCCCTGGGGCGGGGCCAATTGTGACCCCAGGGTCATGATTTGAACAACCTTGGTAGAGACCCACTAGACAATGCTACACACCAAATATCTAAACTCCAGACCTTGTGGTTCAGAAAAGAAGATTTTTTAAGATTTCACTTTTAAAATATATTTTTAGCTCCCTTGACCTAATTATGCAACAGACTGGAACCATTTGAACAGTTTTTAAAGGGGATCACCTTAGGGACATCCTTGCAAAGTTTGATCACTTTTCTATCAGTAGTTTCAGAGAAGAAGTAAATTTTTAAGTATATTATTGACGACTGATGACTAATGACAACAGACGCTGGACAAACGCTGGTCCCAAAAGTTCACCTTGGCACGTGTGCCAGGTGAGCTAAAAACTAATAACGGTACATAGAAAATATTGGACTTACTTGAACCACCATTAAAGGTGCAACAGCATTTATTTCAAATTGAGTCATCATTGTTTCTTTTGTCGTATTTTTTACGCCTGTTGGAGTCAATACTCCAGCATTGTTGATCAACAGATTTAGACCTTTCTCTCCGACCTTCTTCTCAACAACAGCCTTAGCTGCCTCTATAGATGCTTTGTCAACCACCTCTGTAAAATGTACAGTAAAATTTGTTAATGTCAAATGTCAAATGTCTGACAATAATGTTACATTGCATTCATGATACATGTATCTGGAGAAAATTTGAATAATAAATTGCTGTTGGGTTAAAAAGATAGTTAACAAAAGCTATGCATTAAAAAGTAAAAAAAATGTGGCCAAGATGGCCCTGAACATGCTCACCTGAGAAATATTATTGATTGAACAAATTACTACATTATCTATAGGTTAGCTGTACTGAATACACACCCTGGTAAGCCATGCAGAAATACAGCAAGATCATTTCAATTCCACAAAACAAACAGTACATGTAGTCAAAATTTCAAGGTTGTAGAATAAAAAATATTAAGTAATATTAAAAGGGCCATAACTCCTGACCTAATTGGCTAAAATCTGCCATAATTGACCTTGGGAATATGGTTATAAACAATGTCATAAAGTTTAAAGATGATTACTTAAAAAATGAAGATGCTAGAGTGCAAACAATGTGAAATCTGGCATTTTTCAATGTTCAAAGGGACATAACTCCTGACCTAATTGAGTGATATTAGCCTTAATCAAAACTGACTGAGAGATTATAGTAATTAACATTTTAAAGTTTGAAGACTATTGCTTAAGAAATGAAGCTACTAGAGTGCAAACTAACTGTGGATAACAGACTGATGGACATTCATTGATCATTATAGCTCATCCTGAGCACATGTGCTCAAGTGAGCTAAAAAAAGAAAATTGCATTTGATATAATAAGTTTTGTGTTTTAATCAAGTTTTAAAAGTATGTTCCAATTAACAACATAAGGAAAATAATTACAAGCGGGCAAAGATGGCTCTGTGTAGCTCACCCGATTAGAGTGACATTGAAGGTATCATTATATAATTTTGTTACCAGTATTCTTATTGAAATTTGCATAAAAAATTGAGTAAAAATGTGGCATCTAGACTGTTAACAAGTTTTTTTTTCAGATTTTTGTTTTGGACCTACATTTTGGCCCAACATTACCTAGTTTCAAACTCACCCAAAATTAAATGCTAGTTTGGGATAAAAATGTGAAATAAAGTAGTTGCAAGGTTTTTCTCTAAGTAAAGATCTGCATGACCAGGTGACCTCATATATGACTAATTTCTAACTAATTTACAATGTACATTTTGATCAAGTTTTATGAAGTCTGGTTCAAAACTATGGTATCTAGAGTGGTCACAAGGATGTTGCCCAAGAGACCTACTTTTTGAATCCATGTGACCCAGTTTCACAATCATCCAAGTTTAATGTTGATTCACATTTTGACCAAGTTCCATTAAGACTGGATCAAAAGTGAGTCAAACCTGTTAACTATTTTTTTTCTGTTAGTGTTTTTTTTTCTATGATTGGACCTTGTGACCTACTTTTAGACCCAGTTTCCATCTCATCCATTTTACAGAAAACATTTTGACCAAATGTGCCCAAAAATGTGGCCTCTAGGCTGTTCTCCAGCAATTGTTGGCAACACTAGACAAGACAAAGACCAATCCAACAAGAGGGCCAAGATGGCCCTGTGTCGCTCACCTGAGTAAGATGGCTGTGTTGGCATAATGACAAAAAATCTGGCATCTAAAGAGTTTTTCTAACATTGGACTAAGTGACCTACATTTTGATCCTACCTGAATTTGCACTAAACTCGGAATTCATGCAATAATCATTCATATCAAGTTTAATGAAGACTGAGGCAAAAATGTAGGCCTCTAGAGTGTTCACAAGGTTTTTCTAAGATAGGACCTGGTGACCTAGTTTTTGACCCAATTTTTAACTTCATCCAAGATATCATGTAGACAAACATCCTGACCAAGTTTCATGAAGATTGGGCCAAAACTGTGGCCTCTAGAGTGTTCACAAGCAATTGTTGACGACGGATGACGCACAACGGACAAAAGGCAATCACAAAAGCTCGCCCTGAGTACAAGTGCTCAGGTGAGCTAAAAAGCCATCCTGAGTACATGCAAGCTCATAATAACAGTATAAATAATATTTCTACTACTACTACTGACACCAAATATCATTTCTATAACATTTTACTTACCCATCTTCAAAACATGCACTGATGTATTTTGTGATGCTATCTTCTTAAGTTCCTACAAAAAGTAATGGGAAGTTTCTGTTATCATTATTTTTAAGAAAAAAGTAAAGAAAAATACAACTGTTTATTATAATAACAACTGAGAGAACTAATTTGTGTGGTGTGCAATTCAGCATTTACTGTTGACATGGTATGGAGTCAAAATGGTCCCAAAACAACAGGAGTTGAATAAAAATGATAAATATGTCACTTTCAAAGTGTTTTACAGTATCATGATGATAACATATCTAAATTTATATGTACAGAGTCAATATGAGGATTAACTTTTTACCTGTGTCCAAGTACCTATTACTCACAATAGGGGAGAAAGATGTGTATGCGACAGGATAGCTCAGTCTGTAGAGCAAAAGCAAAAGGCTCCGAATCCCCATTAGGCTGCATATCTTTCTCACCTTGTGACATTTGACACCTAACATGGGGTTGTGGCATAGGTGCTAGGTAAGTCTAGCAACACCTGCATATTGTTTTATTTACCCTTTAACTCCTAGAATTCAAAGACAAATTCTAAAATAAAATGGATTAATGTCACAGTACCGATTACTTGCAACAGGGGAAAAAGATGTATATGCGACCGGGAAGCTCAGTCTGATGAGCATTCACCCAGTAAGAAAAAGGCCACAGGTTTGAGTCCCAGTCAGGCTGCACATTTCTCTTGTATAATAACACTAGTTTTATCTTACTTTTTAAATTCAGATCTGACATGTTTAAGCAGAGGAACAGATAAGCTGCGTATCTGTATATTTTACACAAATAAAATGGACTAATACGCTTTACAATTCAATTCTGTGCATACCATTTACGCATGAGAAATATGGCTTCACTCTATTCTTTATAATTCCTTGTGCATTGAAATCCATTGCTACTGATGTTTTATCAAACAGCTGATTTTCACTTCCTGCTTTAAAGCTAGACTGTCTTGCCTTCAAAAACCATTGATCATTTGAAGTTTGCACATTCAAAATCTCAAGAGCATCTGGCATACCTTGATGACTTAACAGGGTTGTCGATGGCATCCCTGCCAATAAATAGTGGACTAGACTAAAAATGTGCAATATCATCTTTGTTCGGTTACCTTTCTTTAAATGATTATGTAACTTAGAAATTAAATACATGTATAATTATGCAATGCATATGAAAAGTATAAAGTAATTATACCTTATTGCTTTATTTTCAATAATGCCACATTTGTCTTGGGAATTAGGCCGGTTACCAGTCAAAATGGACCCAAGTTAAAACGGACCCCATGTAAAATTTGTTGTAAATTATTGTATAAATATATGGATGATTTGTTAAGAACTTCGAAGTCAACAGAAATATGTTATAAACCGTTTTAATGAGATTATATTATTGATATAAAGAGATTAAATTATTGATACAAACATCTACTACGGTTTGTTTCATGATTTTAAAATTCATAAATTTATAAATAAATGAAACTTTGAAATTTAATGGTAATTGAGATGTCAGTTTTAATGTGATGATTAAATTATTGCTACAAAAATCCACACTACGGAATAAAGTTTAATTGTCGGCGTTTGTGTTGAGAACACTAATTAAAGGTACGTAAAGATATAAAAGTGTGAATAAATAAAGGAAATGTGCTAAATCTATCGTTATGATGTAATTAATTAGGAGAGATCAATAGAAACCGCTGTTTTCACGGTTTACTCTCGCTGCAACATATATATATATTTCTCAGAGTTAAATTCGTCATAATGCATGTTGTTCGGTTATATTCTGTGTGGACATATTAAGTTTGTGGTTTAGTCGTAATTTATATAGGAAAACTGAACTAGGCATAGTGTGGTTAGTATGTCTAACACTCCGTGTTTGTTCTGTAGCAGGCCAGTGTATCGTCACCATCATGCCATCATCATTTCTGTGATTTTATGAAAGACAATGTAACGTTGTAATATTTAAAAAAAATTGTAGATCATGTTCTTAAAATATTCATATTTCTGTGATTTATTTTAAAATATTTATATTTCTGTAATTATTAAAAAATATATTGGTAATTCATGTTTTTAAAAGATTCATATTTCCATGATTATTTACTAAATTATTTCATTATCACTCCGTTTGAAATATGATTTCTCCTTTTGAAACAATGCTATTTTATTAACATACCTATAGGAATAACAGCGAAACAGTACCGAAAGGCGTAGCTGAAGAGAGTGAGCTGCACTATATATAATGGGGCCGTTTATATGGGGCCGTTTTGACCGATCTTCTCACCCAGTTGGGGCCGTTTTGACCAATTTGGTACCGTTTTAACTTGGCACCGTTTTAACTTGGGTCCGTTTTTACTTGGGTCCGTTTTGACTGGATAACTTTAGGCCTCGTCGTCTTGTCAATTCGAGGTAGAATATCAAATTCTAAGAAATCATACCTTACAAGTAACCAAAATACCATTCTCAGGTTTAATTAACCCCTTTTTTAAGGTAAGATAAAGTTTCACTCAAAAAGTTAAAATATTTGCAGTAAAATGTACTCCTAAGAAACAGGTTTCACTCAGTTACTACAAAAACAGGGAGTGACCACTCAATTGAAACCATTGCTTATCTGTTCCTCTGTTAAGTTATTGACAAATATCTATCTATCTATCTTCTGATACTGTCAACATCTCTTTCGAGCGTTCTAGACATGATCAACATGATCCAAGATTGCTCTCGTACTAGAGTTAATTCCATTAGGCAATATTGAAATATTTACATTATTTCAATGTCAAACTGATCTTAAATTGTCAAGTTGAAAATGAGTTCTCGATTTCTCTGTTTTGTAACAATGTGCATATCACATTGTTACATATGCTGTATATACATATATACTGTCACATATTTTGAACTCTATTGAGTTATGTATAACCAGAGACAAAGGTGTTCGTGTTCTTGAATCTGTCCTAGATTCTGAACCCTTGCCTTCTACAAAGATCATGTACCTAGTTTGTTTTTTTGTTGTTGTTGTTTTTTTTTGCTCTTTTTTTTGACTAGCATCCATAGGTGTTCGGAACATGAACTCATTATCATAAACACATGGCAAAGTCAAATATGTTGATTAACAAAATGCGATGTATGTAAGACATTTAACACCTACCTCTGCCTTCGTCGGATCCCTGCATGTTGCAAATATGAATTGAGGTGGAGTTTTCAATTTCAAAAACTGTTTCACAAATTCAAGTCCGAGCCCTCTATTGCATCAGTTATGAATACCGAGTTAGGTGCAAGTGCCATTTTCAGATGGGAGGAGATTTTGTTTAGCAACACCGCTCTCGAAAGCAACTGTTTGAACCGAAAGTAATGACCGCTGGTACCACTCTCTTACACATCGACTTACACATTACATTTGTGAAGAACGAACGACAACTCTGCAGGAGATTACGCTGGTACCCCGTACTAGGTAGACCTAGTTAAACGAAATGGACTAAGAATATCGAAAGGGAGGTCTTATTTTACTGCTGCGGCATTTTATAACAAAATATTTTGTGATTTTTTTTTATGTTCATAATTCATTAGAATATATTAATACCTTAAAGTTAGGCAATAAAAAATAAATATATATATGTATGCATATTGGATATTATAATACAGATTTACCCATTCCAATGAAACCGAGTCCATTTCGCAGTATACACTTAATCGAAGAGTTAATAATCTCATAACTGGGTATATTTCACTACTTTTTTTATTCATTTATATAATGAAATTATACTCTAGTTCATTAAATAATTTATTTATTGTTCATAATATGCAATATTAAAACGGTAAATGATATTGATGACTTTAACCCACACTGACGAAATGGACCGATAATAGCGAAATGGAGTTTTTATTTTTACACTACGGCATATTATAGTTGTGATTTTACTGTAAATGTATGATTATATCAATATTTTAACGTTAAAATAGAGAACAGTTTACATTTGTGATATTTATTGACTTAGAAGATAGCATATCCATTAAATGAGCTCACGGAATACACGAAATGGAAGAGAATGGCGGAATGGATTTTAACGCTACGGTATTTTACAAATGGATTTTCATTGTTTTTGTTAGATTTTATCAATATATTAACGTTTAGAAAGAGACATTTTATGATACATAATATTTTGTGTTTTAGGTTATGTGTATTTCGTCTTTCCCGGAGTATGCAACCGAGAATGGCGAAATGGACTTTGTATTTAAAAACTAAGGCTTTTTTTGGTAGAACATTGACAACCAGCTTACACCTTCGGGTAATTTTCTAAGTGATTGAGCCTCTGTCTGGTCAGACAAAACATCTTGATGATGGAGATTCCAATAAATTGTGTATACCCCATACTCCAGGGCCGGATCCAGAATTTTTCAACTTGTGTGTGGGGGGGGGGGGGGGGGCGTGTAGGTAGAAGACAAAAACTTAAAATCAAATTCATTGAAATTGGGGGTTGTGGGTTCGAATCCCAGAAGTTGTCAAACTTTTTTTTTACATACTACTCGTTTGTCATTATATCTGCATAGGTAAAAGTTGGAAGTTTTTGCATGTCACTTTTTTTCTCGCACCAAAATTCTGGTTACTATGGTAACGAAAAAAATACACCTCATCGGAAGGGGTCTTATGTGTTGCGTGCAATACGTACCAGTTACTAGTTAGTTATAGTTAGAATAAGAAGTCATTTTGCAGTCTGAAAATCCTAAAATTCAGGAAAATTCATGAAAACTTTTACCCATGTATCTGCGTTTAGAAAGAAAAAATGTTTATTTTATTTTTGTAATTTGTATAGGTATTTATAAGATAAATTATTCTAACTTTAATTTAAAAAATGGTACCTGGTATATTAAAGGTATATCTTGCCCAAATTAAAAAAAAAAATTTTTTATTTGGCAAGATCAACCGAAATAGATCTCTGACTTCGTAGAAAATTCAGGTAAACTTCGAAATATGTCTATCAGTTATGTAGATTTTAGCTATATTATTTTGAATTTCAAAACCAAAAGGGAAAAAAGGGGACCAGTGTGTAAAATGGGTTTGGTATTGTAAGAATTTATTGCATATTTCAAGTATTTTTAGCTGAAACAGTCAGGGCTTGTTTGCCGAATGCTATTTTTTGTTTATAATCAATAATCAATAGCCAAACCTTTTTCGTATCGAGGATATGACATAATATTTGTATGTTTTTTCTTCTTCTAAAAATGATACTTTTAGATAAAAAAGAAAGGGGAGGTAATTTTGTTTAGATTTTGCATAGAGGTGTATACAGATAATACAACTTCAATTCATTTTAATGTGTTGTAGTTTGAAATAGA
Organism: Solen grandis; assembly: GCA_021229015.1. Classification (NCBI taxonomy): domain Eukaryota; kingdom Metazoa; phylum Mollusca; class Bivalvia; order Adapedonta; family Solenidae; genus Solen; species Solen grandis. The sequence goes on from CM037786.1 coordinate 21,774,300, forward strand.
TTATAATCCCTTATCAAAACACACCCAGCAAGGTGCTAAAAATCTTGAGTGGGACAGTTGGGAAACAAAATATCAAAAAGTGGGACAGTTGGGCATATAAGCAAACAGCACAACAAAATTTTTATTTCAATTCTTCATGGAGATTATTCGGGTGTTATTCGGGTGTAAGAATAATAGATAACATATACAAATATACATGTATTGAAACTTGAAAGCAATGAATCTAGACCCTTAGCGATAAAATAATAATATTGCTTGGGTTCATTTTTTTTTTTACTTAAGCCTATAGCTGTGCAAAGTCATGTCATTTACCAATTAAAAAAATATCTATGTTTTACATGGTGCTACCTACAATCTTTTATGCAGCACGCTGCAAGGGTAGCTTGCAAGTTCGAATCCAGCTAGAAAACTTAGTAATATTAAATTTCATTTCAATATACCTATAGAAATAAAATAAATAAGATGAAAAAGGGAAAACAGGAAAGAAAATATCATACATAAATAAAAGTAATTGATTAGGTTATTATTTCCTTGGCCTTTACAGTAATGAAGTATTACATTTATATTTTTGTGCTTTATTTACAACAACAACATTATTGGTTATATCCTTAGTAGATTTAAAATACATTGATTAAACTGTTCTTTTGCATTTGTTATTATGAAATCTTAAAAATTGTAGGAGAGAGAGTGGGACAATGTTCATTTTGTAATATTAAGAAAAAAATGTCAAGATTTTTCTTTATACAAAAAATAGACATACACGTTAAAAGCATTATTTAAAACAACCTGTGACATTCAGGCGTTTAATTGTTATAAACTCAGTATAAAGCTAAAGGCGTCTGACTGATTGGGATTAAAGCAGTTCTGTTCAGTCACAGCCACTATGTGATGTTGCCATGTGACAACGGATGCGCTATCAGTAGGGGGTCTCGGAAACAGCAGTGGCCTGATGACTGGTCGGATGAGGAACAAGGGGCACACAAGGGGGATTTCCACTACATTGCACAAAGAAAAATCACGACAATTTAATCGAAATTATACGACCAAGCCAGCTGGGGGTCTCCCCTGTGCCCCCGGTGAAACCCGGCCTGATACCCGCTCACCTGGGTACGTAAAAGTCACACTTTTTTTTGACAGAGATGTGTGGTATTCAGGGTTTTAGCACTCCAGTACAGCATCGTATATTTTTTATTAATTTATATTTCCTTTTGATTTATATTTGTGTAGAATAATTATAAACCTATATCATCACTTTAACCTGTAAAGGGAAAGCTTACGTTGCATGGTTATGTTTCATTTGCGAAATAGGTATTTCATCATCTACATCACATAATATCATATATGTCGAATTTTCTTTATTAATTTATTGATTCAATTTTAATGTAATAGAAATAAATCTGCTAACGTTATTAAATAAAAAGTCCATTTTTTAATCCTCATTCCATTTCGTTTAAACCCGTGCAATGCGATATATCGACTTCATGTCATGGATGACATCATCTAATTCAATAAATATCATAACTGTAAAATTTTCTTCATCTTACATGAAATTATGATAAATTCATACATTTGTAAAAGAAAAAATAATAATGTATATCTATTATGCCGTAATGTAAAAATCAAATGTCCACTTCGCTATTCTCGATCCATTTCGTATGTTCTGTGAACTTCGAAATGGACTGGATTTCATGGATATACTATCATTCGATAAGTCGATAATTGTTAAATTTTCTCTATCTTAAGTTTAAGTATTGATATATTCTAACCAATTATTAACTAAATAAATAAATATTTCGCAATAAAATGCCGTAATATTAAAAGAAAAACTTCATTTCGCTCTACTCCGTCTATTTCGTGAAATGGAGTCCATTTCGCTATTCATACTACCGCTCTGGGTAGTTCTAGGCATTTGAACGAGTTCTACTTTACGAACTTTGTGAAGCTAAAATATAACGAAATTACAGCGTCAACTAGCTTTTGTCGGACGCAAAATAATATCAGGATGATCATGTTTTATTTTGTATGATGTATAAGTCATTTTTTTTTATAAATTAACTTAATAATGGCGAAATAACGTTTCGCGTCTTTTTCGTTCACATTAATTTCTTATTATAGACCGATCTTTGTTTCGTTTCGACTTTCTCGGAAGTTTTTCATCAGCTCTTGATATGGCTTTGCGGCCTAGCTCAGTATTCATTACAGGTTGTAATAGGGGTATTGGGCTTGAGTTTGTGAAACAGTTCTTGAAACTGAGTCACCCACCGAAGTTTATCTTTGCAACGTGCAGGGATCCAGCCAAAGCTGAGGTACTTGATAATCATGACAAGACGCAGTTGTAAAACAAGGGGCATTATTCATAATGCTATATTTTTGTAGTTATACCCCTTTTAACTTATTTATTTTTGTCAACATTGCTTATTGCGTAGAATGTCTTGAAAACTATGAAAGGTATCAATACAAAACTTGAAATGCTTGATAATATTACAAGGTGCAGTTGTAAGACAAGGGTTTTAACTAATTTTGGATTATGTCCCTTTTTTTAATTTTGATCAAAATTATTTAATAAGTATATTGATTTGAAAAGTATGAATGATATAACAACGAAACTTCGAATCCTTGATAATCATGACAAGGTGCAGTTGCAAGACAAGGGGCATAATTCTGAAAGGAATGTTATGCCCCTTTTTAACTCAGATGTTTAGCTCACCTGAACAAAGATCAGGATGAGCTTTTGAGATCCTGTGAGTGTCCGTTGTCTTTCGTGCGTTGTCATCAATTTAAGTTTTTACACTCTAGCACTTTCATTTCTTAAACAATTGTCTTCAAACTTTATGACAATGTTTATGACCTTAATATCTCAATTGAGTTTAATTATGGCTGAGATTGATCAATAAGGTCAGGAGTTATGCCCCTTTAAATATAAAAAAAACAAACAAGATTTCACTTTGTTTACACTCTAGCATCTTCATTTCTTAAACAATTGTCTTCAAACTTTATGACAATGTTTATGACCTTAATGTCTCATTTGAGTTTAATTATGGCTGAGATGGGCCAATTAGGTCAGGAGTTATGCCACTTTTAATATAAAAAAACCATATTTCACTTTGTTTACACTCTAGCATCTTCATTTTTTCAGCAATCATCTTCAAACTTTAAGACAATATTTATGACCATAATCTCGCAATCGGGTTCAATTATGGCTGAATTTGCCAGTTAATTCAGAAGTTATGCCCCTTTCAATATAGAAAAAGGCAGATTTCACTCTGTTTACACTCTAGCAGCTTTATTTCTTAAGCAATCATCTTTTTAGATGAGCGATTTGAAACTTGAATCTTGATTATAAACACCTATTTTTACATATAAAATATATATTCATAGCGTTGTACAATGAAAATGATAGAAGCTGATGAGATATACACACATACATAGAACAATAAGGAACAGTCAGTGATGCTGTTAGCATCACTTAAAACAGTGCAAAATGGTTCTTGTAGTAAATTGACTTCAGATGTGGTTTGAAGATTTCTACAGATTCACGTTGTCTCAGACTAAGAGGTAATTCATTCCACAGTTTTGGACCAGTCGTACTAAAACTTCTGTCAGAGAAAATCTATTTCTTGTTAAAAGGAACAACATAACCGTCAGAGGATTCAGATGATCTTAAGTTCACTTTGGCACTTGAGGAGACAAAAACTCGGTTAAATATGATGGTGCATTTCCTACCGAACAGTTATATGTATATGTTAATATCTTCAATCTGATTAGATTCAGGGCCATCTTGGCTCTCTCTCTCTCTTTTTTTTAAATTGTTTTTATTCAAAGCAGTTACATTTTTTCTACACAATGTAAGATATTTTTTCGTTTTTCATATTTATTGAACAGTTACTCTTTATACCTTACAGTGTTCAAACTTTAAATCTCAAATATGGCACCTGGTTGTAGACATGTAAAACAGATGACACCTCTCTAGTTATAATTTGAGCATGAAAGTGCTATTCTGCATGGAAATATTTAATAATTTTGTTTAAAAAAACAACAAAAAAACAACAACTTAAAAGTGGTGTGAGATAAAATTTGCAATATTTATCTGTTTGAATTGTGGGGTAGGGTAAGACAAAGGTTAGAGCATTGGTTTTAAGAGGAATTCTTAAATTATTTGGTACCATTCTCTTTTAAGCATACCTGAATAGCAAATGTATTAATTTTATTACTTTCATGTAGATTATAATAATGGTATTTTCAAAGCAAAATACATGCATAAATATAAATGGAACTTTAATTGGTTCACTTTGACTAACAGGTGGACTCCATTTTGGTTTGTTTTGACTTGGGGTACATTTTAGTATTGGGTAAGTTTTGACCATGACTTTTTCTCAAGAAATGAAACTCATTTAAGAAAATAATTTCAGGAACTAAACCAGCTAGCAGCACAAAATGCATCAGTGCATGTCATCAAGATGGGTAAGTGTCTCCATATTATCTGCTTACAATTTATACAGGGCTAGAATTTTAATTTGGCAACTTGCAGTGTTTTGCCAGTGGACAAAATCATTTTCTTGTCATAGCATTGATGTGTGTTTTTGATTAAGGTTACTTAATATATGCAAAATACCAAATTTTTTACCTTGAAAATGGCATCTTTGAATACATGATCGCTATCAAATGGACAATAGAATGATGGAAGAGTTTTACAATTTACATAACCTTGTCATATATTATGACTAGATTATTGTCCCAACTCATGACCCCCGTGACAGTCAGTCACTATTTTTGTAAGTACATGTACTGGTGTATTTGAGAGTTCCCTCATGGACAACTATCTATTTTTCCCCATATGCAGACTTACTCAGTAATGATTAAATTTAGGTCATTATAGATAATGTTTTGTATGTCCACTTATTCTGCAGGATATTAAACAAGCCATTTTTTTCTTGATAAAAGTGATTAATTATTAATATGCCAACTATGGTTGCTTAACCCTTTCCCTCATATAGACTCATTTTGACGCACTCAATAGGTACCACATAAAGCCTGATCTGCAGAAAACCACAGTTAAACCTTACCAAATTTAATTACAAAATCCTCATTTCCAGACCACTGAGGAGCAGCGAACAGCATAAAACCTGATCAGCCTGCAAGTTACTCGCTGATCTGGTTTTATGCTGTTCGCATAGGTCTTTTCATGGTATTCTCTATGAGGGAAAGGGTTAAAACATATTAATCAGCAGATCTCATTTTGATCAGTCTGAGCTCATAATCTACTTTTATTGTAACCGCTAGCAAACATTTTCTTACAAACATTACATTCAAACATTACTATGGCCATATTTTAGACCTTGCGGTCAAGGATTACCCACATGTGGGTCCTGGATTTTTTTTTTTTTGCTGAAGAAACAGCATTAGAGGAGATAGGGGTTGGATACAAGGAAGTCCATTTGCGATACCCTAGCTTATTTTGTGAATAGACCCCTTGCTTCTTTTACATGCTGGGTGTATAGCACCAATACACGGGCAACAAGTTCCTGGGTAGAACCAGTACTGAGTACTCTGGATCCCCATTTTGCCGAGTGCCAGGCAAGGTTGCATCTGGTGCCAATTTTATATGTCCCACCTGGGATTCGAACCCCAGACCTACTGAAGACAAAGTGGATGTCTACCACTGAGCTATTGTGCAAATTGACAGATTGTGATAGCTGTCTAATTTGAATGATGATATAATATTTATGATCTTGCATTAATTTCTACATGTTTACACTTGTTTCGATACTTTAATAATAACAGTTGTGTTAAGGTCATTATGATACCTAAATATTCATTCTGAATTTGAAGATTTATTTTCATAAAATAAGTAAAGTGTAAAAGGATAAAATCAGACCAGAACCGCAGGCGGTGCTCTTGTTTTATAATTTACCTTGTCGTTGATGATTTTTTATGAATAAATACTTTTATTATTGCTTTACAAATATTGATTTTTAGAGGGAGTATATAGGAGTCAGTCTGTTGGTCCGTCCGTCCATCCCAAAAACTTGTGACACAAACTACTTCTACATTTCTAAACTGATTCAGTTCAAATTTTGTATGTGTATTCATAATCAGGTGGAGAGGTGCGTGACATAAATTTCACTTGAGTAATCTCAAGGATTACAGAGTTATTGCCCCTGATTTGACTCTAAATATCTTGTGATGCTAACTTCTACATTTCTGAACCGATTCAGTTCAAATTTTATGTGTGCAATGATAATCAGTTGGAGAGGTGCGTGACATAAATTTCACTTGAGTAATCTTAAGGATGGCAGAGTTAATGCCCTGGCCCTATATTTTTAGCTCACCTGAGCACAACGTGCATTCGTGAGCAAAATGAATTGGATTTAATTATTTTAGCCAAAACAGTCAACAACAAAAAAATAATAAATGTAGGCACTGAAAACAGAACATGAACAAAAAACAATCTAAAGGACGATTGGCTTTTATGTCTCTTTTAACAGCATACGTCTGCAGTTACACCGCTGTGGGTTCGAATCCCGGTAGGGACTTCAGATTTTTCATTTGTGGAAGCCTTCCAGCTGGCTTGCGGTAGGTCGGTGGTTCTACCCGGGTACCTCTTTGTACTCAGGGTCTTCCTCCACCTGTAATTAGCTGGATGTCGCTGTATGATTGAAGTACTTGCGGCTATACCAGCCCTTTATGCCCCCTCTTCTCCCGACTGATTAGTGAGAATCGCTCGTTGTTATGTATAAACAATATGCAGGTGACACTTCCATGGCAGTCATGCGCCAAGAGTAGTCCGAATAATGTCTGAAAATAGTAGGGAGGAAATCCAATCTGAACTGGTACCAGGATTAAAGGAAGATTTGTTCCCAAAATGGAGTGCGATTCCGGAACGTGAATTTCTATAGTATGAAAGTATTTTTATGTTGTGGAAATCCGTTCCAGGAAAAAAGTGTCTGGATGGCGAGGTTCCAGAGTAGTGGAATCCAGACTAACGAGTTTTCACTGTATGCAGGTTCTTATCTATGCTCCGCCTGGAGTCTGGCTTCGCCTGTATCAAAGAATTTTGTGGGGGTATTAATCACTATTAGTGATAGCTCTAGTTTACCAATAAAGATTTGTTTAAAGATACCCCCCCCCCCCCCCCCCCCCCCCCCCCCCAAACACAAAAACATACAGGTATACCGGTAGCCACTGTTTTACATTAAGGGCTATTTCAAATTTTCTTAGCTGTTGTTTAAACTAATAGTTACGTTTTGACTGTATTTTACAGAGGTTGTAGATCAGGAGTCTATTGGAGAAGCTAAGATGTTTGTGGAGAGAAAGGTATCGGGGGAGGGGCTGAACCTGTTGATAAACAATGCAGGAATTCTATGCAGGACTGGTGTAGAGGATACCACAAAGGAATCCATGATGGAGCTGTTTGAAGTGAACGCAGTTGGACCATTAATGGTGGTCCAAGTAAGTCCTTTAATTTTACTTTTTGTCATGAGTGTGCAATTTGTTCATATATAATCCAGATCAAGGGACCTCCCAGGCAGAGTAGTAATTGTTTGTTCAATTTCTGTTACTTGGCCCCTAACTGCTGTGGGTTTGAGCCCCAGTTTGGTCACTCAAATTTTTCATGTGAGCAATTCTTGTAGATGTATGTTGGTGGTTTTATCTTGGTGTCCCTTTGTAGATTCAAGGTCTTCCTCCACCTGTAATTAGCTTGACATATAGTCACAGTAATGGTAAACTTCAAATCTACATCAAACTAGTGAGTAGGATTCGTCCGTAATTTGGCTATCAATCAGGAGCAAAAATGTGAAATTTAGTAATGTTGAATGACATTTTGTAGGAGAAACTGCACTGATTTCCTATTAGAATTGGGGATACATTTAGTGTTTTGCTATATTTTTACTGTACCATAGAGAGAGAGTTCCTTCTATTTTGGGGGTTTACCAGTACATCTAATTTGGGGGTAAAAAATAGAAGTACTGATCTTTAATACCAGGTTTGTGATAAATATGGTTTAAGCAATACAATCATGTTCCTGTATTTAACATAACTGTTTAAATGCCATTCTTACACTTTGAAACATAGCATAATCTAAATTGATTAATTCAACCAGTATTAAAAAAAAATAGAAACAGAAAGGTGCATTATATTATTTTAGATATTGCATCTATTATACTATTTAAGATGACACCATTGCCTATTCATTTTATAAGTAAAATCAAAGAATGCACTTTTTCAGTTCTAAACCATGTTACAGTCACAATATTTGCAGCATTTACTATAACATGCACTGCAAATGCTACTTTGTGTTTGTTTTTCACACTTCTAGGCTTTTCTGCCATTGTTGAGACAAGCTGTCAAGAGCAGTGGGGAAGAACCGATGTCCATCAACAAATCTGCCATCATTAACTTGAGTACAGGAGTTGCTTCGATAAAAGAGAACGACACCGGATCCCGATACCCTTACAGGACATCTAAGGTACGCTGGTGCACAGAACTTAATCATGTTAATATACGTTTTATAGAATACAGTGTAGATTCATAACTAATCACTGTCCGCAGTGGCCAAGTGATTAAAGCATCCGCCTCAGGAGCTGGAGGTCATGTGTTCCATCCTTGGCTGCAACATACCAAATTCGAAATAAAAGGTATAGCTCCCTTGCTTGGAGCTCAGCATATAAGCAATAAGAGTAGTTCCAGAACTGGTTGGCCCCTTGTCAGGATGATGTAACTTGGTGTGGTATCATGTCTTATGTCTATGGAGTGATACTGCAGTGTGGCAGCACTATATCTGTCTCAAGTAGACATAGTCTCCAAATGACTGAACTACTGTTGGTGGGATATTAAACCCAAGAAATAAACAAACATCACCACTAAGCTTTCTATTTTCCATTACTACACACTCCATTATAATGCTGTACAGTATAGATCCATTACTACACAATCCATTATAATGCTGTACAGTATAGATCCATTACTACACACTCCATTATAATGCTGTACAGTATAGATCCATTACTACAAGCTCCAGTTTATTAATGTACAGTGAAGATACATTACTACAGGTTCCATGATAATGCTCTTCAGTGTAGTAGAGAGTGTACATGGCTTGTTGACACCGGGCAACCAGACACAGAAAATGGCAGTAGCCCTTTGGGCTACTAACGTAGAAAAGTTGGTAGCCCGGCCAACAAATTTGGTAGCCCATGGGCTCCGGGCATAGGATTTGTCGGACACTGCGCACGTAACTCTGAAAGTATTTGCACTACTGACTTGAAACTTCATGGATATATTATTCTGCATACGGACATGCGCACCTGGGTATTTTTATCGAAATGCCATTGAATTTGACAGAGTTATGTTTTTGAAAAATGTGGAATTCAATGCTTGTGGCGCACGTAACTCTGAAAGTATTTGCACTACTGACTTGAAACTTAACAAATATATTATTAAGGACATGAACTTGTGCAGATATTTATTAGGTATTTTTATTGGATCACCGTTGGCATTGCCCAATTTGCCAGATGTTTTAGCACTTGTCTTGTGTTGCTATGGTTGTTGTTATTACTAGAATATGAAAAAATGATGTTACTTTCTAATAAATTTGTTAGAGAGATTATTGCTTTGATTTCTTCTTCATTTGCTAGTGCATCTTTATGCCCCCACCAAAAAGTGAGGCATATAGATTTGCCTTCGTCCGTCCTTCCATCCCAAAACTGTGACACAGGTAACTCTGAAGGTATTTGTGCTACAGACTTAAAACTTCATGGATATATTACTAAGGACATGCCTTGCGCACCTGGGTGTTGGCATTTGTTTTGGAAAATGCAATGGGTTGGGGCTTCTGTGTCCTCTGGACACATTTCTGTTTTTTTCCTAACTTGCAAATAGTATATATGTACACCTAATAGGTGGTTTTAATGGCATAAAAATTTTATGATATGTACGGTAATGAAATAGCAGATATGTATGAGCACAAACCGAAATTTCCATCAGATTTTTAGTCCGAATAATAGTTATTTTGAAGTTTCAGCTTGGTCCAAAGGACTTCCGTTTAGCAAAGTTCTACTGTATTTATCTTATATAATCAGATGTTGATAGATCTATATGTTATTTTTTTTCATTTAATGGATAGTGGAATATATTTATATCACATATTATCCAACACACCATATTCTAATAAATGTGTAAATTTGGTATGCAGGTTTTTTTTTCATACCCTTAATATATCAAATACATGGATATTCTATATTTCAGGCTGGTCTAAACATGATAACCAAGAACTTGAGCCTTGACCTTAAAGCAGACGGCATATTGTGTACTGCCATTCACCCTGGGTATGTCAAGACAGAGATGGGTGGGCCTAATGCCTTGATCACAACTGAAGAATCTGTAACAGCAATGTTTCAGGTCCTCGGAAGACTCGTTGGTGAGGATCAGTCTGGGAAATTTTACCATGGTTACAGAGGTCATGAGATTCCATGGTAGTGAAAAGTTGGTCAGTGGTCAAAGATTTTTTACAAGATATAATCAGAGTTATGGATTATTGAAAACCAGTACATGTATAACAGTGAGGTGCAGTGTGTAACTCAGTCATCTGCTGTAAGCAGAGGTGACACATAGGGATCCCATTTCTGTTGTCCGTCACACTTTTTCTATCACGTTTGTCCGTCACACTTTTTCTGTCACGTTTCAGCAGGTGGCACATGTGTTCCAAAGAACACTCTGGTATTATCCTCATAATCAAATGTGTTCATCTGTGAACAATCGCTTTACACATCTTTATTCATTTTTGTCTGAATTTAGGCTGGAAATAACTTAAAATAAGGTTGTTTGTCATTTGCCAATTTAATCAGCTTTTTGAAATTACTAATAGTAGTTCAGTGCTTGACAAAGATATTGCTTCTGACTAGAGGATGTGTAATGATCTTGACTCAAGGTCATTTCTAAGGTCAATACGATGCAGGCACTATCCTTGAACACAATTCTGCATAGGATGAGTGAGTGTCAGTACCCTGAGCCATGGTCATTTATACAGGTCAAGGTCACAAGTTATAAAAAAGTTAGGCCTATGTGTAGCTGATTTATGTATCAGTATTCATTATTTTCCAAGCTACAATGGTTAAGATATACATGCCATTTCTGTATAGCAAGAAGTAAAATAAATTTTGATTGTAAAGCGTTAAGTGAAATATTGAAAATGATTTGAATAATGTGAATGGAAAGTAACTAAAATGTATGAGTTTTTCCAAAAATACCTATTTCTCCTGACCAATGAAATGTTTGTTGCACATCATGATTGATAATTTGGTTGTGGTTTTTGAACTGGTCCCTATAACTTACTGTCAGTATTATGTACTCTTGAGAATTCAACATATATTTATATTTATATAGCAATTAATTATAAGTTCTAAATGTATGTTTGTCCATACCGTATAACGGGTTTGTTCCATATTATAAAATGTCTATGACATTAACCCTTTCCCTCATAGAGGAAACCATGAAAAGACCTATGCGAACAGCATAAAACCAGATCAGGTTTAACTGTGGTTTTCTGCAGATCAGGCTTTATGTGGTACCTATTGAGTGGGTCAAAATGAGTCTATATGAGGGAAAGGGTTAAGGTATGAATGCATCATCTTATACATTTGTTCATTTCAGGAATATTATGAAACAAGTAAAATATTGGCTAACATGAGGTATGTTTATGAATAATATAGAGTTTTGTATAGCATTTATATACTTGGTATGATGGAAAACATAAACCAAGGACCAAGCATGCCAATTCAACATTTACAATTTAGTAATCAGTTAATCGGTGCCTGATATTCAGACATTTTGTACAGGCTGTATACCATCTTCCAGTGTCTCTTAGTAATTATTGGCCATCCGAAAAAAGTTTGTAGCATTTAAACATCAAAACTGGATGATTGTTTCTTGATATTTGATGTCCTCTGCTTGATTTGTAGACAGTATCTTTATATTATATTTTGTCATAATTACACATCGAGGGGTGAGAGCAAAACTAGTCTAAATATTAATTTATACTATTTGTATATACACTTAGCCTAGTTTTGTTCTCCCCCCCCCCCCCCCTTGGCAGACATTGTTCATAGATTGTATATGATTTCAAACACTTATTTTTACCAACACTTGTAAATAAAACAGATACAACATTCTTGTATTTATAACTAAAATTGAATTGCAATTGAAAAAGTCTGTCTTTGATTATATTAAAACCCTTTTTTGTTGAAAATACTAATTAATTTTAAAATTATCTCATTTTTCTTAAAACATTTAAACACTACAATTTAAAATGAAGCCATTTTCATTGCAGACAGAATTTCATTCAGCACACTTGATTTTTACCTCGACTATTTGAAGAATAAGGAGGGCTATTCTACTTACCAGAGCACTGGCATTGGCATACCGACTAAGTTTTCTGTACCACCTCCCTTAATAGCTGAACCACTTAAAGTATTGATTTGAAACTTAGAATACTTGTATATGACCACCACCCCAACCTGTAGGCAAGGGGTGATAACTCTTTCATGGATTTTTCACTGAACCCATTGATGTATTCTTCGATACTTGGTATACTTGTGTATCACTATCACCCCTGCCTTCGGTCAAGAGAGTTACTCTGTCATGGATTTTGACAGATTTATGCCCCTTTTCAACTTAAAATCTTGAAAAAAATTTGTGACCACCTTAGTTTTCCACTGAACCCTTGAAGGTGTTGCTTTGAACTTTAATGCATATTTATACCTGTTCCTTCCACATGTAGGGAAGAGTACATAACTTTTTCATGAATTTTGACTAAATAATGCCCCTTTTCTGACCTAGAATCTTTTCACTGAACAATTTGAGATATTGCCGTATAACATAGAATACATGTTTATCTCCCTTGTTTACTTTTGATAATTTTTTCATTCCTTAGAAATTGACAGCATAATTTATTAATCATACTAATACAAGTCAGATTGCCCACCTTTAAGACATTATGAGATAAGCAGTACATATATGCACATACATACTATCTGAATGATAAATAACAATCAGTCAGTATTTATATGGCAATTGCGGTCAAATAAACCAGAAAACTCACACCAGAGTTCTGTCTTACAGTTCAAATTACATTATTAAAACATATTCACTTCATAGATTGTATCGTTTTTCACTGAAGTAGTAGCCAAACATTATCATATCTTTTCATCTTCATGTTTTTATTATTTAGTCTAATCTTGTGTATAAGTCAAAACAGCCAAGTGTATTAGTCACAATACATTAAAATCATTTGATGATAATACTCATTTACTAGTCAAACAGTGAAAAACTGACAATCCCATACAACTTTGTTTATAACAAGCACTACCTTTAACAATGTTTTGCATTTTGTATGTCATTTTGAGTGACTTGTACCGTTTTATATTTTTTGCTGAAAATACATTTGATGTATATTGCTTTTGCATCATTGTTGATTTTAAAAATCTTACAAAATGTACATGTACTGGTTACCGGTATGTTTGATGCTTGTGTTTATGTTCCATGCTTGTGTTTGTTACCTTTATCATGGTGGGTCAAATGTTGACCAAATACCATCTAATATCAATAAACACTTGAAACAAATGCATTGTTGATGTTCATTTCATCCATTTGTGCTGCTCCAATTAGTCAACTATTTATAGTATCTGGATTCAATCCTTAGCTTCGACATGTAAAAGACGTTGAAAATGGCACTGGTATAGCTCCCTTGCATGGCTCTATAGATAAAGGTAGTAAATCTAGAGTCAGGATACTGTGAATTTGAGTTATGTCACTTGAGTGATAGCACATTGAGGCAGCACCGTCTCATATAGACGAAGTTCTCAAATGACAGAAATTCTGTTGATAGCATATTGAATTAATCCTTTACCTCATGAATTTTCATGTACAAATTTATGACTATGAATGTTAATTTACTGATACTTTAAATAATATATGAAACAAAACTGTAGAATCTGTGCTACACTATTTAATGAGCAAACAGAGGAGATCCTGATCAGATAGCACCTATACAGGGGCAGTCTGATCTGGGTCTGTTGTTTGCCAGGGAGTCTTTATAAGGTAAATGGTTATACAGTATCTTGATATGATCGGATTATTAACCCCTTCACTGCTGTATATAAATGCACACTATATACCGGGGAAAATTGTTCAAAAACAGTCTTTCTTTGCATAAAAATCAACAAGTGGACACCATTTTATTTCACATGCAAAAATTAAAGTTCATGAATGTAAACTCTATATAGTTTTTACAGTTAAATGTAATTGAGTTGCCTCCCATAGATGCTATTCTCAATAGATTTGTCATTACCCTGAGCAGTGCTCAGGATGCAGGCGTAAAGGAAAAAAAATTTAACATAAGGCAGTGAAGGGGTTAATGGTTGACTTGAGGGTAATATTGACATATTTGAGTGTAAAAGGTGAACAGAATAAAGGAATGAATTAAGACCTTGATTAAAGTAAAAAAATATTTTTGATAAGAATAACAAAAATGTGTAGATCACCTCACTAAACTCCTTCATAATGTGTAACCATATTGTATGTTATTTCTGTTATCCTGTTTTGTGATTTTGACCAAACAACGATATTTCTGAAGGTATGCTTTCTTCAATTAAGAGGGCACTGTTAACTGTAAACATTTCTTCTAAAAGTTACTTTTTATGGCCGGTTATCATCTGTTATCTCTATTTTTCTCTTTCCTTCTCCCTTCTTGCTTGTTCACAAGTTTTTATCCCCCACCCCAAAAAAATGGGGGGGGGGGGGGATATAGATTTGCCTTTGTCCGTATGTACATCCGTCCGTCCCAAAACTTTGTGACACGCATAACACTGAAAGTATTTGTACTACACACTTGAAACTTCATGGATATATTATTCACAAAATGAACTTGCGCACCTGGGTATTTTCATCAAATCGCCATTGAAGTTGACAGATTTATGAGCCTTTGTTTTTGAAAGATACGGAATTTTATGCTCGTGACTCACGAAATTCTGAAAGTATTTGTACTACAGACTTGAAACTTCAAATATATATTTTTCAGGACATGAACTTGTGCACCTGGGTACATTTATTGAATCACCGTTGACAATGCTCAATTTGCCAGATGTTTGAGCACTTGTAAAAATGATGTTCTTTTCTAATAAATTTGTCAGAAAAGGTTATTGCTGTGCTCTCTTCATCATTTGCCAGTGCATTTTTATGCCCCTCACCAAAAAGTGAGGCATACAGATTTGCCTTTGTCTGTCCTTCCATCCCAAAACTGTACACAGGTAACTCTGAAGGTATCTGTGCTACAGATTTTAAACTTAATGCATTGATATATATTACTCGGGACATGGCCTGGGTGTTGGCATTTGCTTTGGAAAATGCGATGGGTTGGGGCATCTGTGTCCTCTGGACACATTTTTAGTTTTAAAACTATAAATGTGTTCATTAAATATTTTCTTGTTTTAGAAGAAAAATGAAAAAAGAAAACTGTTGATTGATGTTCTCTCAATCTTTATTTCTCTGATTTACAACATCCTGGATTGTATTACTATCTTTAATGGAAACATTGTTATAAATAAAAATAAAATCAAACAACAAATAAGATTTCACAGGTTATCATATAAACATTTAGTTAACAAAAGCTTTGCTATACAAGTTAAAACCCTGGACACGTGCCCATGGAAAAAACAATTTTAAACACAACAAGTTCCTGAGAAAACAATTAACAATGAACAACTTACATTTAACCCTTTATCTCATGTACAAAGATATATATTAAAATGGTCTATGAAACAATATATTTTTCTTTCCCATGCAAACAGTGTAAGATCTGAGCTACAATATTGTATGCACAATGAGTTAAAACATGTCTATCATGAGATAAAGGGTTAATATTGCAAAAAACAAAATCCCATGTTTTCTGCCAAACAACAACTTCTTGTAATAAACAAATAAAAAAAATCTATTAACAAAAAGAAATTAAGTCTATAAATATTGTACAGCCAATAATTCACAAATGCTTGTAATATCGGACAAGAGCACCGCATGTGGATGCCAACACTATTTTTTAGCTCACCTGAGCAAAGCTCAGGGTGAGCTATTGTGATCCTGTGAGTGTCCATTGTCCGTCGACCTTATGTGCGTCGTGCGGTGTCAACAATTCTAGTATAAACACTCTATCACCTTTATTTCTTAAGCAATCATCTTCAAACTTTATGACAATGTTTATGGCCATAATATCTCGATTGAGTTCGATTATGGCTGAGATGGGTCAATTAGGTCAGGAGTTATGCCTCTTTTAATATTAAAAAAATGCCAGATTTCATGTTGTTTACACTCTAGCATCTTCATCTCTTGAGCAATCATCTTCAAACTTTATGGCAATGCTTATGACCATAATATCTCGATTGAGTTCGATTATGGCTGAGATGGGTCAATTAGGTCAGGAGTTATGCCCCTTTTAATATTAAAAAAATGCCAGATTTCACATTGTTTACACCCTAGCATCTTCATATTTTTAGCAATCATCTTCAAACTTTATGGCATTGCTTAAGACCATAATGTCTCAAATGAGTTTGATTATTGCTGAGATCGGTCAATTAGGCCAGGAGTTATGCCCCTTTTTATATTAAAAAAAATGCCAGATTTCACGATGTTTACACTCTAGCATCTTCATCTTTTGAGCAAACATCTTCAAACTTTATTGCAATGCTTATGACCATAATGTCTCGATTGAGTTTGATTATGGCTGAGATGGGTCGATAAGGTCAGAAGTTATACCCCTTTTAATATAAAAAAATGCCAGATTTCACTTTGTTTACACTCTAGCATCTTCATCTTTTGAGCAATCATCTTCAAACTTTATGGCAATGCTAATGTCCATAATGTCTCGATTGAGTTTGAATATAGCTGAGATGGGTCAATTAGGTCAGGAGTTAAGCCCCTTTTAATATAAAAAAATGCCAGATTTCACTTTGATAACACTCTTGCATTGTCATCTTTTGAGCAATCATCTTCAAACTTTATGACAATGTTTAGGACCATAATGTCTTAATTGAGTTTGATTAAAGATGAGATCTGTTGATTAGGTCAGGAGTTATGCTCCTTTTAATATAAAAAAATTGCCGATTTCACTTTGATTACACTCTAGCATCTTCATTTTTTTAGCAATCAATTGGTTTTAAAAAAAAAATTTTTTGTTTACTCTTTACCATCTTCATTTTTTTAAACAATCTTTTTTAAACTTTAAGACAATGTTTATGCCCATAATCTCGCAAATTGGGTTCAATTATTACTGATAGTGACTAGTTAATTTAGGAGTTATGCCCTTTTCACCATAAAAAAAGCCAGATTTCACTTTGTTTACACTCTAGTATCTTTATTTCTTAAGCAATCATCTTTCTCAGGTGAGCGATCAAGGGCCATCTTGGCCCTCTTGTTTAAAGAGGGGATGAATTTGGTTAAAATGGACCTAAAAACCATGGCCCTTGATGGGAATGTAACCATTGTGATAGTGAAAAAGTATGTGAATTTTGATGACAGAATGTTTATTAGTTTAGAATTTATGGACAAGGTTAAGGTATTCATGATGCAACAACCAACACCAGTGATGACAATACCTTGATTATTTTTCTCTGAAAAACAGACAAAAATGAGACCAGTGTTTATAAAAATATGTCACCGAATGAAGCTTTCTTCTCCCTACCATGCAATCTCATGGCCTTTATAACCATGGTAAAACTTCCCTGACTGTTCCTCACCAACAAGTTTTCCAAGAACCTGAAAAATCCCATTCACAGATTCTTCAGTTGTGATCAAGGCATTAGGCCCTCCCATGTCTGTTTGCACATGCCCAGGGTGAATGGCAGTACACAATATGCCGTCTGCTTTCAGGTCGATGCTCAAGTTCTTGGTTATCATATTAAGAGCAGCCTGAAAAATGAAATATTTCAGATATTGGTATTTATTCATGATCCATATGTAAAACACATCTTTAACATACACATAGAAAATATATGTGATATAAACATTTCAATATTCATGTTGTGTCTATATCATACGAATCTTGCGACAATCATAAACCATCTAATTCTTGTCCTAATTTTATAAAACACCAAAATACACAACCACATAAATATCAAAAATTACTTATTATAATCAATTTAAACATTTATGATATTGTATATCTTCAACTTGAAAGAATATCAAATCAGCTAAACCACCTCAATGCCAAAGAAATGTATTCTGACTCCTTGGCAAATAGAGAAGACCCAGGAAAATCAGTACCTGAAGGAGCGATCTGATCAGGGCCTCATCTGTTTGCTCATACAATATTGTAGCTCACATTCTACACAGTCAGTACAGCAAAGTAAAATACATTGTTTCATATACCATTTTAAATTAAGTTACATGTAATTTATATTCATGAATTCATAAATGAGTATGAGAGTATTCTTGAGTTAAAGGGTTAATAAATCACTGCATACTTTTGAAGCTCTTTGTGGGTAGGCCATTCCACTGCTGTTGTCAGCTATTGATGCCACCCCAGTAGACATGTTGATGATGGCTGCTTTGTTGATGGACATAGGTCCATCACGGCTGTTCTTGACAGCTTGTTTCAGCAATGGCAAAAATTCCTTGAAAACACAATAAAACCGAGCATTACACTGGATATGATACGAGAAACATGGCATCGACCAAACATGATTCATATGTAAAATAATCCCATTCAGTAGTTACCTTTTAATTTAACTACATCCCTAAAAAGGACTAGCTCAACTATTTTCAAAGTAAAAAAGCCAGCAAATGAATCCAAGGCTAATTGGGTTTTACTGTATTTGATTTGATGTCTGGCAATGGCTGTCACACCACAAAAGGTAAAACAGTTACAGTGATTATTCAGAAAATCTTAATGGCAGATAAAGATTTTACAAAATGTTAAGGAGTTGATTTAAACGCCTTTTTATCAAGCAGTAGGTCAACAACAAAAAAATAGCAAAACAAAATACAGAACCAACTTGAGCTATTATAAATGGGGCAACAGCATTCACTTCATACAGTTTCATCATTGATTCTTTTGTAGTGTTGTTTACACCAGTGTTCATCCACATCCCTGCATTGTTGATCAACAAGTTCAGACCTTCCTCGCCAACCATCCCTTCCACAAAGGTTTTTGCTTCCTCTATAGACCCCTGATCAACCACCTCTGAAAACAATGCAGAAAGGTGTAAAAATAAGTCAGAAAACTTTAGTTGTCCTAGTGGACAGATTCCTCAGGTTATCAATTTCTTTTCATGTGCTGATTAAAGCCTTAATAATTATGTTTACTTCTTTTATTATTTGAATTCTCATGAATTGCTATGAAACACAAAAATTGGTCCTTGGGAGCAGAGGTTGTGAGTTTGATCACCAACCACGACTTACAAAAGTCAATAAAATGCCACTGGTAGCTCCATGCTTGACCCCAGTGTCAGGTTGATGTGACTGTGACTGGGTGTGGTAGGATACTAAATGTCTACGGCATGATACTGCAGTGATTGGCAGCACTATATCTGTCTCAAGCAAATTACTGAAATACTGTTGGTGAGACATTCAACCCAAGGAACAAACAAACAAAAATTGGTATTTAAAGATGTATATTGGTAAAAACTTGTTATTACTGAGAACTTACCCATCTTTATAACATGTAATGATGTATTTTGCAATGCAATCTGGTTTAGTTCCTGAAAAATATTCAAAGTGTTATCAAATCGAAGGGTGGTTAGTTGCAACTTCTTGAGCTCAGGCCAAAACTTTAACCTTTACTTTTGTTTGATGGAGGAATATGTCAGAAAATCATTCTACAGGAGTATTGACTGATTGTTTAGGTCTGTATCTGTATATGTTTAAGCAAGTTTTTTTCTCCTTATTTTCTATAGATCTACATATAAATATTTAGCATGCCAACATCACAATATCTATCATAGAAGTAGGATTCTTTACTCTTAAGAATTGATGAGAGAATATTGCTCTAATAAGAACTGAGCACATACCCTTCAGATCATGGGTCAGTTTGAAACAAGAATGATGCTTTTAAGGCAGCAGATGAAGTCTAGCAGTGTCAGTTATATTTACTTTAAACAAGAGGGCCAAGATGGCCCTGAATCGCTCACCTGAGAAACATTGCTCTAATTGCCAATTATTGTATAATGAGTCATACTGAATACATAATCCATGCAGAAGTACAGCAAGATCATCTAAATTCCACACAAAAAACTATACCTGCCATCCAAAATTTGAAGGTCATAGCTCTAATAAGTCTATATAAAATCAAGTGAACCCTGGGGTGGGGTCAGTTTTGACACCTGGGCCATGATTTGAACAGACTTGGTTGAGGTTCACTAGGTCATATTACACACCAAATATCTTAACTCTAGGCCTTGTGGTTTCTGACAAGAAGATTTTTCTAGTTTTTCATAAAATAAGTCTTTATAAAATCAAGCGACCCCTGGGCCATGATTTGAAAAACTTGGTTGAGGTCTACTAAGCCATGCTACCCACCAAATATCCAAACTCCAGGCCATGTGGTTTTAGATTTTAGACGATTGTTCTAGTTTTACCTATACAAGTCTATGTAAAAATGGTGACCCATGAGACAGGGCCAAATTTAACCCCAGGGCTAAGACCTTTGGTTTTTGACAAGAAGATTTTTCTAGTTTTTTCTAAATAAGTCTATAAAAATCAAATGACCCCTGCTTTTGACCCTTGGGCCACTCTCTTACACATCGGCTTACATTACATTCATCTCTGTGGTGGGCTCAGAAAGTAGTTCCAAAAATATGACATCATCCAGACTGTTGTTCAAATTTTTAACTTGAAGGACACTAGATAGGCTCCTTAAACTTTGAAATACATATAAATAGCACCACTGATCCTGATCAAAATGGTCATTAAAATTACAAATTATGAAAATAAAAAGCTGGCTTTAAATTATGATATCCTGCTGAATCTGTAAATATTTACATTTGCAGACAAGCGTTGCGGCTTGTTCCCATCGGCGAAATAAGGTAGAAAATAGTTCCGATAATAACAACTGAAATTAATATTTTACACACATTTTATGATGATTCAATATGTATTTATTCAATGTTTCTATAATTTTGATCCGTAAAATACACTTAAACTCGTGTCAAATGAGTGTTTTCTGTTTTGACAATGAGCCCATTGCAGAGATGTTATGTGAGGAACGAACGACAACTCTGCTTGGAGATTGCCCTGGGCCATTATTTGAACAAACTTGTATGAGGTCTACTAAGCCATGTTACATGCCATATATCTGAACTCTAGGCCTTCCGATTTCTGACTAGAAGATTTTTATAGTTCTTTCAATGTATGGTACCATAAGCTCTAGGCCTTGTGGTTTCAGAGATTTTTCTAGATTTCCGATGTAAGTCTGTAAAATCAAGTGACCCCTGGGGTGAGCCAATTTGGACCCCAGGGTCATGATTTGAACAAACTTGGTAAAGGTCCATAAGACAATGCCACACACCAAATATCTAAGCTGTAGGCCATTTGGTTTCAGAGAAGAATATTTTTAGCTCACCTGAGCACAACGTGCTCAAGGTGAGCTTTTCTGATCGCCTTTTGTCCGTCGTCCGTGCGTGCGTGCGTCCAGCGTCAACAATTGCTTCAAACAACATCTCCTCCTAAACGGCTTGGCCAATTTGAAAAATATATTGCAGGAATGTCCCTTGGATGAAGCTCTACTAATGGTTCTGGTCCATTGCATAATTAGGTCACAGGAGCTAAAAATAGATTTTAAAAATGAAAATTTAAAAAAATCTTCTTCTCTGAAACCACAAGGCCTAGCCTTTTGATTTTTGGTATGTAGCATGATCTTATGACTCTCTACCAGGATTGTACAAATTATGACCCTGGGGTCAAAATTGGCCCCCCCCCCCAGGGGTCACTTGATTTTACATAGGCTAATATAGGAAAAACTTGAAAAAATCTTCTTCTCCGAAACCACAAGGCCTAGCCTTTTGATTTTTGGTATGTAGCATGATCTTATGACTCTCTACCAGGATTGTACAAATTATGACCCTGGGGTCAAAATTGGCCCCCCCAGGGGTACTTGATTTAACATAGGCTAATATAGAAAAAAACTTGAAAAATCTTCTTCTCAGAAACCACAAGGCATGGAGTTAAGATATTTGGTGTGCAGCATTGTCTAGTGGATCACAACCAAGTTTGTTCAAATCATGACCCTGGGGTCAAAATTGGCCCTGCCCCAGGGGTCACTTGATTTTACATATAGGCTAATATAGAAAAAAACTTGAAAAATCTTCTTCTCAGAAACCACAAGGCCTCGAGTTTAGATATTTGGTATGTAGCATGGTCTTATGACTCTCTACCAAGATTGTTAAAATTATGACCCTGGGGTCAAAATTGGCCCCGCCCCAGGGGTCACTTGATTTAACATAGGCTAATATAGAAAAAAAAAAAAAATCTTCTTCTCAGACACCACAAAGCATAGAGTTTAGATATTTGGTGTGTAGCATTTCTAGTCGATTCTTACCAAGTTTGTTCAAATCATGACGCTGGGGTCAAAATTGGCCCCGCTCCAGGGATCACTTGATTTTACATAGACTTATATTGGAAAAAAAACTAGAAAAATCTTCAAGGTCTGGAGTTTATATATTTGGTATGTAACATGGGCTAATAGACCTCTACCAAGTAGAGTGTGGTAGTGTGTAGCATTGTCTAGTCAATTCTTACCAACTTTGTTCAAATCATGACCCAGGGGTCAAAATTGGCTCTGCCCAGGGGTCACTTGATTTTACATAGCCTAATGATACCAGGTGAGCGATCCAGGGCCATCATGGCCCTCTTGTTAAAGATTTCACTCTAAAAATCTGTTTTTAGCTCCTGTGACCCAGATATGCAACTGACCAGAAACACTTGAACAACTTTAGTAAATCTTCATGCAAGGAACTTCAAAGGCAATTTACATTAAATTTTGCCCAGTGGTTTGTTAAGGAGGAGATGTTGTGTTGATTTGATGCTGCATGCATGCAGACGGATGGATGCCTTCTTTTTTACAGTTTGTCATATGGGTAATACAGTAAATGGCTTTCATTCAGCAAAATATGAATTATAGCAAATGTCATCGAATCATTCTATATACTAATTTCAACTGAGATCCGCTCCAGTTATTTTTTTCGTAAAAAATAACCGGAGCGAATCTCATTAGAGATTATTCAATATACATGTATATGATTTGCATTTAAAACATTTTTGGCATCCTTATTTACTTTTTAAAACACAGTAACTGTTACATATTTATACATGAGCGTGCAGGAAAAAAAAGAGAAGATTATGGTTAAATATAATTTGTCAAACATAAACTTCAGAAAGGGGGCGTGGTTCGGTCCCGGCCCTTTAACCTCAATACCTTGGCATGTACTGGATCTCTGCATGTTGCAAAAATAAATTTTGGTGGGTTTTTCAATTTCAAAAACTGTTTCACAAATTCGAGCCCGATGCCCTTGTTACAACCAGTTATGAATACTGAGGTAGGAGACAATGCCATATTCCACGTTGTTTCAGTTTATAAAGTGAAAGTAAAAGTAAATAATAAGTATTTTTTAAAACGAAATTTATTTTCTCAGTAATTTCAATTTCTCTAAAATGTGAACATTTATTTCTGAAAGAAAATTTTAAGTGAATTAAATGTTTTGATTATTCTTCCGTACTATGCTTCGAACTTAGTTTTTTTTTTCTGTCTTGATAAATTCCGTTTAAAGCAAAATGGCTGATTTCGTCAAAGTTAAAAGCCGGAAAAACAGAAAGAAGCAAGAACGGGAGATATGTACCCAATCAAAAATCAAAACAATTACAGATATTAGGTATATATAGTAAAAAGATCAATTGTGAATTATATTTGTTTTAAGTTGTAGTAAATTAGATGAATGAAATGAAAGTGTTATGTGTTTTCGCGACGTCAACAACATATATTTCTCTGCTATGGCAAAGCGACATTGATCATATTGCTTTGGCAAAGCGATATTGAACATATTGAACATGGTAACTTCAAGACAGAATTACTGGTTGCTGTCAACCCATAGATTTCAATGATTGTAGATAAAAGCCTCGACCCTGATAGTTGATAGTGGACTCTAGAAAAGAAAAATAATAATTTATTATTTTTGTTTTGTATGCCTTAAAGTGCAAAATTTAAACAAAATTTACTTTCCGGTTTTACACCTAAGGACATTTTTCTTATCTCAAACATTAAAAGGAATCTTTTAAGAAATAAGGAAACTCCAAATATTTGTCATATAGTTCACCCCATAGGTGGGTCACCCAACACTAAACAAAATATCAATAAAATGGAAAGGGTGCAAAGAAGAGCGATCAGATGGATACATTACAACTATTCCACATATGACTGTGTCCCAGATATGCAAAATTTAATTGGTTCAAGATCCCAGGAGAACAGACAAAATGATGCTAAAATAATAATGTTTTACAAAATTGTCTATTCACATGTAGCATTCCCATCCCAACTTAATTTGAAAAACCCAGGAGAATGACTCATCACACACACTCATTAGCCTATATACAAATCCACACAGTTGCTAATTATTATAAATTTTCATTCTTCCAAAGTACACTGATCCTATGAAAAACTTCCCTTCTGAATTTGTGCTCCTGCCCATGCTTGAATCCTTCAAGTAGGCAGTATGCCAAATTGCCTATAACTCTAGCTGCAGCGGGATGAATTTTTAATCTGATTTTTAAACTCTTGTCTTATTTTTAACACTTTCATCTGTTTTTATGCCCTGCCAACTCCGTTAGGAGTACATTAATTAATCATAGATTTTCAGTCTGTCCTTCCATTTTCCCATCCAGTTCACACCTCAGGTTTACCTTTGCGTTTAAGGTTCTTTTCTATGAAGATGACTTCACATCTTTATGAAACTAGGTACACATGTACATCATGATATGATCTATTTGATATTTATGATTTATTGTGTGACCATTATTTCATGATTGGATGAACATGGAAAATTGGTTTTTTTTAAATTTTTTTTTTTTTGGTTTTTTATTTTATGGCTGTGACTTGGTAAAGTTGGTTATTATGCCACAGGTTTGCCTCTGTGTTTAAGCTACTTTATCTGTAAAGGTAACTTCACATCATCATGAAACTTTGTACAAATGTTCATCATTATATAAACTTTAAAAAATACAAGCAATGTTTGGTTCTGGCCATATCCTGGCGGGGCATTAGTGTCTCACAGACACATTTTCTTGTTCAGTCTCACTTTTTTACTTTGACGTTTCACTGTCAATGCTTTTAGAAAAATTCTTTCTCTTGCACTGACTGTGTGTCTGCTAATAATAAGGGAGTTGAGCAGTATTCGAAAATAGATAGATATCCTCATAATAAAAATTCTTTTGCTATTGATTATCCTTAAGAAACAAATAATAGCATTTGGCAAATAAACAATACATGTTAGATTATATTTAATAATTTGTTACCCTACCAAACACATTTTTAAGATTGGTTTTACCTTTTCTGCTGATGGAGCATAATTAAAAATATTCCTTAAATTTACATGTTCAGAGTTTTTCAAAGTTTACCTAATGTTTATAAGATGTAATTATATTATTATTATAATTATAATATGTTGATCTTGTCAAATGTAAAAGACATCTATCAAGTAGTTTTTATTCTTTTTAGACTTTCAATGTGCAGGTACCTGCTATATTGAAAGCATACATGCCATATTCTCGGTACATCTCCCAGGGAAGTTTCCATTTTTTTACAGAGGGATTTGGGGTCCAGTCAGGAAGATTTTATGATATATTTATATCAAAAGTTGTTCATAATAAAAAAAAAAAGAAATTTGTTTATGGGATTGAGCTTCTACTCTAACTCATAAAAAAAATATGAGGTGTTTATTTGACAGTTTTAGCCATGATATTTAGAGAGTATGTTTATCTTTTTACAGATTTACACTATCATCAACAGAATTCATGAAAGATACACTTGGTAAGATATTTTAATACTTTTTTTTAGTCAGAGATGTTTGGTTTAATGGTGTTGTGGGTTTAAGACGATCATCAATATTGTGTGAAAGAATAGTAATGTAGACAATACTATTTATATTTCAAAACCAGTTAATAATACATTGTAGATGTTCCAAGATATAAAGAAATAGATAAAAGGAGATTTCAGTTTTAAATATCAGGACTTATTTTTGAGTTAAAATGAAGCTTAAAATGACAGCTGCAAAACTAATTTGAGTTGATTTTTTTCCTGTGTAACTATCTTACCTCACTTTTGACCTACTTTTAGGATGATGGCTTAAGACAATGCGGAATGAATACTGGAATGACTTTCTCAGAAAAAAGTTAGGCACCATTGTTTGTTGAGATGGCAACTACCTGAAATATATGCTTTACAACAAATGCTTTTATATATTCACAACTTTTTAATAAAATATCCTGACTGAATTAAGTATATGGATTTTTTTTTTTTTTCAAATTACTTCTCTTTGGTTGTCTGGACAGCATAGTCATGGTAGTGGTAAAGCTCTTCACTTTTTTACCAATGCGTCTTGGGTCCAATTCCTGGTCACGTACATGAGAGGGTACCGGTCAAGACACGGGTTTTCTCTGGGTTTTCTGGTTTCCTCCCACAAAATTGACCTCATATTCCACCATCAGAGCCATTGAGAGTGATTAATATAAGTTGTGAGAACTTAATTCATAATCAAAATAAATAAAGCGTAACTTTTTAAGCTGAACATTAATAATACTGCACTGTAATCAAAAAGTATAACAAAATGGTCTGTTTCACTGCCTCAGTAAGAGTTAGACTGAAAGACGGTTATAGTCCAGTTAACCCTTTCCCTCATACGACTCATTTTGACGCACTCAATAGGTACCACATAAAGCCTGATCTGCAGAAAACCACAGTTAAACCTTACCAAATTTAATTACAAAATCCTCATTTCCAGACCACTGAGGAGCAGCGAACAGCATTAAACCTGATCAGCCTGCAAGTTACTCGCAGGCTGATCTGGTTTTATGTTGTTGGCATAGGTCTTTTCATGGTGTCCTCTATGAGGGAAAGGGTTAATTTCATTTATGTTTATTCCATCGATTGTGGTGGGGGAGATGCTCTTATCTATACTTATTTTGACTTCCCAGAAAGACACTCTTCACAGATAATAATTGTACATCCAATAAACAGTCTACATTCTGAATTAAATTAATCTCCACCTGCATAGCTTTTTATTAGCTCACATGAGCACAACGTGCTCAAGGTGAGCTTTTCTGATCGCCTTTTGTCCGGCGTCCGTCGTCCGTCGTGCGTGCGTGCGTGCGTCCGTCCGTGCGTCCGGCGTCAACAATTGCTTCAAACAACATCTCCTCCTAAACGGCTTGGCCAATTTGAAAAATATTTTGCAGGAATGTTCCTTGGATGAAGCTCTACTAAAGTTGTATAAATGGTTCTGGTCCATCGCATAATTAGGTCACAGGAGCTAAAAATAGATTTTAAAAATGAAAATTTAAAAAATCTTCTTCTCTGAAACCACAAGGCCTAGCCTTTTGATTTTTGGTATGTAGCATGATCTTATGACTCTCTACCAGGATTGTACAAATTATGACCCTGGGGTCAAAATTGACCCCGCCCCAGGGGTCACTTGATTTCACATAGGCTAATATAGGAAAAACTTGAAAAAATCTTCTTCTCCGAAACCACAAGGCCTAACCTTTTGATTTTTGGTATGTAGCATCATCTTATGGGCCACTACCAAGATTGTACAAATCATAGCCCTATGGTGATAAATGACCCCGCACCAGGGGTCACTTGTTTTACATGGAGTTATATAGAAAAATCTTAAAAAATCTTCTTCTATGAATCCATAAGGCCTAGAGCTTAGATATTTGGTACGAAGCATCATCTTATGGGCCACTACCAAGATTGTACAAATCATAGCCCTATGGTGATAAATGACCCCGCACCAGGGGTCACTTGTTTTACATAGAGTTATATAGGAAAATCTTAAAAAATCTTCTTCTATGAATCCATAAGGCCTAGAGCTTAGATATTTGGTATTTAGCATCATCTTATGGGCCACTACCAAGATTGTACAAATCATAGCCCTATGGTGATAAATGACCCCGCACCAGGGGTCACTTGTTTTACATAGAGTTATATAGGAAAATCTTAAAAAATCTTCTTCCATGAATGCATAAGGCCTAGAGCTTAGATATTTGGTATGAAGCATCATCTTATGGGCCACTACCAAGATTGTACAAATCATAGCCCAATGGTGATAAATGACCCCACACCGGGGTCACTTGTTTTACATAGAGTTAATAGGAAAATCTTAAAAAATCTTCTTCATGAATCATAAGGCCTAGAGCTAGATTTTTGGTATGTAGTAGCATCTAATGGTTCATTACAAAGATTTTCAAAGTCTTGGCCCTAGGGTGATAAATGACCCTGCGCCCAAGTCTTCTCTGAAACCATATGGCCCATTGCTTAGATATTTGGTGTGTAGTATTGTCAGGGGTAAAATGTTTTAGATTAAGTTATATCAGAATCCTTGTCTGTTTAAAAACCTTGACATCAGTTGAAGCAATGGTACTCAGGTGAGCGATTCAGGGCCATCATGGCCCTCTTGTTAAACATATTTCTTGTTTAATGCCAAGTACTTTTAATTTAGTATCTTTTTATATTTTCAGAGAGGATAAAGTGCTCATTGTATGAGAAAAATAAAGACAGTGAGACTGGTATGATATTGTTTTACATTATTGTCTTAGATTTTGCAACATTTTATTATCATTATCATAAAGACTTAATAAATATATTGAACCAACACTGTTATCCTTAGAATAGTTTTTTTTAATAATAATTAAATGTCCTTAACTGTGCTCAGAACTAGATACAGGAAGTATAAATGATACAGTTTTGTACAGAATAATTC